>CM053028.1:459120255-459178979 GCA_028564925.1 Lithobates sylvaticus
TTCCATGCTTTCCTGACCACAATGTACTGACCTAATGCATTGTACTACTTGTTATGCTTACTGTTTACAATAAACTTTTCTTGGAAAAAAAAAAGAAATATGCAGTGACTCTATACTCCTTGTTACCTGTGCTTCCTCATGGCTATGCAACAAATTCGAAGCTGCTTTTGCTTCTTGCCCCTCCAGTCCCAAGCTTTGCAGTGTCAGCATATACAAGTTGCTGAAGAGCAAGGAATAAGGTAAATATTGATGCTTATTAAAATTCTTCCACACAAAATTAACTATTGCTGTGTGGTGGAGGAAGAAGGGTAATCTTTAAGGCTGGTTTAGTAGGAGGGTTATAGGAAGGGTTGGTGTAAGGGTTTGGGTTAAAATGAGGCTTAAGACAGTTATACATGAATCAAAATCTGGTTGGATCAGCAGGGACCGGACAAATTTTGATCCATGTATGGGCAGGCAGGTTGTACAGATGTTGATTTGCTTCTGTACAACCAGCCTGTCAGGTTTTTCCCAATCAATCAGTGTCTCTGGCTATAGCCGGCAAAACACCGATCAGTGTATTCTGATGGTGAGAAAGACTCTCCACCACCAGAACACAATAGCACAGCAGGAGTGATTCCTCCACCCACATTAAATACGTGGATGGTGGAATCAGGTAATTGTTTTTCATTCAACCCGCTGTTTGTATGGTCAGCTTAAAGTGAAACTATAGTCTTGGTTTTTTTTTTCGTTAAAGATAACAAACATGTTTTACTTGCTTTGTGCAGTGGTTTTGCACAGAGCAGCCCAGATCCTCTTCTTCGCAGGTCCCTCTTTAGTGCTCCTGCCCCCGTCCTGAGCCGAGCCACATTCAGACACGGAGCCACAGCCCAGACCCGCGACCAGGAGCCGCAGCCTGGCCCCGCTCTGACCCCTTTCTCTCGACATTGGCTCGCTGATTTTGACTGACAGCAGCAGGAGCCAATGGCACTGCGCTGCTGTGTCAGCCAATGAGGAGGGGAGTTCCGGACAGCCGAGTCTCTCGTGCAACATCGATGGATCTTGTATTAGGGGGCTGAGGGGGGCTGCTGCACACAAGTGTTTGCCCCCTTCCTCATTTCCTGTTCCTTTGCATGTTTGTCACACTTAAGTGTTTCGGAACATCAAACCAATTTAAACAATAGTCAAGGACAACACAAGTAAACACAAAATGCAATTTGTAAATGAAGGTGTTTATTATTAAAGGTGAAAAAAAATACAAACCATCATGGCCCTGTGTGAAAAAGTGATTGCCCCCTAAACCTAATAACTGGTTGGGCCACCCTTAGCAGCAACAACTGCAACCAAGCGTTTGCGATAACGTGCAATGAGGCTTTTACAGCGTCCTGGAGGAATTTTGGCCCAATCATCTTTGCAGAATTGTCCTAATTCAGTTACATTAGAGGGTTTTCGAGCATGAACGGCCTTTTTAAGGTCATACCACAACATCTCAAAAGGATTCAGGTCAGGACTTTGGCTAGGCCACTCCAAAGTCTTCATTTTGTTTTTCTTCAGCCATTCGGTGGTGGACTTGCTGGTGTGTTTAGGATCATTGTCCTGCTGCAGAACCCAAGTTCGTTTCAGCTTGAGTACACGAACAGATGGTCGGACATTCTCCTTCAGGATCTCTTGGTAGACAGCAGAATTCATAGTTCCTTTTATCACGGCAAGTCTTCCAGGTCCTGAAGCAGCAAAACAGCCCCAGACCATCACACTACCACCACCATATTTTACTGTTGGTAAAATGTTCTTTTTCTGAAATGCAGTGTTCCTTCTACGCCAGATATACTTGGACACACACCTTCCAAAGAGTTCCACTTTTGTCTCATCGGTCCACAGAATGTTGTCCCAAAAGTCTTGGGGATCATCAAGATGTGTTGTGGAGAAATTGAGACGAGCTTTGATGTTCTTTTTGCTCAGCAGTGGTTTTCTCCTTGGAACTCTGCCATGCAGGCCATTTTTGCCCAGTCTTTTCCTGATGGTGGAGGCATGAACGCTGACCTTAACTGAGGCAAGTGAGGCCTGCAGTTCCTTGGACGTTGTTGTGGGGTCTTTTGTGACCTCTTGGATGAGTCGTCGCTGCGCTCTTGGGGTAATTTTGGGCGGCCGGACACTCCTGGGAAGGTTCACCACTGTTCCATGTCTTCGCCATTTGTGGATAATGGCTCTCACTGTGGTTCACTGGATTCCAAAAGCTTTGGAAATGGCTTTATAACCCTTTCCAGACTGATAGATCTCAATTACTTTCTTTCTCAATTGTTCCTGAATTTCTTTGGGTCTCGGCATGATGTGTAGCTTTTAAGGATCTTCTGGTGGACCTTACTGTGTCAAGCCGCTCCTATTTAAGTGATGCCTTGATTGTGAACAGGTGTGGCAATAATCAGGCCTGGGTGTGGCTAGAGAAATTGAACTCAGGTGTGGACAACCACAGTTATAGTATGTTTTAACAAGGGGGGCAATCACTTTTTCACACAGGGCCATGATGGTTTGGATTTTTTTTCACCTTTAATAATAAACACCTTCATTTACAAATTGCATTTTGTGTTTACTTGTGTTGTCCTTGACTATTGTTTAAATTGGTTTGATGTTCCGAAACACTTAAGTGTGACAAACATGCAAAGGAACAGGAAATGAGGAAGGGGGCAAACACTTTTTCACACCACTGTATAAAGACTTCAGTATGCATAGGAAAATTGCATTTCATGTATTGTGATGAGAAATAGGGATGGCATGAACGGACCCCTGTTCGATTCTCACCAGAACTTTCAAACACTGTCAAAGGGACCCGAACGTCAAAAATCAAAAGTGCCCATTTTGAAGGCTTATATGCAAATAATTGGGTATACAATGGTTATAGGGGTCCTGGTCCTGTCCTGGGGGACATGTATCAATAAAAAAAGGTTGTGAAAAACATAATTTTTAAATGAGCAGTGATTTTTTGATTTTTAAAGTGAAAGCATAAAAATGAAAAATGACTTCCAATACAATGTCTGGGGGTCCCCTTAGTCTACCTGTAAAGTGGCAGATCTGTACCATGTCTAGATACCATGTCAGCAATAATTGCATTTATAAAGCCCAAAAAATGCTATTTTGCTATGCAACAGCTGGGGAGCCAGTCTGTATGATGAGGCCACAATGTAGTGCACTGGGTACAAGATTAGAGATTTTTTGGATACATTCTGGTGTCACTTGACTTTGGATAGAAGTAACGGGGGCATAAAAATTGGTCTTTGGGTGTCGGTGGCATCTTCCCACCGTAACCCTAACCGTAACCCTAAAGGTAATCTTGATGAAAGCAAGAATTGGTCTTGTTGTAAAAAATTGCAATAATATGCACCTGTCAAAAAGGTGCAGAAAAATTGGTCTTTGACCCTTTTCACACTGGGGCATTTTGCAGGCGCTATAGCATTAAAAATAGCACCTGCAAACCGCCCTAAAACAGCTGCTCCATTCACTCCAGTGTGAAAACCTGAGGGCTCTCACACTGGAGCAGTGCGCTGGCAGGGTGTCAGAAAAAGTCCTGCCAGCAGCTTCTTTGGAGTGGTGAAGGAGCGGTGAACTCACCACTCCTCCACCACTCCTCCATCGCTCCTCCACTGCTCCTCCACCGCCCCTCCCCATTGAAATCAATGGGGCAGCGCCGCTATACCACTGGCAAAACACTGCTCCCCCTTTTTGGCCGCTGGCGGGGGGTTAAAACCGCATGCTAGCGACCGAATAGCGCCGCTAAACCAACGGTAAATTGGCACTAAAAATAGCGCTGCTTTACAGCTGATGCCCTAGGCGGCACAGTGTGAAAGGGCTCTTTGGGTGTCAGTGACGCTTCCCACCATAACCCTATAGAGGTACTCTTGATGAAAGCAAGAATTGGCCTTGCTCTAAAAAAATTGCAATGATATGCACCCTTCAAATAGGTGCAGAAAAATTGGTCTTTGGGTGTTGGTGGTGCCTTCTCACCGTAACCCTATAGAGGTGCTCTGGATGAAGGCAAAGAAAATTGCAATGATATGCACCTGTCAAACAGGTGCTGAAAAATTGGTCTTTGGGTGTTAATTGTGCCCATGAAACTTATACCAAAAACATTCTTCCAGATGAAATGATTGAACACCCTCAAAGCTAGGCAGCCTTGAAATCCTGCAGAGATTCCAAAGTTTTAAAAATGGCCATTTTTTAAGGAGCAGTGATTTTAATAATGCTTACAGTGAAACAAAAAAAATGAAATATTCCTTTAAACATCGTGCCTGGGAGGTGCCTGTAAAGTGGTGCAGTGTTAAAACAGGACCACAGCAAACTGGCATTTCTAAAGGAGAAAAAGTCATTCAAAACTGATCAAGGCTGTAATGAATTGTCGGGTCTCGACAATATAGATAAAACTCATTGAAAAAAACGGCTTGGGTCCACACCTGTCCATTACGAGATACATTTTACCCCTACCAATTCACAAAAAAAGTGTAAAAAATAGTAAAAATGACAGAAGACACTTTGGGACAAGTCATTCATTAAAAAAAAAAATGTTCTATGATTTAAATCCGTGATTTAAATCTGACGCCACAAACCGAAAAAGAAAAAAAAATGCAACAGCCTCGCCTCCCACACTGCATGCTTTTCACTTTGACACATGTTCCCCGCCTTACTCTGACATCACGTGACATCAGGAGTAAGGATGAGCCCGGTGTTCGATTCGAACCCATGTTCGAATCGAGCACCGGGTGTTCGCTCGCTCGGCGAGCCGAGAACTATTGGGGCCGCTCGCATCAAATTTGTGTGATGCGAGCGGCCCCGCAATGCATTGCGGCCCGCGCAGTGCAATGCTGGCTGATGATTGGCCAAGCATGCACTGTGACCCCGCATGCTTGGCCAATCACAGCGCCGGCAGCGAGGAGAGCCATAACAGGATGCCTGTAGCCAATTATAGCTCAGGGGCTTTAGTACACGCCCCACGGTATAAGAGGCCGGCGGCCTCGCATATTATGTTTCAGTCAGTGTCAGCGTGTCAGTGTGCTGCTGACTGCTGACAACAATATGTGCTCTATTTCTGGGGATTTGTGTGTGCATGCTGTTAGAACAGCATTGCAGTATCACATCTGGGGGGTGTCTATAGGTGGCCTGTGAAGGGGGCAGGTTTCCTGTGCTTAGAACTTTCCCTGCAAAAAAGTGTCATTTTTGCAGGAAAATAGCTATTTAAAATCACTCGCGGCTAATGAATTGATGGCTCCTGTAACACAGAGAACTGTCATTCATTAATAAAAAACAAAAAAAAAGCGTAGGGGTCCCCCCAAATTCAATAACCAGGCCCTTCAGGTCTGGGATGGATATTAAGGGGAACCCCAGCCAAAAAAAAAATGGCGTAGGGTCCCCCTCAAAATCCATACCAGACCCTTGAAGAAGACGGAAGACGGAAGAAGATGCCGGACGAGAAGGACGAGAAGACCAGCGCAAGAAGAAGCGGATCGGAGGAAGAAGAAAATGGAAGAAGAAGATGGAAGAAGATGAAGGAAGGAGAAGATGAAGAAACCGAAGGATGAAGAAAGAAGAAAGAATATTTTAATAAAGGAATTGTCAAAGACTGTCTCCTGTCATTTTTACCATTTTTGCCACTTTTTTGGTGAAATGGTAGGGTACTTTTGTACCCCCTTACCATTTCACACAGGGGGGGGGGGGGGCCGGGATCTGGGGGTCCCCTTGTTAAAGGGGGCTTCCAGATTCCGATAAGCCCCCCGCCCGCAGACCCCCACAACCACCGGGCACGGTTGTGGGGAAGAGGCCCTTGTCCTCATCAACATGGGGACAAGGTGCTTTAGGGGTCTTAGACCCCCAAAGCATCCTCCCAATGTTGAGGGCATGTGGCCTGGTACGGTTCAGGCGAGAGGGGGGGGCCGCTCTCGTCCCCCCCTCTTTTCCTGCGGCCTGCCAGGTTGCGTGCTCGGATAAGGGTCTGGTATGGATTTTGAGGGGGACCCTACGCCATTTTTTTTTTTTTTTTTGGCTGGGATCCCCCTTAATATCCATCCCAGACCTGAAGGGCCTGGTTATTGAATTTGGGGGGACCCCTACGCTTTTTTTTTTCATTTTTTTTATTTTTTATCAATGACTTTTTTTTATGAATGAGTTTCAATGAATCACTGTTCTCTGTGTTACGGGAGCCGTGAATTAACATTAGCCGCAAGTGATTTTAAATAGCTTTTTTACTTTCAAAAATGACACTTTGCGCAGAGACAGTTCTAAACACGGGAAACATGCGCCCCTTCACAGGCTACTATAGACACCCCCCAGGTTTAAAGGAATATTACACTTATTAAAATCACTGCTCCTGAAAAAACGGCCGTTTTTAAAAAAAAATGTTGCATTGATACATGTCCCCTGGGGCAGGACCCAGGTCCCCAAACACTTTTTATGACATTAACATGCATATTAGCCTTTAAAATGAGTACTTTTAATTTCGAACGTTTGCATCCATTATAACTAATAGGGTTCTAAAGCTCGCACGGACTTTAGGTCCGTTCGCGGGTTCTGGTGCGAGCCGAACGGGGGGGTGTTCGGCTCATCCCTAATCAGGAGTGCTGTTTGGCCGTTAAGTTGATGTTTACGTCACTGTTTGGCCCCACCCTTAGATATATAACAGCTGTCATTGAGAAGAAACGGGAGCCCCCCTTGGAGGCAAAGCTGTTGCAGTTTTTTTTTGTTTCTTTGGGCGGCGTGAGATGGATTTACATAGCGGGACATTTTTTTTTTAATGTTTTTTTAATAAAGGACTTGTCCCAAAATGTCACCTGTTTTTACTATTTTTGACACTTTTTTCGTGAATTGGTAGGGGTACAATATACCTGTTACCAATCACATGGGGGGTGGGATCTGGGTGATCCCTTGCTAAAGGGGCTTCCAGATTCCGATAAGCCCTCTGCCTGTAGACCCCTACAACCACGGGGCAAGGGATGTGGGGGTGAGGCCCTTGTCCCCATCAACATGGGCACAAGGTGCTTTGAAGGCAACTCCAATGCACCCCCCCATGTTGAGGGCATGTGGCCTGGTACAGTTCAGGAGGGGGGCACTCTCTCGTCCCCCCCCCTCTTTTCCTGCAGCCTGCCAAGTTGTGTGCTCAGATAAGGGTCTGGCATGGCTTTTGGGGGGACCCCTATGCCATTTTTTAAAAAAAAATTGGCACAGGGTTCGTCTTAAAATCCATACCAGACCTGAAGGGTCTGGTTTGGATTTTGGGGGGACCCCTACGCCATTTAAAAAAAAATGGCGCAGGGTACCTATGTCCATACCAGACCTGAAGGACCCCCATTCAATTCATTTTTTTAATTTTTGTTTGGGGTTCCCCTTAATATTCATACCAGACCCAAAGTGCCCGGTAATGGACTGGGGGGACCCATGCTGTTTTTTTCAATGAGTTTTATCTATATTGAAGGGATCTGACAATTCATTACAGCCGCAATCAGTTTTAAATTACTTTTTTCCTTTAGAAATTACATTTTACTGTTCTAAACACGGGAAAACTGTGCCACTTTACAGGCATACTATAGACCTCCCCCAGGCACAATATTTAAAGAAATATTTAATGTTTATTGTTTCACTTTAAGCATTATTAGTGTCCAATCATGACTCTGACAGTGCTCTGTACTTTGATTGGGAGAATCTTTCACTGCTTCAGCCAATCAGGGCTTGCAATGCACTATTCAGCACCACAATGCATTGTGGCCAGTTTGGGGGGGGGGGAACAAATGGTCGAATGACCTGTTTGTTTGGATGTTTGCCAAACATCTGAACAACGAAAGTTTGGTCTGAACTTATGCTTGGGTTAGTAGGTTAGGGAAGTCGTTTCTATTTGTTAGAAATTTTTTACAATTCAGCATCAGAAACAGAGGGTGAGTGTATCAAAATACATTTGTATTACTTCCACTGTCCTTACCCTGACTTCTATTGGTAAAACTCAGCATCTTCCACTAACACTAGAGATCATACTAAATTACTAAAAAAGGAGATTGCCAAGCTCTGGCTACATATTTTCTCCTACATGGTAGCAGAATTGACCATTTTTGATTGTTTTATAACATCAGCATACAGGTAGTTCCGGTTAGAACTGAAAACAAAACTTTTTCAACCCCTGTCAGGTTGTTTTGTGTCCCCATGTGAGGATTTCCTTTCACTCCTGTCACATTGCTGCCCTTAGATGAAAATAAGTGGGAGAAAAGTAAGTGAGCATGTGAGTGAAGATATTTTAGTTTAGTGTACGATTGAAACAATAGGCAGGAGTCGGAGCTGGGGACTTTTTATTCTGAACCTGAGATTATCCATTATCCTGACCCCTTGCTGCCTAAAAACCCCACCACACAGGGAGAATCCTCTTTTTTCATTCAAACTCGGGGTGAGCAGCTACTCATAGCTCCCTACTGTCGGAAAATTTTAGATCCAGCTCTCAAACTTTTTCCGTTGGAAATTTCGACGGAAAAAGTCTGATAAAGCCCACACATGATCGGATTTTCTGACAACATAATCCAAATTGACTTTTTCTGTCGGAAATTCCGACCAGGTGTACAAGGCATTAGGATTTCAATCCCTCCTGCATACTAAGCATTTGTGGGGGTCAGCTTCAAATGTATTGCTAGCAGAAAGGTAGCCTAAATTCCCAAGTTTGTGTAATGTCTTCCTGTCCCTGTTTATTATCACTGTTGCAAGGGGTCTGCTTCAGCACAATCTACCGTATATACTCGAGTATAAGCCGAGTTTTTCAGCACATTTTTTTGTGCTGAAAGTGCCCCCCTCGGATTATACTGAAGTCAAGCACTTTTCTGCAGCAATTTCCGACCCGACTTTGGGGCCCCGTATCTCGGGGCCACTTGGGTCTAGGAGTCCCAAATTTGGTGTGCCAACCCAGTGGACCTAGCACTACAAAGATGGGGTTCCTAGCACTAAGTGGCCCCGAGATACAGGGCCCCAAAGTCGGTTCAGAAAATGTCATTCTCTGCTGCATAAAAGTTCTTGAGATTTTCTGACCCGAATTTGGGGCCCCATATCTCGGGGACACTTGGTGCTAGGAACCCCAAATGTTGTATTCCAACCCAGTGGAATTAGCACTACAACATATCTAAAGATGGGGTTCCTAGCACTAAGTGACCTTGAGATACAGGGCCCCAAATCGGTCAACTGTGTCCATCTGCATGGGCACAGTGAGGCTGCAAATGGGCATCGTTGACCCTCTATTCCACTTACAGTAGCTGCGCATTTCTCACCCTAGGCTTATACTCGAGTCAATAAGTTTTCCCAGTTGTTTGTGGTAAAATTAGGTTCGGCTTATATTCGGGTCTGCCTATACTCGAGTATATACGGTAATACAAAAAAAAACATTAGCCTTCTGGCTAGCTGTGAGATAGTTTGGGTCTGCCTGGATGTGCAAGTTGTTCCAGAACAGCCTGCATGCTGTCCATCTCTCCCTAACACACCATATCACTAACAACAAAGATAGGGGCAGGGACGTCAAACAAAACACCACATCCCAAATATATAAAAAAAAACTAAGAAAGGACTTGGGGTTCACCAACCCCCAGGACTTTAGAGGTGTCAAAGCAAAAAAAAAATAATTAGCATGGGTATTAAATAATATCCATAAAAATATTTTTATTAATATACAAATTCATTTGAGAACATTAAAATACATTTCCATAAGACATGGAGAGATAACACAATAGTGAATTTTTATATGTTGAAACAATTTAGCTGACAATTTTTCGTATACCACTCAACACGTTTTGCTCTTTTGAGCTTCATCAGGAGTTTTGGGGTACAAAATACGATACACTGAAAATAGATAAAACACTATAAAGACTTCATAACAAGAATAGAATGTATACGATACATAATCTTATACATATATATAAATATACATATGCATATGTAGAAATACGGTCAAGAAAAATAATATATCAAAAATCATAGTTACATAGTGTTGGCTGAAAATATAAATATATATATGTCCATAGGATGTCTTACCAGTATCTTTAGAAAATCACCTGGACGTATCCAGGAATAACAAATGTTAATTAGGATTAGGGATGAGCCGAACACCCCCCTGTTCGGCTCGCACCAGAACCCGCGAACGGACCTAAAGTCCATGCGAGCTTTAGAACCCTATTAGTTATAATGGATGCGAACGTTCGAAATTAAAAGTGCTAATTTTAAAGGCTAATATGCATGTTAATGTCATAAAAAGTGTTTGGGGACCTGGGTCCTGCCCCAGGGGACATGTATCAATGCAAAAAGAAGTTTTAAAAACGGACGTTTTTTCAGGAGCAGTGATTTTAATAATGCTTAAATTGAAACAATAAAAGTGTAATATTCCTTTAAATTTCGTACCTGGGGGGTGTCTATAGTATGCCTGTGAAGGGGCGCATGTTTCCCGTGTTTAGAACTGTCTCTCCGCAAAGTGTCATTTTTGAAAGTAAAAAAGCTATTTAAAATCACTCGTGGCTAATGTTAATTAACGGCTCCCGTAATACAGAGAACAGTCATTCATTGAAACTCATTCATAAAAAAAAGTCATTGATAAAAAATAAAAAAAATGAAAAAAATAAAGCGTAGGGGTCCCCCCAAATTCAATAACCAGGCCCTTCAGGTCTGGGATGGATATTAAGGGGAACCCCAGCCAAAAAAAAAATAAAAAATGGCGTAGGGTCCCCCTCAAAATCCATACCAGAACCTTATCCGAGCCCGCAACCTGGCAGGCCGCAGGAAAAGAGGGGGGGAGGAGAGCGGCCCCCCCCCTCCCGCCTGAACCGTACCAGGCCACATGCCCTCAACATTGGGAGGATGCTTTGGGGGTCTAAGACCCCTAAAGCACCTTGTCCCCATGTTGATGAGGACAAGGGCCTCTTTCCCCACAACCCTGGCCATTGGTTGTGGGGGTCTGCGGGCGGGGGGCTTATCGGAATCTGGAAGCCCCCTTTAACAAGGGGACCCCCAGATCCCGCCCCCCCCCCCTGTGTGAAATGGTAAGGGGGTACAAAAGTACCCCTACCATTTCACCAAAAAAGTGCCAAAAATTGTAAAAATGACAGGAGACGGTCTTTGACAATTCCTTTATTAAAATCTTCTTTCTCCTTTCTTCATCCTTCGGTTTCTTCATCTTCTCCTTACGTCATCTTCTTCCATCTTCTTCTTCCATTTTCTTCTTCCTCCGATCCGCTTCTTCTTGCGCTGGTGTTCTCGTCCTTCTCGTCCGGCATCTTCTTCCGTCGGCGTCAGTGTCTTCTTGGGCCGCTACGCGCAATGGGAGGCTCCCGCTGTGTGAGGCTCCGCTCCGTCTGACAGGTCTTTTAAAGCGGAGGGCACCTGGTGACCCCGCCCCCCTCTGACGTCATGGGGAAAGCCATCATGGAATTCCCCATGACGTCCCCGTGCGTCAGAGGGGGCGGGGTCACCAGGTGCCCTCCATTATAAAAGACCTGTCAGACGGAGCGGAGCCTCACACAGCGGGAGCCTCCCATTGCGCGGAGCGGCCCAAGAAGAGACAGAGACACCGACGCCGACGCCGACGGAAGAAGATGCCGGACGAGAAGGACGAGAAGACCAGCGCAAGAAGAAGCCGATCGGAGGAAGAAGAAAATGGAAGAAGAAGATGGAAGAAGATGACGGAAGGAGAAGATGAAGAAACCGAAGGATGAAGAAAGAAGAAAGAAGATTTTAATAAAGGAATTGTCAAAGACTGTCTCCTGTCATTTTTACCATTTTTGCCACTTTTTTGGTGAAATGGTAGGGGTACTTTTGTACCCCCTTACCATTTCACACAGGGGGGGGGCCGGGATCTGGGGGTCCCCTTGTTAAAGGGGGCTTCCAGATTCCGATAAGCCCCCTGCCCGCAGACCCCCACAACCACTGGGCACGGTTGTGGGGAAGAGGCCCTTGTCCTCATCAACATGGGGACAAGGTGCTTTGGGGGTCTTAGACCCCCAAAGCATCCTCCCAATGTTGAGGGCATGTGGCCTGGTACGGTTCAGGCGGGGGGGGGGGGCGCTCTCGTCCCCCCTCTTTTTCTGCGGCCTGCCAGGTTGCGTGCTCGGATAAGGGTCTGGTATGGATTTTGAGGGGGACCCTACGCCATTTTTTTTTTTTTTTTTTGGCTGGGGTTCCCCTTAATATCCATCCCAGACCTGAAGGGCCTGGTTATTGAATTTGGGGGGACCCCTACGCTTTTTTTTCTGTTTTTTATCAATGAATGACAGTTCTCTGTGTTACAGGAGCCATCAATTCATTAGCCGCAAGTGCTTTTAAATAGCTTTTTTCCTGCAAAAATGACACTTTTTTGCAGGGAAAGTTCTAAGCACAGGAAACCTGCCCCCCTTCACAGGCCACCTATAGACACCCCCCAGATGTGATACTGCAATGCTGTTCTAACAGCACGCACACACATATCCCCAGAAATAGAGCACATATTGTCAGCAGCACACTGACACGCTCACACTGACTGAAACAGAATATGCGAGGCCGCCGGCACTTATACCGTGGGGCGTGTACTAAAGCCCCTGAGCTATAATTGGCTACAGGCATCCTGCCTGTAGCCAATTATGGCTCTCCTCGCTGCCGGCGCTGTGATTGGCCAAGCATGTGGGGTCACAGTGCATGCTTGGTCAATCATCAGCCAGCATTGCACTGCGCGGGCCGCAATGCATTGCGGGGCCGCTCGCATCACACGAATTTGATGCGAGCGGCCCCAATAGTTCTGGGCTCGCCGAGCGAGCGAACGCCCGGTGCTCGATTCGAACATAGGTTCGAATCGAACACCGGTCCCATCCCTAATTAGGATCAACCGGTATTGAATTTACAAGAGAACGTCTATATGTGTGAAGCAGTGGAAGTTCATTTTATCAACCAAACCCATGTATACTACTCAGGACAGCAGGAGGATGCAAAGCACTTGGCTCAACACTAGGGATGAGAAAAATACTGAATTAATGGATGAGTATAATGTTTCAAAAGTGAAATCAATCACATAATGAAAAGCAACAAATTGCTAAAAGATGGTTAACAATAGTTGAATCCAACAATAGATTTACTTAGAGAGAGAGATTCTCACCTAGAACCCCTGAAGGGGGATAGCTACGTCTTTGAGTTGGTATGTATACACTGAATAAAGGCTCATGGTACAGCCCAGTAGCCACCAGTCTGGATAGGGATAAATAATATCCTCATTTAGCATTTTGGTGTCAATTTAATTGAGAGATAGATGCATAAAAGCATACAGTGTAGAGAAAGTGACCCAAACGGGCCATTATGAAAAAATACCTGAAGCAAGTTCGGCAGCACGGATAAACCAAGAGCGGAACGGTAAATTCCTCCACAGATGCTTGCCGGCATCAGATTAATGGCAGCACCGCACTCTTATGCACCTCCCGACCCGGTGGCGTCTGACGTCACCGCCGGATCATAGACATCCAATAAGGTAAGCCCTATAGAGCGGGCATAGAGGGTGGTGCTTATTCGTGGCACCAAAATGTGCCGCGATAGCCAGGGTGCATGCACGAGTAAAACTAAACAGGAAACAGTATGCTGATCAACAGGACCTGAAAATGCAGTGGACATCTTAACTGTGGGCTGCAAAATTCAACAGCCAAACAAAGAAAAAACAAAAATACTCTGCACTAGTGAATTAGTTATAATTAAAAATTGGGAAAAAGGCACCATACAAGCCTGCAATCAACTGGGACATAATAAACTCTAGGGCTCCCAGAAAACCAACGGAGGATTAACCATACAGTTGCTGGGTGCCCGGGGTGTCCGTGCTGGCCATGATAGATAAAACTAGGGCAGGAAAGAAGAATGAAAAAGAATAAAATGAAAAAAAAACGCTGCTAAATAGGCGTTCTAATGTAGAAACATTTGATAATAAATCTACACATATATCAAATTATAACAAATTTTAAACTGGTAATATACATCTGATGGACGATAGAGAATAAGTATTCACATAAACACATAAGATTATTAAATAGAGAAGAAAAATAAAATAAAAAAATAAAGCTAAATGCATCCTTTAGGCCGGGATATTGTAATGCTGTCAACTCATGTATCCACATCGCCTCACGTAACAGCAATCTATCATAATCGTCCCATCTGGGGCCAGGTGCAATATGTTCCAAGGCATAGAAGTGCATTTTACTGCTGTCAAAATTGTGATGCATACCAATATGGTACAGCCCAGTGCGCAATGCATTTTTTGTGAATTAGTGATACATGATCACAATCTCTACAATAAAAGAGCCTCTTGGTTTTTCCAATATAGTATGCATCACATTCACATTGCATGATGTAAACTATACCAATGGTTTGACAGGTAACTGAAAACTTAGGTTTGAAAGTCCAGCCAGTTGGAAGAACGATTGAACGAGCAGACCAAATGAATTTGCAAAAATAATTGCACCTATGACAGGGTCTGGTACCCCTCTTAGAATCACTAAGGGTATCAACCCTAGGGTCATAGTGGCTGCAAACTAGACTGTCCTTTAAAGATCACAAACGCCTAAATGTAATCTCTGGGTGAGGTTTTAAATGTTTAGATATTGTTTCATCACTCATAAGGAGGTACCAATATTTATTTAAAATATTTCTAACCTGTTGGTGTTGCCCTGAAAAAGTATTAATCAGGCGTACCCCTGACGTTGGTTTAAGTATTTTGGGGTCATGAAAGAGAGAGATCCTATTCTGCATTTTGGCCTTGGCATGGGCTTATTTCAGGCACTTGTAGCTATATCCCCTTTGCCGCAGGTGTGCCTGCAATAACCTTGCCTGAGTTTCAAAGTCAGACTCGGAACTGCAATTGCGCCTGACACGCAGATATTGCCCATAGGGGACACTAGCGACCAGAGGTGCAGGATAGGAGGTGGCTGCATGTAACAAAGAGTTACCGGCAGAGGGCTTGCGGTATAGGGTTGTGCCCACAGTACCATCTCCACCAATTTTATGGGGGGGCGCAAAACAGACCTGGCCCCCTCACTCCCACCCCCTCACTCGCACCCCCCCCCCCCCCACGAGGCAGGCTCTTGCACTACATACTAGATGGCAGATCTATAGGAGATTCCACAGACTGTATTGTGTATGGTCTGGTGAAAAAGGGGATTGGACAGAGTATGGTCAGCTTTAGGACAATGCCAAGAAATAAACTGCTTTCATATAAAAAAGAGGAGGAATAGCCAGGATATACATAACCAGCATGAAGGGGTGTGCAGGGATGGATGGACAGGTAGGTGAGTAGGTGGGTGGATGGATGGATAGGTGGATGGATGGGATGGGTGGATGGATGGATGGCGTGGGACGGGTGGATGGATGGGGTGGGACGGGTGGATGGACGGATGGCGTGGGTGGATGCGGTGGATGGATTGGGTAGGTGGATGGATGTGGTGGATGGATGGATGGGGTGGGTGGATGGATGGATTGAGTGAGTGGATGGATGGATGGGGTGAGTGGATGGATGGGGTGGGTGGATGGATGGGGTGAGTGGATGGATGGATGGGGTGGGACAGGTGGATGGGGTAGGTGGATGTGGTGGATGGATGGGGTGGGTGGATGCAGTGGATGGATGGGGTGAGTGGATGGGTGGATGGATGGATGTGGTGGGTGGATGCGGTGCATGGGGTGAGTGGATGGGTGGATGGATGGATGGGGTAGGTGGATGCGGTGGATGGGGTGGATGGATGGGGTGGGTGGATGCGGTGGATGGGGTGGTGGGGGTGGGTCGATGCTGTGGATGGATGGGGTGGATGGGTGGATGCGGGGGATGGATAGATGGGGTGGGTGGATGCGGTGGATGGATGGGGTGGGTGGATGCGGTGGGTGGATGCGGTGGATGGGGTCGGTGGATGGATGGGGTGGGTGGATGCGGTGGATGGGGTCGGTGGATGGATGGGGTGGGTGGATGCGGTGGATGGGGTGGGTGGATGGGGTGGGTGGATGGATGGATGGGGTGGATGGATGGATGTGGTGGGTGGATGCAGTGGATGGATGGGATGGGTGGATGTGGTGGATAGATGGATGGGGTGGATGGATGGATGGGGTGGGTGGATGTGGTGGATGAATGGATGGGGTGGATGGATGTGGTGGATGGATGGGGTGGATGGATGGGGTGGATGGATGGGGATGGATGTATGGATGGGGTGGGAGGATGCGGTGGATGGATGGATGGATGGATGCGGTGGATGGATGGATGGGGTGGGTGGATGCAGTGGATGGGTGGATGGATGGATGGATGCGGTGGATGGATGGATGGGGTGGGTGGATGCAGTGGATGGATGGATGGGATGGATGGATGGGGTGGATGGATGGGGTGGGTGGATGCGGTGGATGGATGGATGGATGGGGTGGGTGGATGGATGGTGTGGGTGGATGGAGGGGATGGATGGATGGATGGATGGATGGGGTGGGTGGATGCGGTGGATGGATGGATGGGGTGGGTGGATGCAGTGGATGGATGGGGGGGGTGGGTGTATGCGGTGGATGGGTGGATGAATAGATGGATGCAGTGGATGGATGGATGGGGTGGGTGGATGCGGTGGATGGGCGGTATGGATGGATGGATGGATGCGGTGGATGGATGGATGGGGTGGATGGGGTGGATGCGGTGGATGGATGGATGGGGTGGGTGGATGCGGTGGATGGATGGGGTGGATGGATGCGGTGGATGGATGGATGGGGTGGGTGGATGCGGTGGATGGATGGGGTGGGTGGATGCGGTGGATGGGGTGGGTGGATGGATAGGGTAGGTGGATGGATGAATGGGGTAGATGAATGCGGTGGATGGATGGGTGGCATGGATGGATGGATTGGATGGATGCAGCGAGGAAGGAGATATTTAATGATCAAGGGCTGTCTCCGGAATGTGCCTCTCAAGTCTCAACCCTTTAGTGCACTCCCCTCCTCCCCCCAATAGCCACTACACAGGCAGCTGCTGCAGGTCTGAGAGCACAACACAAGACATTTCTTAATCTTACCTGCTAGCAGCAGCCAGTGATATGTCCCGATCACCGGCCGGCCGGAAGTGATTGGCTGGTCCGATAAAAGCACCTCCCTATGTCCTATGGACCAGCCAATCACTAACCACCATGGTCTGCATAGCGCCACAAGGCATCAAAAAACACTGCAAATGATGGGATTGCATTGGCATGACGCTTCCATAGTGCACTGCAACCGGCGCCCACCCCGAACACAGTGTACTTAAAGGAAAAAAATTTTTTTTTAAAGGGACATTTTTTTTTAGTTAACATTTTTTTTGTGACTGGCTTTGGGGGGGGGGGGGTGCCCATGCACCCCCTATGAACAGGCCGCCACTGATCTCCACTAACCATGATCTCAACATCAAGAAAAGTGAGTTTATGCTGATTGAACTCATGGGTACATTTTGGATTATATTGATTAACCTTCAGTTTGTCAAAGAACAAGAGGAGAGTCTCCTTTGTGCCGAGCCAAATAAAGAAGATATCATCAATAAATCTATGCCATAAAGGGATCAACTCAAATGATGACTGCATATCTTCATTGAAAAAAAGGTCCCAGGTACAGGTTGGTGTAGGAGGGGGCACATTTGGTCCCCATAGCCACCCCCTGTACCTGGAGGTAGTGGAAATCACCAAAAAGAAAAATGTTATTGGACAAAATAAATTTGAGTAATTCCAAAATGAACTGGTTATATTCCTTAGACACTTCCTGATTTTGTTTAATGAAGCCACCAATAACCTCCACCCCCAATTCGTGTGGGATGGAGTTATATAGGGCCTCAACATCCAAGGAGACAAGCCAAGAGCCCTCTGGAATTACAATTCCATCAAGCACCCTCAGCAAGTCTCTTGTATCCTGTAGGTACGACACAAGGCTCTCAACATGAGGCCTTAAAAAGTCATCGACCAATTGGCTGGCCCTCTCAGTTAACGACCCATTGCCAGAGACCATGGGACGGCCAGGGGGTTTAGATGGATGTTTGTGTATTTTTGGGCGAGCATAAATGGTAGATGTCTTAGGGGCAGAAGTGTTAAGGAATTCCCAAATTGATTTAGGGATCAAATCTGAATAATAGGCTGATGCGATTAGTTGTTGATACCGAGTGATAGTTATGGCCAAATGACTTGAAGATACCTTCCGGTACCATTCCCGGTTAGAGAAAATGTTCATAATCATGGTCTTGTCTCCATAATCACCAAGTTCCCCCCCTTGTCGGAGGGCTTGATGACTATGTTTTTGTTTTGTTAGAACACCTATTTAGCAGTGTTTTTTTTTTCATTTTATTCTTTTTCATTCTTCTTCCATGCCCTAGTTTTATCTATCGTGGCAAGCACGGACACCCCGGGCACCCAGCGACTATATGGCTAATCCTCCGTTGGTTTGCTGGGAGCCCTAGAGGTTATTATGTCCCAGCTTTTTATTCACTAGTGCAGAGTATTTTTGTTTTTTCTTTGTTTGGCTCTTGAATTTTGCAGCTCACAGTTAAGATGGCCACTGCGGTTTCAGGGCCTGTTGATCGGCATACTGTTTTCTGTTTAATTATACTCGCGCATGCGCCCTGGATATCGCAGCGCATTTGGTACCACAAATGAGCACCGCCCACTATGCCCGCTCTAGGGGGCTTACCTTATTGGATGTCTGCGACCCGGCGGTGACGTCAGACGCCGCCGGGTCAGGAGGTGCATAAGAGTGCGGCCGCGTCTGCCATTACTCTGATGCTGGCGAGCGTCTGTGGGGGAATTTACCGCTCCGCTCTTGGATTATCCTTGCTTCTTACTTACTTGTTTCAGGTATTTTTTCATAATGGCCCATTTGGGTCACTTTCTCTACACTGTATGCTTTTATGCATCTATCTCTCAATTTAATTGACATCAAAATGCTAAATGAGGATATTATTTATCCCTATCTAGACTAGTGGCTACTGGGCTGTACCATGAGCCTTTATTCAGTGTATACATACCAACTTAAAGACGAAGCTATCCCCCTTGAGGGGTTCTAGGTGAGAATCTCTCTCCATAAGTAAATCTATTGTTGGATTCAACTATTGTTAACCATCTTTTAGCAATTTGTTGCTTTTCATTATGTTATTGATTTCACTTTTGAAACATTATACTCATCCATTAATTCAGTATTTTTCTCATCCCTAGTGTTGAGCCAAGTGCTTTGCATCCTCCTGCTGTCCTGAGTAGTTTACGTGGGTTTGGTTGATAAAATGAACTTCCACTGCTTCACACATATAGACGTTCGCTTGTAAATTCAATACCAGTTGATCCTAATTAACATTTGTTATTCCTGGATACGTCCAGGTGATTTTCTAAAGATACTGGTAAGACATCCTATGGACATATATATATTTATATTTTCAGCTAGGGATGAGCTGAACACCCCCGGGTTCGGTTCGCACCAGAACCTTTGAACGGACCGAAAGTTTGCGCGAATTTTCGAACCCTATTCGTTATAATGGACGCGAACGTTCGAAATCAAAATTGCTAATTACAACGGCCAATATGCATGTTAATGTCATAAAACAGGTTTGGGGACCCGGGTCCTGCCCCAGGGGACATATATCAATGCAAAAAGAACTTTTAAAAACTAACGTTTTTTCGGGAGCAGTCATTTTAATGATGCATAAAAGTGAAAAAAAAAGTGAAATTTTCCTTTAAATATGGCACCTGGGGGTTGTCTAATGTATGCCTGTGAAGTGACATGTGTTTTCCGTGTTTAGAACTGTCCCTGCACAAAATGACATTTGTAAAGGAAAAAAAGAAGCCATTTAAAACCACTTGCGGCTTTAATGTCATGTCTTGTCCTTGTCCATATGGCTGAAAATCCTTGAGAAAAATGGCATGGCTACCCCATCCCCCCCCCCAGCCCCTTTGGGTCTTGTATGGATATTAGGGGGACCCCGCACCCAAAATAAAACCCTATACCTACAACCCTATATACTATGAACAGCAGTATATAGGTGGTGCAAACAAGACATGGACTGTAGGTTTGTTCTTAAGTAGAATCTCAACAGGTACATTATGAAGTGTAGCTCCATCCCAAAAAAATCTATTTTTAAGCTTTTTGGAGAACATAGGGAGGGGTTATCACCCCCTGTAACATTTGCTGTCTTTGCACATCTGTTCAGAACATGTCACCTCACTTTCCGTCCCAATGACAAATGTTTTTGGAAAAGTGGGGTTTTAATTGAAACAAGGATTGGTGATAAAGCATCAGTAGAGAGGAGATACCTTTTTTCCAAATTAAATCTAACAGGATAGAATTTCCCTTCCTAGGGGTAGATTTCCTCTCACTTCCTGTTCTCTCTTTCCGTTTGCAAGTAGGAGTCGTTTGTAAGTTGGATGTTTGAAAGTAGGGGCCTGGCGTATATACTCTGCAGAAATTTGCCCTATTAGATGTTGGTGTAGCCACAAGACTGGGGGGCACAGGAATGGGCCCTGCTGTGAGTTAATAGATCAAGATTTGTACTTGCATGCACCTGTTGAACCGGGCAGAAAAATTGGGCCTTTGGTGGTGATGGTGGTGGACGGTGTTGCCACAAGACTGTAAGCCCTCACAGTTACTCTTGGTGGGTGCAGGAATGGGCCCTGCTGTGAGTTATTAGATCAAGATTTGTAATTGCATGCACCTGTTGAACAGGGCAGACAAATGGGCCTTTGGTGGTGGTGGTGGACGGTGTTGCCACAAGACTGTAAGCCCTCACAGTTACTCTTGGTGTGTGCAGGAATGGGCCCTGCTGTGAGTTATTAGATCAAGATTTGTAATTGCATGCACCTGTTGAACAGGGCAGAAAAAATTGGGCCTTTGGTGGTGGTGGTGGTGGTGGACGGTGTTGCCACAAGACTGTAAGCCCTCATAGTTACTCTTGGTGGGTGCAGGAATGGGCCCTGCTGTGAACTATTAGATCAAGATTTGTAATTACACGCCCCTGTTAAACAGGGGCTGAAAAATTGTGCCTTAGGCATTGGTGCTGGTGCCACAACACTGCAACCCCTCACAGATACTGTACTCTTAGCACAGCAATGAGACCTGTTGCAAAGCATTGCCTAAAATTGTAATTACACGCCCCAACAGGGGCAGAAAAATTGTGCCTTAGGCACTGGTGCTGGTGCCACAACACTGCAACCCCTCACAGATACTGTACTTGGAGCACAGCAGTGACACCTGTTGCGAAGCATATTTTAAAAAAATTGTAATTACACGCCCCTGTTATACAGGGGCTGAAAAATTGTGCCTTAAGGCATTGGTGCTGGTGCCACAACACTGCAACCCCTCACAGATACTGTACTCTTAGCACAGCAATGAGACCTGTTGCAAAGCATTGCCTAAAAATTGTAATTACACGCCCCAACAGGGGCTGAAAAATTGTGCCTTAGGCACTGGTGCTGGTGCCACAACACTGCAACCCCTCACAGATACTGTACTTGGAGCACAGCAGTCACACCTGTTGCGAAGCATTTTTTTAAAAAATTGTAAGTACACGCCCCTGTTATACAGGGGCTGAAAAATTGTGCCTTAGGCACTGGTGTGGTGGCATGGATCATTGAGGAGGAGGAAGAGGATAGTCAGTGAACATAACAGGACAGTCACTCAGCATCAGCATAGGCAGTCTTGAAGGGATGTGACATTATAAATTATTCAGTTATATCCGCTTCAGGTGCCTGGTAGCTGGTGGTGATCCAAGACTGATTCATTTTTATGAAGGTCAGTCGATCAACCGAGTCGGTGGACAGGCGCACCCTATGATCGGTGACAAATCCGCCAGCAGCACTGAATGTGCGTTCAGAAAGAACGCTGGATGTAGGACAGGCCAGTAGCTCAATTGCATACTGTGCAAGCTCTGGCCAGTGATCCATCCTCAGGACCCAGTAAGCCAGAGGATTTTCGGTGGGAAAGGTGTCCAAGTCTGACCTTGCCCCAAGGTATTCCTGCACCATGTATATCAGACGCTGGCGATGGTTGCTGGAACCGATCATACCTTGGGGCAGACGTCCACCTTCCCCACCGCTCCTTCTGCTACTGACCGAAGCCTCAGCAACTCGTCGTCCAGGACCAGGAGTTTGTAACCTCCCAGTTTCTGGGAACGCGTTGCACAGACCTTTCTGCAAGGCCTCCCTGAGATGTCTCATCTTCTGCTCCCTCTGCGACGGCAAGATAAGGTCCGCAACCTTACCCTTGTACCGTGGATCAAGGAGAGTGGCCAGCCAGTAATGGTCCCTCTCCTTGATCCGAAGAACACGAGGATCCTTCCGCAGGCTTTGCAGGATCAGGGAGGCCATGCTACGTAGGTTAGCTGAGGCATTCGGTCCGGAGTCTTCTGGGTCACTGAGGATGACATGATCGCCAGCCACCTCCTCCCAGCCACGTACAAGTCCACTGGTTTGTTGGGACTGTACATCATCCCTAAAAGACTGCTGCTGCTGATGCTGAGTGCAAGGCTCCACCTCCATGCTCACACAATCCTCCTCCTCCTCCTCCTCATCCTCTTCCTGTGTGATGGGTGGGACAGAAGGAACACTGTCTGGATAAAGGGGGCCTTGGGAGGCAAGGAAGTCCTCCTCTTCCTGCCTCAAGTGCCCTGTCCATTATCCCACGCAGCGTATGCTCCAACAGGTGGACAAAGAGGTACAGTGTCACTGATGCATGCACTGTCACTGCTCACCATCCTCGTGGCCTCCTCAAATGGTGAGAGGACAGTGCATGCATCCCTGATCATGCTCCACTGGCGTGGGGAAAAAAAGCCAAGCTCCCCTGACCCTGTCCTGGTGCCGTAGTCGCAAAGGTACTCATTGATGGCCCTCTGCTGCGTGTGCAGTCGCTGCAGCATGGCCAACGTTGAGTTCCACCTGGTGGGCATGTCACATATTAGGCGGTTCTTGGGCAGGTTCAGCTCCCTTTGCAGCTCGTCAGCCGAGCACTGGCATTATAAGATCGGCGGAAATGCACACAGACTTCCCTGGCCTGCCTCAGGACATCCTGTAAGCCTGGGTACCTGCCCAAGAACCGCTGCACCACCAGGTTGAGGACGTGAGCCATACAGGGCACATGGGTGAGCTGCCCTGTCACAGGGCGGAGAGGAGGTTGGTGCCATTGTCAGAAACGACCATTCCTGGCTTAAGCTGGCGTGGCGTCAACCACCTCTCGGCCTGCCCCTGCAGAGCTGCCAGAACCTCTGCCCCAGTGTGGCTCCTGTCCCCCAAACACACCAGCGCAAGCACGGCATGGCATCTTTTTGCCTGCGTACTCGCGTAGCCCCTTGTACGCCTTACGGAGCACCGCTGGTTCCGAGGACAGAGCACTGGAGGAAGAAGAAGAGGAGGGGGTGGAGGAGAGAGAGGTGTGTCACAACCAGTAGTAGCATTTTGGAGGCGTGGTGGCGGAACAACCTCCAACACTACTGCACCTTGTCCTGCATCCCTCCCAGCTGCCAATAGATTGACCCAATGGGCTGTGAAAGAAAGATAACGTCCCTGTCCATGCCTGCTGGACCATGAGTCAGCGGTAATATGCACCTTACCGCTGACCGCCCTGTCCAGCGAGGCATGGACATTGCCTTCCACATGCCGGTAGAGAGACGGAATCGCCTTCCGTGAGAAAAAGTGGCGTTTGGGAACCTGCCACTGAGGAACCGCACATTGAACAAACTCACGGAAGGGGCCGAGTCTACCAACTGAAAAGGCAGCAGTTGAAGTGCTAGCAATTTAGCAAAGCTAGCATTCAACCGCTGGGCATTTGGATGGCTGGGAGTATACTTCTTTCGACGGTCCAGCAGCTGGGGCAGGGAAATTTGCCTGCTACAATCGGACGTTGGTGTACTGCAAGTACTTGGTTGTGACACACCTAATTCTACACCTTCAGTCCTCTCAGAGCAGCTTTCAGAGAGGACTGAAGATATAGTGGGGATGGAGATCCCAGCTGATGAGGAGCAAGGAGAGGTCCGCTTTGTTCTTTGGTGTGGGTCTTTTATGTGTGCTTGCCAACGAGCTGCATGGCAGGTCGACATATGTCTGCTCATGCTTGTGGTGCCCAAGCGGCTGATGTTTTGGCCACGCGAGATATGCTTGAGACAAATATTGCAAATAGCAGTGGTGCGATCTGATGCACTCGTCTCAAAAAAGGCCCACACCAAAGAACTTTTGTGATAACGTGCAGAGGCAGCGCCCTGCACAGGCGGAGCTCTGCGGTGTGGTACAGTTGCTGTGCTGGCCTCTAGCTGGCCTCGTTGGACATGTGACACCGCATCCTCCTCCTCCTCCTCCTCCTCCTCTCTCCCTTCAGGCACCCATGTGGAGTCAGTGACCTCATTATCCCCTCCCTCTTCACCACTAGAGCAAACCTGGCAGTAAGCTGCAGCTGGTGGAACAGTACTGCCAGATTGCTGTCCTTCAGCATCCCCTCTCTCTGCGCGCACACTACTGCCTTCCTCAAGCTGGGTATCATCATCCGAGCCTTCGAATCGTTGGGCATCCTCCTGGAGCATGTACCCAACACTGTGCTCAAACAGTTCGGGGGACTCCTCAGGAGGACATGGTGGGTCTAGGGAAGGGGTGGCTGATGATGCCATTGAGTACGTGTTGGCAGCTGCTCTGCCAGTACCCTGAGAGAGCCCAGAGCCTGGGTGAGAGAGGATGAGGAGGATGAGGAGGGCTTGGTCATCCATTCTACCAAGCCTTCGGCATGATGCGGCTCCACATGTCCAGCTGCCGAAAACAAAGACAAGCGTGTCCCATGGCCGCGTGCTGATGACGATGCAAGACCACGTCCACGGCCAGCACTGTTGTCTCTAGAAACAGAGCCTGCCTGCCCTGTGTTCTTGCCTCGGCACGCTCTGCCTCTCCTTGGCGGTCTTCCAGCCATTGTAGTCGGTAGTGTATATAGTATAAAAAATAGAGCTCCTATGTGTGCTCAAAACACACTGTAGGTCCTATGGGTGCTGACACTAACACACTATAGGTACTATGTGTGCTGCTGACAAGAAAATATAGGAGCTCTGTGTGCTGCCACTAACACACTAGAAGTCCTGTGGGTGCTGCTGACACAATAGGTAGTATATGTGTGCTGCTGTCAAGAAAATATAGGAGCTCTGTGTGCTGCCACTAACACACTAGAAGTCCTATGGGTGCTGCTGACACAATAGGTAAAATATGTGTGCTGCTGTCAAGAAAATATAGGAGCTCTGTGTGATGCCACTAACACACTAGAAGTCCTATGGGTGCTGCTGAGAAGAAAATATAGGAGCTCTGTGTGATGCCACTAACACACTAGAAGTCCTATGAGTGCGGCTGAGAAGAAAATATAGGAGCTCTGTTTGATGCCACTAAAACACACTAGAAGTCCTATGGGTGCTGCTGATAAGAAAATATAGGAGCTCTGTGTGATGCCACGAGCACACTAGAAGTCCTATGGGTGCGGCTGAGAAGAAAATATAGGAGCTTTGTTTGCTGCCACTAACACACTAGAAGTCCTATGGGTGCTGCTGAGAAGAAAATATAGGAGCTCTGTGTGCAGCCACTAACACACTAGAAGTCCTATGTGTGCTGCTGAGAAGAAAATATAGGAGCTCTGTGTGCTGCCACTAACACACTAGAAGTCCTATGGGTGCTGCTGACACAATAGGTAGTATGTCTGTGCTGCTGTCAAGAAAATATAGGAGCTCTGTGTGCTGCCACAAACACACTAGAAGTCCTATGGGTGCTGCTGACAAGAATATATAGGAGCTCTGTGTGCTGCTGACACAATAGAATCCTATGGGTGCTGCTGAGAAGAAAATATAGGAGCTCTGTGTGATGCCACTAACACACTAGAATTCCTATGGGTGCTGCTGAGAAGAAAATATAGGAGCTCTGTGTGATGCCACTAACACACTAGAAGTCCTATGGGTGCTGCTGAGAAGAAAATATAGGAGTTCTGTGTGATGCCACTAACACACTAGAAGTCCTATGGGTGCTGCTGAGAAGAAAATATAGGAGCTCTGTGTGATGCCACTAACACCCTAGAAGTCCTATGGGTGCTGCTGAGAAGAAAATATAGGAGCTCTGTGTGATGCCACTAACACACTAGAAGTCCTATGGGTGCTGCTGACACAATAGGTAGTATATGTGTGCTGCTGTCAAGAAAGTATAGGAGCTCTGTGTGCTGCCACTAACACACTAGAAGTCCTATGGGTGCTGCTGCGAAGAAAATATAGGAGCACTGTGTGATGCCACTAACACACTAGAAGTCCTATGGGTGCTGCTGAGAAGAAAATATAGGAGCTCTGTGTGATGCCACTAACACACTAGAAGTCCTATGGTGCTGCTGAGAAGAAAATATAGGAGCTCTGTGTGATGCCACTAAACACACTAGAAGTCCTATGGGTGCTGCTGAGAAGAAAATATAGGAGCTTTGTTTGATGCCACTAACACACTAGAAGTCCTATGGGTGCTGCTGAGAAGAAAATATAGGAGCTCTGTGTGATGCCACTAACACACTAGAAGTCCTATGGGTGCTGCTGAGAAGAAAATATAGGAGCTCTGTGTGATGCCACTAACACACTAGAAGTCCTATGGGTGCTGCTGAGAAGAAAATAGAGGAGCTCTGTGTGATGCCACTAACACACTAGAAGTCCTATGGGTGCTGCTGAGAAGAAAATATAGGAGCTTTGTTTGCTGCCACTAACACACTAGAAGTCCTATGGGTGCTGCTGAGAAGAAAATATAGGAGCTCTGTGTGATGCCACTAACACACTAGAAGTCCTATGGGTGCTGCTGAGAAGAAAATATAGGAGCTCTGCTTTCATGCCACTAACACACTAGAAGTTCTATGGGTGCTGCTGAGAAGAAAATATAGGAGCTCTGTTTGCTGCCACTAACACACTAGAAGTCCTATGGGTGCTGCTGAGAAGAAAATATAGGAGCTCTGTTTGCTGCCACTAACACACTAGAAGTCCTATGGGTGCTGTTGGGGTGCAATGCTGTGCTAACAGCACTGCGGTTGGTACTACTGCAATACTGTACTAACAGTAAGCACGCACCAGACTAATCCCCAGCAGCAGCTAATAACACACTAACTGTGCAATCAGCAGCAATGAACGATCAATGACTTAGGTAGCAATGGTTTAGCAAAGAAATAGCCAATGGTTTAGCAAAGAAGAGCAAATCTTTCAGTAGCAATCAAGCAAAGACAGAATCAGCCTGTCTCTCCTAAAGCCGGAAACACATGTGACCGGGGCCGACGGCGTGGCGGCCTTTTAAATGGTGGGGCGTGTACTAAAGCCCCTGAGCTTTAATTGGCTACAGGCGTCCTGCCTGTAGCCAATTATTGCTCTCCGAGTTTCCGGCGCTGTGATTGGCCAAGCATGCGGGGTCACAGTGCATGCTTGGCCAATCATCAGCCAGCAATGCACTGCGCCGGCCGCAATGCATTGCGGGGCCGCTCGCATCACACGAATGTGATGCGAACGGCCCAAATAGTTCTGGGCTCGCCGAGCGAGCGAACGCCCGGTGCTCGATTCGAACGTGGGTTCGAATCGAGCACCGGGCCCATCCCTACTTTCAGCCAACACTTATGTAATTATGATTTTTGATAGATTATTTTTCTTGACCGTATTGCTACATATGCATATGTATATTTGTATATATGTATAAGATTATGTATTGTATACATTCTATTCTTGTTATGAAGTATTTATAGTGTTTTATCTATTTTCAGTGTATCGTATTTTGTACCCCAAAACTCCTGATGAAGCTCAGTAGAGCGAAACGTGTTGAGTGGTATATGAAAGATTGTCAGCTAAATTGTTTCAACATATGAAAATTCACTATTGTGTTATCTCTCCATGTCTCATGGAAATGTATTTTAATGTTCTTAAATGAATTTGTATATTAATAAAAATATTTTTATGGATATTATTTAATACCCATGCTAATTATTATTTATTTTTTGTTTTGACACCTCTAAAGTCCCGGGGGTTGGTGAACCCCAAGTCCTTTCTTTGTTTTTTTTACACCATATTCTGTTCATCCCAGAGAAAACTTAAATTATGGCTCAGGTGGAGAAAGGGGTATGGCCAATGCTTAACTCCTGCAAGCTTCAAGACAAACCTATAGTTATTTTACCACCAACATATCTTATACAATGTTACCATCCAGACAGCAGGCAAATCCCAATCACATATTCTGGACCCAAAGAGGCTGCTTGTCATGTATGAAGGACTGAAACTAGAATGTTTTTCTGCTTACAGAAAATATATGAACCCTGAACACAATAGTAAGCTGTTAATAAAAAGTGTGAAAAGAAAAAGAGTAAAGGGTGCATTTTATTCTAAAATTTGTATACCCCATAGGACTATATGGCAAACCAGGAAAAATTGACATCTATTGATGTGCTCCTTGATCATCCAATCATACTGCTGTGCAAAATGTAAACACATTGGGGGTTATTTACTAAAGGAAAATCCATTTTGCACTGCAAGTGCCCTTGAAAGTAAAGTCGCTGTAGATCCGAGGGGGACATGCAAGGAAAATAAAAAAAAACAGCATTTTAGCTTGCACATGATTGGATGATAAAATCAGATCAGAAGAGCTTCCACTCATTTCAGATCTACCCATTAGATTTAGAGCAAAAGCACTTCCAAGTGCACTTGCAGTGCAAAGTGGATTTGCCTTTTGTAAATAGCCCCCATTGTTTCCCTGGAAGCCCAGGTTCTAAATCTAGGGAAGCAATTGTCAACTCTGAGAAGTCCCTCCATACTAAAGGAGAGTTGGGATTGTAACAGGCAGGTGCTGGCAGGGGCCAGCATAGAGGCAGTGGAGATAAAGAGGGTCAGGCACCAAAGCAGAGTAGATGGGTGACAGTCGGGATGGATAGAGGGGAAAGAGTCAGTGAGGCCAGTCCTGGGCTGCAACATCTCAATAAGTATGTCCCGTTGAGTGACATTGGTGAAACCAGTCAGGGACCAGCACTGCGGGAGCTGAGTGACTCCCCTAGCTGCCAGGGGAACGACTCCTCCAGTGAGGGTGGGAGTAAAGCCAAGGGAAAGGAAAAATAGATTCTGGTGGTAGGGGACTCAATTCTTAGAAGGACAGAGAGGGCAATCTGTCACAAGACCTGATGTGCTGAATTGGATGTTGTCTACCGGGCGCTTGGGTTCAGCACATCATGGATCTGGTGGACAGATTACTGGGAGGGGCTGGGGAAGACCCAGCTGTCATTTTGCACGTTGGCACCAATGACCAATGACAAAATCAGAGGAAGATGGAGTGTCCTAAAAAACAATTTTAGGGACTTCGGAGCTAAATTGAGGAAAAGGACCTCCAAGGTAGTATTCTCTGAAATACTACCAGTACCTCGAACCACACCAGAAAGGTAGAGAGAAGCTTTTAAACTAGACGATGAGGGGAGGGTCCAGAGGTAGAGATAGTCAACGCGGAACATATTCCAGAGGGTAGTATTGGGGACATTAGTGGTAGGTTGGGAAAAGCACCTAAACCAGAGGTAAGTATAGAGTCCTATTTGCAACCCCAGAGCACCCAATAAGGAGATAGTATGTGACTGGTCTAAACTACATGGCATGTGTTCACCAATGCCAGGAGTCTGGTGGGCAAGATGGGAGAACCAGAGCTACGAATTACAGAGACTTGGTTCGACGGTGCTCATGATTTGATGTCAACCGTTCAAGAGTATTCCCTATATCGCAGGGATAGAGAGGGTAAAGTAGGGGGAAGGGAATGCCTATATTTCAAAAATGATGTACAAGTGAATGTGAGAGATGACATCACTAAGGGAGCAAGGAAGGAGGTGGAATTCTTATGGGTAAAGCTTCAAAGTGAGGAAACTAAGGGGAAAGTAATGGGAGTATGCTATAGGCACCCTAACCAGAGGGAGGAGGTGGACCTCCTATCACAATTGGATTAGCCGCAAGAATGGGAAGTGTCATTATAATGGGGGATTTTATTTATCCAGACATAGACTGGGTGAAAGGAACCACACATTGATCTAAGGCTCGCCAGTTTCTAAATGTCTTGCAGGACAATTTCATGGGTCAAATGGAAATGTCCCAACTAGAAACAAAGAGCTACTAGACCTACTGATTACCAACAATACAGACCTGATCACGGATGTGGAAATATGGGGCAATCTAGGAAACAGTGATCCCAGGTCAATTCATTTTATTATAAATCACACAAATAGGAAACATAAGGGGAATACAAAGACACTGAATTTGAAAAGAGCCAACTTCCCTAAACTACAATCCTTGCTCGAAGATAATAATTGGGATACAATCTTAGGAACAAAGAACACAGAGGAAAAATGGTTATGCTTTAAGAGCATATTAAATAATGACATTAGCCAGGGCATCCCAAAAGGAAATAAATACAAAAGGGCTAATAAAAGTCCTGGGTGCCTTAACTCCAACGTAAAAATGCATATAAAAGCAAAGGAGAAGGCCTTCAAAAAATACAAGGCTGAGGGATTATAACCAGCATTCCAACTTTACAAAGAATACAACAAGAAATGTAAGGGTGCAATCAGGGCGGCTCAGATAGGACACGAAAGGCACATAGCGGAGGAGAGTACAAACGATCCCAAGAAATTCTTTAAAGCAGTATTCCACCCTAAAGTGGAACTTCCGCTCATCGGAATCCTCCCCCCCTCCGGTGTCACATTTGGCACCTTTCAGGGGGGTGCAGATACCTATCTAAGACAGGTATTTGCACCCACTTCTGGGTATAGACTCTCATGGGAGTCTATGCCTCTTCCTGTCCCGCCACGCTGTCTGCTGGGACACACATGGGTCCCAGAGACAATGAGGAGCATTCCTATTGCATGCGCAGTAGGTAACCGGGAAGTGAAGCCGCAAGGCTTAATTTCCTGATTCCCATACCCAAGATGGCGGCGGCAGCATCTGAGGACTGAAGGGACGGTTCAGCCTCGGGTGCCGACATCGTTGGACCCTGTGACAGGTGAGTGTCCTTATTTTAAAAGTCAGCAGCTGCAGTATTTGTAGGTGCTAACTTTAAAAAAACATTTTTTTTGCCGGACTCCCTCTTTAAGCACATAAATTGTAAGAAAGGGAGGTCAGATCATATTTGTCCCATAAAGAATGATGAAGGGAATCTGGATACGAAGGATGGAGAGATGGTGAATGTATTGAATTTATTCTTCTTCTCAGTCTTCACGAGGGGCATAGGAAGCACCCTCATGGCTAACAGAGGGCAAAATTAGAAATAGACTTGGAAAACTTAACATTAACAAGTCACTGGGACCATATGGCTTGCACCCTAGGGTCCTTAAGGAACTCAGTCAAGTAATTGACAGACCATTGTTCCTAATTTTTTACGAACAGTCTACTGACTGGAATAATACCAACTGATTGGAGAAAAGCCAATGTAGCACCAATATTTAAAAAAGGGCCAAGATACATCCCTGGGAATTACAGACCAGTTAGCCTAACATCAACTGTATGCAAGCTCTTGGAGGGGGATGATAAGGGACTATATACAAGATTTCATTAATGACAACATTAAGAATCGTTCTTGCCAAACCAATCTATTAACCTTCTATAAGGAGGTAAGCTGTCATCTAGATAAAGGAAGGCCCATAGATGTGGTGTATCTGGATTTTGAAAAAAAAATTGGATACAGTTTCCCATAAAACATTTACTGTACAAAGTTAGACCATACAGTGAGTACAAACTGTGAAAACTGGCTACAGGGGTGAGTTCAGAGGGTAGTGATAAATGGGGAGTACGGGGAATGGTCTGGGGTGGAAAGTGGCATCCCCAAGGTTCTATCTGGGACCAATCCCATTTAGTTTATTCATAAAAAGGCCTGGAGGATGAGGTAAAAAGATCAATCTCTGTATTTGCGGACAATACTAAGCTAAGCAGGGCAATAACTTCTCCGCAGGATGTGGAAAACTTTGCAAGAAGATCTGAACAAATTAATGGGGTGGGCAACAACATGGCAAATGAGGTTTAATGCAGAAAAATATAAAATATTGCATTTGTGTGCAAAAATATGAATGCAATTTTCTCACTAAGGGGAGATCCACTGGGGTAATCTAGGATGGAAAATGAACTGGGGCTCCTAGTAGATGACAGGCTCAGCAATGGCATGCAATGCCAAGCTGCTGCAAGCAAAGCAAATAGAATATTGACATGCATTAAAAAGCAGATTAACTCCAGAGATAAAACAATAATTCTCCCACTCTACAAGACACTGGTCCTGCGACACCTGGAGTATGCTGTCCAGTTCTGGGCACTAGTCCCCAGGAAGGATGTGCTGGAACTGGAGAGAGTCCAGAGATGGGCAACAAAACTAATAAAGGTAAAGCGAGCACTGAACTTATTCTCTCTGGAGAGGAGACGCTTGAGAGGGGATTTGATTTCCATGTAGAAATACCGTATTGGTGACCCCAAAATAACGATAAAGCTTTTCCGTGAAAGGGAATTTTAAATAATCTTTATTTATGGAAGACAGGGTATTACATTGCAATGTATATGAAAAAGAATAAAAAAAGGTAAACATTTGTCATAGGTAATGGTGATACGTAATACTCCAATCATTCCTGTTTTGCTTTTCACTTGTAGAGGAAACAAGAACATGAATAGTAAACAGTCATAGATTAACTTGGTGTGGCTTAGGTTATAGAGAAAGTATTTATCAGGTGACGGGTCGGCGGGATAGTTTCAACCTGTTCATCAGGCTGGGTAGTTTCAGCCCACAGCCCTTTTCATTGGGTATAGGACATACCTGTCCTTCTAAGAGGGGTTCATGCGTGTAGTACGCTTGGTTGGCTTTGTATGTATATGGCACTTCTCATGGGACCGAGTGGTGGCCCAGGCGAGCGCGCGTGGGGGGAGGGGGGCAGATTTGCGCCTCCAGCTAACCTCTCCCCAGGCCGCTCTGGTCTTGTACTTGCTCATTGGCATGGAAGGAATGTGTAGCAGGAAGTGAATCGGGGAGAGAGGTATATCTATTCCTATAATGTCTTCCCAGTAAGGACTGATCGCAATCATCCTCCCGACGCGTATCATCACAGGTCACGTGACTTTCCCTTGAGAAAGTCACGTGACCTGTGATGATACGCGTCGGGAGGAGGAGCCCAAGTGTCAGTGCTAAACACAGCACAGCACAGTGAGGAGGAAAAGGCTGACAGCCCCCTATCTGAGCCTGACCATTAGCAGGATTTGAACGCGCAAACACCTACTGGGTACATGTGATTTGTATAGCTGTAGGCAACCCCCTAAAAGATCTTCTTTGTTTGATGGTTGAATAGAGCGCTGCGCAATGGTTTTTTGTTTGTGTCTATTTTCTCTTTTATATCATACCGGAGCAAGATATCAGGAGGAACCAAAAGGAAAAAAGCAGCACATTCCCAGCATAAAGGGAAGTTGTATGTTGTTTTTTTTTTTTTTTTTTTCTTCAGTTCTGGCATTTCTAATTGTGTCCTGGATATCATCAGGTTTAGCCTGTATTGGCTTTTGGAATTTATATATCCCCATATGCATCACTGGCATAAACTGGATATTTCCTTTCTTTGACACATTATAACACATACTTGATTTTACTCACATTTTGAAGCACTTTATTTATTTAAAACACATTGTATCTACTTTTAACACATTGTGTATTTATTTTTATTTATTAAATTGGTTACAACCTCATTGTAACTTGAAGTTTATATATACTTTTGTGCACCTGGGATTGTCACGCAAGCACTTATATATTTTACTACCCCTGTCTTGTGCCATTTCTGATCGAGAATCTTGAGCAAAGGAAGCCATTGACTTTGAGCATTCGGGTCCGAATACAGAGCCATGATCCAGGTAAGCATGTGTGTGCGCAGGCCCAATGCTTCCAGCACAGCATGCAGGTATGTCCAGTCCACCCGATCAAAAGCTTTCTCTGCGTCGGTGGACAGGATCAGGTGGGGGGACTCGGGGGAAGCACGCACCCAGTGAATAAGGTGGATTGCTCTGATAGAGTTATCTCTAGCCTCTCTGCCTGTTATAAACCCTGTTTGGTCTGGGTGGACAATTAGTGGGATCAGGTGCTTCAGTCTGGTCGCAAGAATCTTGGCCAGTATTTTTATATCCACATTAAGAAGGGATATGGGTGTGTAGCTTTGGGGCATAGTAGGGTCTTTCCCTTCATTGGGGATTACAGAGATATGGGCCAATAGGGCTTCCCTAGGGATTGCGGTGCCATCTGTTATGGAGTTAAAGTAGTTGCACATCGACTCGGAAAGTAAGGGTAGAAAGAGTTTATAGTAGGCCTTGGTGAACCCATCAGGGCCAGGGCTCTTCCCGTTAGGCAGGGAGTTCACTGTAGATATTAGCTCGGTGGCGGTAATAGGGGCCTCCAGCATGGAGCACAGTTCGTCTGTCAGTGGGGGCAGGCCGAATGCAGTCAGATAAGTTTGAATGTCTTTCAGTCTCGCAGCCTGGTTCTCTGGGGCTTGTGTGGAGTTCAAGTTATAAAAGGTGTTATAGTAGTCCCGGAACACAGCGGCTATTTGGGAGGACCTGACCGTGTAGTCATCTGAGGAGAGGCGTAGCTTGTGCACATGCATGAGTGCCTGTTTCTTCCTAAGAGCTCTAGCCAACATACGGCCGCATTTGTTGCCATGTTCATAATATCTGTGTGACAGGTATCGCAGTTGCTTGCATGCTTGCCTGTCCAGCAATCGAGAGAATAAATCTCTCAATTCCGTCAGTTTCCTTAGAGCCTCAGAGTCACTATCCTGTTTGTGTTTAAGTTCTGCCTGCTGGAGTGCTTGGAGTACCCTATCAAAATCTTCTTGCCAGGCTTTCTTAAGTCTGGATCCTTGAGAAATCAGTTTGCCTATCACCACTGCCTTGTGGCCCTCCAAAACAATCCCCTTGCTCATCCCTTCCTTGTGATTTTCCTTGAAGTAGTGGGACAGAACCCCTGTGACCCCGGAGACCACGTGAAAGGGAATTTAGTAAGGCACACGGCCATTCACTAAAATAAGAAGAAAAGCATTTCAGCCTTAAACTGCGTAGAGGGTTCTTTAATGTAAGAACAGTTAGGATGTGGAATTCTCTTCCACAGGCAATGGTTTCAGTGGGGATCATCGATAATTTAAAAAAACTGTTAGATAGGCACCTGAACGACAACAACATACAGGGATATACAATGTAATAATGACATAAAATCACACACATAGGTTGGGCTTGATGGACTTAAGTCTTTTTTCAACCTTACCTACTATGTAACTACTGTAAGTAACTATCTACACAGATCAATTTTTAACAACAAAACAATTGTTCCTCCAGAGCCAGTATTCCTGCAGCGATGCTACAATCTAAACAACCTCAGGTTTAGCTAACTCCTAAAATGTACAAAAGTGTGTATGCGTATTTCGCTCACCCCCGAATGGACTGCTGAGAATATACCCAGGTCTCCCACAGTATTACAGAGGCTGCCAGTCACACAAGCACAGTACCATACACATCAAAAATTCTGTATCAGTCTTGGGGAATTTTTTTTAGTATTCATTGCTAAAGAACTTTAACTTGAGTTTAGGGTCACAGTATTCTTCAAAGTGATCTGCCACCCAGTATCCACAGGTATATCCTCAGTGAGGGAAATAACAAGATCCTCCCCCAGACCAGTATAATGTAAAACATAATGTATAGAGTGCAGGGGTCAGGAGTAACTAAACTACAAAACGGCATATAGAATGCAGCAATCATGATGAAGCCTCTGTTCACATCAAAGTCCCCACCTTACATCACAGTCTGCATTTCCCTATAGGTCATGGTTTCCAGAGTATTGCCCCCTTACATAACATTACATCTGCGTTTAATCAGATTCTCCCCAGCATTCCCTCCTTACATCCCCAGCGTTTCCTCTTTCATAAGAGTCCACCGAATTTCTCTTTACATTTAATTCCCCCCCCTAAATCAGGGTTCACAGAGCCCTCCTTAAATCAGGGTTTGCAGAGCCCCCTTTGCATCAGAGTCTCCAGAGTTCCCCTTTACACTGTAAGGGGGGACTCTGCAGACTCGGATGTAAGTGGGAACTCTGATGTAAGTGGGAACTCTGCAGACTCTGGTGTAAAAGTGAACCCTGTGGGGCGTGGCCTAGCACCGGGAGAAGATGGCAGCATAATTACAGAGCTCCACCGCCCAGAGCCCCTATAGTGCCTCAATTAGCGGGATAAACACGCCAGAGCACAATCAAAATGACCGGGAGAAGCTCGTCAGCTACCCGGTCCTTGCAGGATACCTCCACGCAGCTCAGCCGTAATATACCAGCGATGTTCCGCTCTCAGCACGCGGACACGCAGGCCCCATCTCAGGCCTCGGACCGGATTTATGCAGCCGTCACGGCCGACATCCCTGGAGCCTCCGCAACAGCAGGTACGACCAGTGCACAGCCCCAGCACTCCCTGAGCTTAGCAGATCTGCACCTAGTAGCCTCAGACATTAAAAACACGCTATTTGCAGCGATCTCAGACCTGAAAACTGACATTAGAGCGGTGGCCTCAAGGCTGGAGCACGTGGAAGCAGCGGCCATTACACATGGAGCAGCCATTCAACAAGTGCAGCAGGTAGCAAGTGTGCATACTCAACAGCTAATTGATATGCACAGACATATGGAAGACCTTGATAATAGTTGACGCAGGTGGAACCTGAGGGTAAGAGGAATTCCAGAGTCAGTAGAAGGACCCCAATTACAGGCCACCATGTGGGCGATTTTCAATACGCTGCTAGGCAGACCACCTGATGCTCCGGTAGAGATGGAGAGGTGCCATAGGGCCCTGAGGCCCAGGGGTAGAGACACTGACCCCCCCAGGGACGCAATTTGTTGCCTAGTGAGTTTCACACAAAAAGAGGAAATACTGCGACTTGCACGTACGCATGACCACCTGGACCATGAGGGAGCACGTATCCAACTATTTCAGGACCTGTCCGCAATCACCCTGCAACACAGGAGGGATCTCCGTCCCCTGCTACAAGCTCTGCGTGACAGACGTATCCCTTATAGGTGGAAATTCCCCTTCTGCCTCCAGGCCTCAGCAGGAAATCGCACGGCACACTTGAGAACCCCGGCAGACTTACAGCCATTCTGCGACACACTGGGAATTCCGGTAGTAGAGGTGCCAGATTGGTACAGTGCATTTATTCAAGCAGACCCCTGGATCCCCACACAACCAGACGCCACGCCAAGATCGCAAAGACAGCGACAGAGGAGACGCAGACTCTCAAATGCTTCACCACCGAGGATGCGAGGCGACATGGAAACAGATGAGAGCCCACGTGTATCCCCATCATCCGTCCGACGCAGAACCGACCGCTAAAGCCCAAGACAGAGTGAGGAGTAAACTGAACTACACCACCCTGCTTTGTGTCTCTTCTTCTAAGGCCTAAGTGCCCTTACAAGGGACTCTTTTTTTCACCCCCCTTTCCATTTTTTATTTTTCTCTTTTTGTGTGTTTTTTTTTCTTTTTTTTTTTTTCCTCTCTATTTTTTTTTTGTCTGCTGTTTTTTCGCTTGCCTGATATCAAGCGTTGAGATGACTCCCCACCACGGAACAGAGACCAACGCACGCAAGCGACCTTGACACACCAGCTAATCGAGTGCCAGGCAACCCGGAACGAAATGACAGGTAATACCCTCAGGTAGGGGGTGACCAAGTCTTTCACGGCTTGGCTTAACTTTCCCGATGTACAAGTCCATCTGAAAAGCAAGTTGCTAAACAGCAGAACTGGGTTTCACGAAGAGTGGAGGGGAGCGTTCCCCTACAATTAGGGTATGACTCATTGTATCACACAAATGCCTCTGTTGTTTTTTCCTGATGGCTTGCAAGTCGAGGTAAACCAAAGCCACATGTGTTGATTGGGAACTGCTAAGCTTCCCCCATGGAGCTACTGAGTAAACTTGCCAGCAGGGGAGCGACTGCACCACTAATGGACCCCTTCCTGGTGGTCAGTAATGCCACATGGGTAAAAATACTGATTTATTCACGAGAGGTGTAGATCTCCCTTGGAGACAGGGGCTGATCTGTAACTCGCGGGAATCAACAAAGTGCTGGTGCCTTTAATCCTAAACTTAAGAGTGTATGAGCTCAGCAGACAGAAATAAGCTCATGACAACTCTGGTACTCAGCGTGCCTTTTCTCTTCCTTCTCCCCCCTTTTTTTTTTTGAGAGAGGGAGGAGGAAGAGGGAAGGAAATGGGAAGGAGGAGAGAAGGAGAAGGGAAGGGGCGCCTGGCTGAGTATGCGGCTGTTCTAGTTCAGTTTTTATTTAATATGTTCATTTTATTGTTATTTTAGGGTGATTTTTCCTTACAGGAAAGGACATGTAGCCTTGGTAGTCAGGAGTTAGCTGCTCTGGTTTCCCTTTTTTTTTTTTTTTTTACAGAGCAGGGACCTTAAACTCTCGATACCCAACGCTGAAAACCATCTTGGTAAAAGGTTGCCTCACACATGGAGATCTCGCTAACTAAAGTGGGGTCTCCGCTTGGGAGAGTAGCCGGAAAACCAGGGTGGTCAATGCTAATGCGGAGCGTATTCTGATGCACCGACCTCTGGAACGCGGATGCTGGGGTCCCCATATTCACTAGATTCACAAGTTGTGGTCTAGCGGGGTGTGGGGACCTCAGACATATATGGAGACCAGTGTTTTGTAACTGAGTTACAGGGATCAGGGTCATCCACAGGTTAACTATTTCGCATAGGTCTTAATGTTATGCAAGAAGTATAAAAAGGTTTGTCCATATGGTTAAGGACACATTATAAATGTTTAACAGAAAAGTGTCAACCGCAATGCTCACAATCTGCTTCCCGACAAGGGGCAGAGGGGGGAAGGGGAAAGATATCATGAGTGCTCCAATGGAGATAGCTCATGAGACGGTTTCAACTGGCACATACGATCTCCTCTAGAGGAGGTTTATCCCATCTAGATCCCAACTCCAATTAGGGGTGTCTGGGTGGCGATAGCATCTAGACCCACTCAGGTGTTAGGCTTCATTCCCAACTCAAGGAGGCTGGTTACTCCCTTGAACTCATCCGGATTAGTAAAATCCTATACCCGTTCCCCTGTAGAACACTCACTAGGTGGGTAAGCAGGCCTATACCCGCCTCTGGAAAGGGAAAAAAAAAAAAGAGAAGTTTTTCTTCTCTTTTCATTTTGCCCATTTTAGGGGCGTTCCACTACCACAAATAGGGAGCTCCAGTGGTGACTGGAGCGACCTACAGTACTAACTCAAGCATCCGACTTCTTTTTCTTCTTGAGTCGTAATCTCTGTTTTTTTCTTCTCTTCTGTTTCTTCTCGTGTTTACTGTTCTCTTTTTCTGGTTTCCCTCCTCCTCTCCTCTGGTAATCTTCCGGAACTTTCTCCTCATCCATCTAGCCCCTCCTCTCCACCCCCTCTTCTGACTTCCCCTCAAGTCTACCCTCCCTCCTCCTTCCCCCTCGGTTGACCGTGACCCTCTTCTTGTGGTCCGCTCACCTCTTCATCCCTCTATCACTGGTACACGCTTACTGACTTGCTGCACCTCCCGGCTCTCCCTGACCCCTCTCTGTCTGTTGAGGCTCGACAGCCTGCTAGCGATACTGCATTACTCTGCAATGTCTGCTGCAGTGCACTCCTCAGCTCCTCTATCGCTCAAAATATATTCTCTAAATGCCAAGGGCCTCAATGTCCCGGAGAAGCGCAGTAGTGTACTGGCGGAAGCCCATAGGCTCAAAGCCCAGGTGGTCTTCCTACAGGAAACCCACTTTAAGTCAAGCTCCATACCACGCCTAACAGATAAACGCTATCCGGAAGTATACCATGCTACCGGTACCGACTCCAAAACCAAAGGGGTATCCATCTTACTGGCCAAATCCATGGCATTTCACCTCACTGACCAACTCACAGATCCTGAGGGCAGATTTATTTTTTTGAAAGGCACTTGGAAAGACTTTAGCGAATGTTTACTGTCCCAATGCAAATAGGGTGCCCTTCCTCAGAAACCTTATATCAAAACTAGCCTCATTCCAGGCAGGCCTATTGATACTGGGAGGGGACTTCAACATGACTTTAGACCCACTAATAGACACCTCCACAGGCACTTCCTCATTTCCATACTCGGCGCTACGCCAAGTAAGGCTCCAACTAGCATCCCTCACCCTTCATGATACGTGGCGTACACTTAACCCCCGGGAGAAAAAATACACGTTCTATTCGATACCGCACAACCGTTACTCAAAACTGGACTACATTTTCATACACCAAGCTGACCTATCATACCTGAAAAGCGATACGATAGAAAATATGACGCTATCTGATCATCACCCCATCACAATAACTTTACAATTTCCACAGAGAGAGGGATATACTAGGATGTGGAGACTAGATGCCTCCATCCTGGCAGACCCGGTAGATACAGAATTTATCGGAAAGACAATGCAGGAGTACTTTCAGAACAATGACACCCCAGACGTGACCCCTATGGTACAATGGGAGGCACACAAGTGTGTAATACGGGGTCACCTTCTAGCCATAGCAGCGAGGAAAAAAGAGAACATCAAAAACTGATACTTGAGCTCTCTGACAAAATAACCACTCTAGAGATGCAACACAAATGCACAGGGGCGGCCCAAGTAGCACAGGAATTAGCAGACACTCGATCCCTATTTGTCGAGGAACTATTTAGGCAGGCTCGAAAACGTCACATCTTGTCCCAGAAGCTGTTCTACGAACAGGGCAACAAACCCGGGAAGCTGCTCGCCAGATGCCTACAGAAACGTACTCTGGCGTCCACGGTCCATCACGTGACTGATCAGCTAGGGAAGCACCACACAAAAAATGAGGACATAGCACAACAATTTCTCCTCTTCTACAGCAAATTATACAATCTAAAAGACGCGGCTCACAGCCCTAGAGAGGACGAGACTCGCTCCAACCTGATGAAGGAATTCTTGGGCAAATTTTGCCCAAGAGCTTTTTCAGAGGAGGATTGTGCAGAACTAGAAGCTCCATTGTCCTCTGAAGAATGGATAGCAGCCCTGAAGACCATGAAGCCGGGCAAAAGTCCCGGCCCAGATGGCTTCACGGCGCAATATTACAAGTCCTACGCTGAATTATTAGCCCCGCGCTTCCTTAAAGCATTCAACACTTTAGCAACTGCACCCTGCTCATCAGACACGCTCCTAGAAGCGTACATCACTGTAATCCCCAAAAATGATAAAGACCCTGCTGACGTGACTAGTTACCGACCAATCTCACTCTTAAATGTGGATGTAAAGCTTTTCTCGAAAGTCCTAGCCACCCGTCTAGCATATCACATTCCGGCATGGATAGGAAAAGATCAAGTGGGATTTGTCCCAGGTAGGGAAGCCAGGGACAATACAATTAAAGCCCTGAACTTACACCACTGGCTAACCTCCACCCAACGAGAGGGATTCTTTCTAGCGATGGATGCGGAGAAGGCGTTCGATAGGGTGGCCTGGGACTATATGGAGGAGGTCCTGAATGCCCTGGGTTTGGGACGGCGCATGCGTGCACTTATCGGGGCACTCTATGTAAACCCCAGGGCCAGAGTCAAGGTCAATGGTCGCCTATCGAACGCCTTCCTCATCCATAACGGCACAAGGCAGGGATGCCCCCTATCGCCCCTGTTATACATTCTCACTCTTGAGCCCCTCCTGCGTAGTATCAGGGCCAACCCGGACATAAGAGGTGTCGAGGTTCATGGTAGGGAATACAAGATTGCAGCCTTTGCGGATGACATCTTGCTCTTCTTATCAGCACCATTGACGTCTCTACCAAATCTCATGCCAGTCCTCGAACAATTTAGGCACATCTCTAACCTAAAAATTTATTATTCTAAATCTTTCGCACTAAACGTCTCCCTCCCAAACAATTTGGTACAGCAATGTTAATCTAATTTCCCCTTTAAGTGGAAAAAGGAAGCTATTACATATCTGGGCATCCAGCTCCCCAACAAGCTAGACACCTTATACGAAAAAACTTTGCGGCAGAATTAAAAAGCCTACAGCAAGACTTGAAAAAATGGGATGTCCCCACTCTGTCTTGGTTCGGCCGGGCGTCAGCTCTGAAAATGACAGCGCTCCCTCGCATTCTATACAAAATGCAAACAGTACCAATTCGCTTACTGCCGACTTTCTTTACAAACTACAAAAAGTTATGTAGATCTTTCCTTTGGGGTTCCAAACAGGCACGCATTGGGTGGGCGAAACTGGTTCTACCTAAATCCAAAGGTGGAATAGGCCTTCCTGACTTACAGTGCTACTACTGGGCGACACATGGGACTAGAGTGGTAGACTGGAAAATTCATGCACGACACAAGGATTGGGTGGATCTTGAACGGGCGGTCGCGGGACACGATCTTCGCCTTCTCCCTTGGTTCTCCAGGAAACACGTAAATACTCAGCTGCTCTCACATCCCATTATTGGAGCGACCCTTCAGGAATTTCATAGGGCATGCAAGGTACGCGCTCTGTCGAATCCTGAGTGTCCGATTACCCCGATTAGAGATAATCCAGACTTCCCCCCGGGACAAGAGAGTACGTTCCTAGCACAGGAATGGCCCTATGCAGAGATGTTGGCAAAACATTTTTTTCACAGAGGCAAGTTCGCCCGTCACCGTGACCTAGCAACAGTATCCAACACCAAGTCCTTCCCCTTCTGGTCCTACATCCAACTTAAACACTTTTTGGACAACCCGGAGAGAAGGAAGGGGTTCACGACAATGCCTACGGCGCTCGAATCGCTGTGCTCAAGCGCAGTTCCCCAGAGTCATGAAATCTCAACCCTTTACGCTTCCATGTTTAAAGAACCATTTGCTGAACTACGTTCAGACCAGGCTTTTTGGGGGGCGGCGCTGGGCAGAGAGATTGGAGAGAAGGAATGGGATAGAGTTCACCTAGCTATTCACAAGGGGTCCCTAAACGTGCACACTCAGGAAAATGGATATAAAATCAAGACAAGATGGTACAAGACCCCAGACACACTGCACAAAATATTTCCTACGGTATCTGACCAGTGTTGGAGATGCGACAGGGAAACCGGGACTTTCCTCCACATCTGGTGGACGTGCACACGAATCCAACCTTATTGGAGGAAAGTACACGAACTAACGACGGCTATCTCCGCTTTATCCCTGGAATTCTCTCCAGAGCAATACCTCCTGCACCTATCTAAAATTCCCCCCAAAAAATATGTCAAATCGATAGTCATGCACCTGATAAATGCGGCTAGGTTGTGTATTCCGGTACAGTGGAAGTCTTTGCCCCCCCCCCCTCGATCAAAAATTGGATACAGCGTACAAATCGCATTGAGATGATGGAGGAGCTGATACACATCTCTCAGGATAGAATGTCTAGCTTTACAGACACTTGGGAGAAGTGGCTCACGTTTAAAATATCACAACAATATCAGGTACTGATGCAGAATAACGACTGATCTGGGTGCCATACATAATATAGTAGCGACAAATTTGCGATACAGAAAACAAACCTCGACGCACACCGATCTAGGCTTGCCTGGGATACCAGGCAACCAGGGATCACAGAAACCTAAGGTTTTCAACAGACGGAGAGGGTAGCTGGTGGGGAATCCCACCCCCTCTTCGCCGGAGCACTTAGCAGTAAGCACAGACTCCCCCTCCCTCGCCCCCCACCCCCCCCTCCTCTCCCCCTTTTTTCCTCTCCCCTCTGTCCCTCACTGTCAATTCAATTTCTATCTACTCCCTCTTTCCAGAATCTACTTAATCTTTATATGCGCTATCTTCTTCCTCTTGCCTGTGTTGCATTTACTGATTATACTCGGCGAAGCAACAAGCAGGCTGAATAAAGGAGCGGAAGTGAAATTGTGAGCAATAAAGTATCCTGAAACACATGCCTAGAGTACGTAGATAATAACGACAAGCTCACCTCCGACAGACAAAGTAATCTCACCACCTCCCGCTATATCAGAAATAGGTGAACATACAAAAAGACCCGATCACAACCTTACTGCAGTAGGTTTTCATGATTTGGGTCCTGTACACTCTTTAGAATGTTATACTCGGTTCTAGTAGCATTGACATTAGCGATGTAAAATATGGATACTCTGTTTTGTTTGTTTTTTCATGATCATACCATGTATGCTGTTAAATTGCTTCACTCAATAAAAATCTTTTTGGAAAAAAGAAAAACTGTGATTATAAAAATGTTACAGTGCTAGTTGGTTGTCAGGGGCAAACTAACACAGAGGGGAATACAAATAAAACACTGACTGTGATTTAAACACACTATTAGAATAGTCTACCTCCATAATCAGCCAGTAAAAGGATATACTTTGTCTTATATTCACAGAAAAACAGAAACAAATTACCACCGTTCATTACAGAATTAAAACATATATCTAGTGTGCTTATATTCACCCAGGAATTTGGCATACTTCAAATTTGCTGGCTGGCTTTGTCAGTGAGCTTAAACCAGATTTTACATTTCACTGCTGGCAATCACAGTGTTGTTAAGCATTTATTTTGTCATCCACAGTGTTAAGGAAGTTATTTGCTTGGATACTGATATAGTAGGGTAAATAATACGTTTAAAATCAGAATATAATTTATGACTAAATTATAACATTAAACAAAGTTTATTCTGAATGGAGTGTTGTGGATTACTTTGTTAATATTGATTTTACAGACATGGATATAAAGACATTAGACATAAAATTCCACATCTCCTTATAATAAGTTGACAGGTGACTTTTTTTCATTAGTATGGTTCAGCATTTGGACAGAGAAGCAGATTGTGCTTCTAGGCTTCTACATTATCACCTGTCAATGATTTCACATTGCAGTTATTTTGAATATGAATAAAGTAAAGTTGCCATGAAAGAGGTGCAAGCGCATAGTGTTAATTGGCTTCTAGCTAAAAAAAAAAAAAAAATTGCTTTCATCAAACAAAGCAAATTATATAATAAAAGTAGTGGCAATAATATTTTATTCAAATAACAACGATATGTTTTTATTAAACTTAGTATTTTTTTGTTGTATTCTTTTTAGGTAGCCTTGTAGATGGGGATGACAACTTTAAAAAATGAGTACCTTATTTTGTGTTTTATTCACTTAAGGACCAAGCCTGTTTTTCAGACTCTGTGTTTTCATGTTGAAAACAGTTTTTATTGCTAGAAAATTACTTAGAACCCCCAAACATTATATAATGTTTTTTTTCTAGAGAATAAAATGGCGGTCATTGCAATACTTTTTTCACACCGTATTTGAGCAGCGGTCTTACAAGCGCACTTTTTTGGGAAAAAAAATCACTTTTTTGAATAAAAAAATAAGACAACACTAAAATTAGCCCATTTTTTTTTTCAGACTGTGAAAGATAATGTTACGCCGAGTAAATTTATACCCAACATGTCATGCTTCAAAATTGCGCCCACTCGTGGAATGGCGTCAAACTTTTACCCTCAAAAATCTCCATAAGCAACATTTAAAAAATGTTACAGGTTGCATCTTTTGAGTTACAGAAGAGGTCTATGGCTAGATTTTTTGTTCTAGCTCTACCGATCCCGGCGATACCCCACATGTGTGGTTTGACTACCGTTTTCATATGCGGGCGCTACTCACGTATGCGTTCGCTTCTGCGCGTGAGCTTGTCAGGATGGGGTGTTTAAAAAAAAAAAAAAATGTTCTTATTTATTTTACTCGAATTTATAAATTTTTACACTGTTTAAAAAAAAATGGATCACTTTTATTCCTATTACAAGGAATGTAAATATCCCTTGTAATAGAAAAAAACAAGCATGGGGCCACCCTCAGCTGTTTGCTTCACCATTCATTCACAAGGTGGCTTTCTTTCCTATTTGGTTGTCTGCAAGCTGGTCAGTAAGTTAAGCTAGGTTTTTTCCTTGAATTTATCCTTGGCCTTGTTTATACCTATTGTTAGCCTTCCAATGCTTCTTACTGCGATAGCCAGCTATAGATGGGGGCAAGTGGCGTCCTTTCTGTATCACTATGGTCTTTTGGTCAGGCAACGCACTGACACCTTTTCAGCCATTGTGCTATATGTTGGGTGTTCAGTGTGCCCCATTAAGAAGGGGTGGCTCCCCTTCAGTCCACCTGCTCTCACCTATCCATCAGAATGCATATGCCTCCACTGTGGGGACACTTATAAGTTAGTGTTAGGTACCACAGATACCAGGGTGCCTTGATGAGGCTCTGTGGCTTAGGCATTCATTTGCAAATGTGTGCAGACTAAACCCCTGCTTTTAACGCATACTGTTAGACAGGTTATTTGGTTGTCTGCAAGCTGGTCGGTAAGTTAAGCTTGTTTTTTTCCTTGGATTTATCCTTGGCTTTGTTTATACCTGTTGTTAGCCTTCCAATGCTTCTTACTGTGATAGCCAGCTATAGATGGGGGCAAGTGCTGTCCTTTTGGTATCACTGTCGTCTTTTGGTCAGGCAACGTACTGACACCTTTGCAGTCATTGTGCTATATACTGGGTGTTCAGTGTGCCCCTGTACCCTTAAGAAGGGGTGGCTCGGCTTTATTTCCTACCCTCACCCATTGGTAGAGGAAGTGGATGCCCTCACTCACCCAAGAAATGGTCACCTAGCAGATGCCTTTCCTCTACTGCCTTTGTTCATGAAGGAGGGTCTCACTGTGATAGCAAGCATGCCGATTGGCCTGCAGGCCTTGGGTTTACCCTAGCCATGGAACCTAGTCAGGACCAAGCACTTCAGCTACCAGTGTTTTCACAACACCTGTCCTATGATGGACTGTAAATTGAAGGGGAAGGCCTGGAGGAATTGGGCCGTCTTCTGGAAATAGTTCAATCCTGACAACATTCCAGGAAGGAAGCAACAAGTTTACCAAGACTCCATCACAGGATGGTACTGTGGGGATCTATTATGTACAGCAGTGCCACGTCCTATAGCATAATTATGATCAAAAAGCACATGGGAAAGAACTGAACTTTGTAGGTACCAATTGTAAAAAATCACATAAATATTTATTAAACACAGAATAAACAGAAAATAATTCATTTAAAAATATATTAGTCTTGCAAAGTAACAATACATGCAAAATTCTAATAGTGCTCTTATCCCTAACAGAGCTGGACCAATGAAATCAACATCATATTGGTCCTGCCACACTGTATGGTGTACAGTAGAACACTTGCTCAACAAGTTTTGCAATCAGTCCTACATCTTATTCCTTCCTGGACAAGTTGGGGCCCATGACCCTCGAGCACCTTTGTTCCCAAAGTGGATTCTGTGTTCATCTTACAGTAGCTGTTCCAGCCTTTTTCCGACAGAGACAGTACCTAACTTACACTGGATGTACTAAGTGTACCACCATCGATCCCTCTGGCAGCTTCTGCTATTCACACAGCACCTCCTCTTAGGGGATTCAGAGGAGAAGGGACTTGAAAACTGAGACACGCTTTTACAACTCTGCTTGCGAGGGCAACTTACACCTGTTTTTATTTTATGTATCTCAATAAATTTGATTACTACACTGCCACTCCTCTTTTTTCTGTTTAAAGCCACTGGGTCTCCAGTCTGATGGAGGAGGCAGCCATGCTCAGCCTATAATTAGTCATTCATTAATTAGTAGTTGCCCACAGCCTCCAGACCAGTGCTGTGTCTTGGCCCCCCCCCCCACACAAAAATCCCTCGACCCGTCCTACGCACGTCCTGCTCAGATACAGCCTCCCACGGCCGGCTCCCACTCAGAAACATCGTTCCACGGCCAGCTTGCCTTGCTATATATCATGGACACTCAGCACTGGCAGTATGGCCATATACTTGGCCAGGGGGGAGCAACTGCCACCCCTATAAAACCGACCATGACTGACTGTCAGTGTCACTGGCTAATGGCCAAACCTGGTGCACTTCACATAGCTTAACTGGTGGAGGAGGAGCCTACACAGATGTCAGTGAAATCGCTGCCAAATTCAGGACTGACATGCGGGAGTGAAACTGTTTACATTAAAAGGCTTGCCGGAGCTGCAATTTTAGTGCCTCTATTGTGAATTTAAGTTCCGGTTCACACTGATGCGATGTAGGATTCACAGCAATTCCTGTGCATTTTCCACACTGCATCAGTGTCGCACTCCGTTCATGCAAAAAGCTGCAGGCATCTATGTTAAAATAATGACACCACAAAAGCTGTTTACAAAACGCAGTGCAACTTGCTAAATTGGATTGCATGTGTGTTCACACCTATGAAGTCTGATTCCAGCATGGCAAAAAAAAGGTGCATGTATCTTTTTTGTGCAGGTGCAGTGCGATTTGAACCATACAAAATAAATGGGCTCAAATTGCACTGCAAAGAACGGCATGTTATTTGAACAGGAATGCGGTGCGATTCCTCTCCAAATCTCTTGTGGTTCCCGACACTGCATCAGTCTAAACCTAGGCTGAAGATCAATTTCATTGCAGTATCTGCAGCCTCAGAAGTTGTGGAGTGCATGTTTTTTATTGCTTCTTAAAGTGGTTGTAAACTCTCCCCCACAACTTTGTCCCATGTAAATGAGAATAAAAAACCCTAATGAACACTGCTTGTAGAGATCTCCTTACTTGCTTAGTATTGTTGTAATCCTTTTTGTTCTTTAGAATGATGTCACTGAGTAAGCCCATATCTCCCATGATTTACGGCACACTCTCTGTGCTTGTCTATCCATTATCAGGACTTCCTACGGCACAACCCTGAAATCCCACGAGACTGCATAATCACTCAGAGCTTCCTACTACACCCCATGTGACCATGTGACATCACACGAAGTGTAAACCTGGCCATCGGACAGCATTACTGCAGTCTTATCAGCTGAAGCTGATAAGACTGACATAGGAAAAGACTAGACAATCGGCACAAGTAAATACTATGAAATAAAATAAGTCGGGGGCGCATGCGCGAAGCTCGACATGGCAGACGTTCTCCATTAGAGCTCTGCACTCCCCGCTGCATTACCGGACCCCATACGGCAGACTGAACCAGCAGAAATCTACCTGTCTCCCAGGACAGACTCACGAACCACCCCAGCACAACCCGACATGGTTCTTACGGGCCACAGGGGGAAAAACAAGCCGAAACCAATTAAGGAAGCACTAGCCCGCGCTTCTTACAAGATGGCGGCGAAGGCCCTGGCCAAACAACACGCTGCCACACTTATCCCGGACCCACCGGACAGCGATGAAGGGGATGAAACTGACTCTAACATCGGAGGATCTCCCTCCATGCCATCCTCAGGTATGTCACAAAGTGCATTTTTGCAACACATGGAAAACATGTTACAGAAAGCCCTCAAAAGCACATCTGAACAAATCACTAACAGGCTGTCCCGCGAGATCCGCAAGATAAGCCAGCGCACTGCAGACCTGGAAACAAGGGTGGACGATATAGAACTCACCCTCCAGGAACATACCCAAGAACAGGCTGCACTTAGAGAGGAAAATGCAACGCTGCTTTCCCGTTTAGAGGACGCGGAAAACCGCTCCCGCAGGTCCAATCTCCGCCTGCGTGGCATACCTGAGACGGTGGAAGATACACAATCTTTCACGACAGCTCTATTCCAAGAATTGGCCCCCTCAATCCCCATCGAAAGGCTTGAATTTGACCGAGTCCACAGGGCCCTCACTCGCCGCCAAAACGATGGCCCCCCGCGAGACATCATAGTGAAGCTACAAAGAACAGCTCCTCACAGCTGCTCGCAAGAAGGAAGAACTCCTGTTTCAAAGCCACAAATACCAGCTTTTCTCCGACTTAGCCCCTCTAACAATAGCCAAATGACGTGCCATGAAACCGCAATTGCAGATCTTGATGCAACACCAGCTTAAATACACATGGAAATTTCCCTTTGCACTGCAGTTCTCCTATCAAGGTCAACAGCACTCTTGCAACACACCAGAATCACTGCAACGGCTGCTGGAAAATCTCCACCTCGCACTTTCAATCCAACACTCCGAAACTATGCTGCCACGCACTCCAGCCCGCATGCCGACCATGCCATACTCAGCAACACTACTTCGCCACCCACCAGGACCGTCATCGATCCGTAAAAGGACTCCCTCCCGATACCAAGAGGGTGACCAGTTCACCAACCAGAAGCCCCGCACCCCACGCTGAACAGATAACTGTATCTCTTCCCCCTGTCGTTTTGTCCTGCTTGTGTCTCTTCTAGGTTTCTGATGGACACCTGATACCTCGTTCTGGAACTTTACACCAACCTGTAATGGGAAATGTCCACCCAGTTCCAGCTCTGCAAGCAGGCTACTGGGCCGCACACTCCAATACAGAACACCAACACCTAGAAGACAACGACTGGGTATGTAGCCTTTACACCCAGCAAACAAGTCCTGGACACAAATCCGCCTTTAGGCGGCCCTCTATGGTTCAGTCACCACTACTAACCACCAATACAATGATTGTATAGCTAAATGATCCCTTTATTATTTGCTGAAAATGTTAAAATTTTATGTGAAACTGTTTCTTTTTTGACACCTTACACTCCCTGCGAGGTTAACCCCCTTGTAGGGAGTGCGGGGTCCTCAAAACCGCTGTGTAGTATCATAGCCTTGCAACTCTACTCAGAATGCAATACCACACTATCTGCTGTCACATCTCTCATAACTATACCCACCCCTCCCCTTACCTCACACCTACCCTTCCCAGCCCCCCCTACCTCACCCTCCTGTTTCCCCTCCCCTCCCCCTTTCCATACCCCTCTCCTATACCCCCCCGATTATTCCCCCTTACTCTTACCCTCTATTCCCCCCCCATACCTCCCCCCCCCTCTTTCCCGCCCCTATTCCCCAATGCTGGTTTATATCTATGCAAACCTTGATGAGAGACTCTATCAGTATAAATACCCCTACAGACCTCGTGTAGGTACTCAGGCAACTTTATAGAACTATCTACAGCCAGTTTAACAATAACAGTTCATCCACCTTATTATTGTTGTTTTTTTTGCTCCTTGTTGGATAGCAACTTTGTTTTGTCCATTTGCAGCGGGGAGCAGTCACTGCTCCCTCGCTCTCTGGTACTCGCATCCTTCAGCCTCCTTCCGGCTGCGGGATCCGAACACCCCACCTTGTCGGGCAACCCGATGCTTTGTACCGTTACTCTACTGCCTAATGCCTTGCTCTATACCCTGTCCGACCCCCTACTTTGCTCCCTTTCTAAACCCCCTCTCCAGCTCTTACCTCTTCTTCTCTATCTACTTATTCTTCCTTGGTCGAGTGGCTCCCTGTGGCCATAACCTACAGTACGCGAAACCCACAACCACACAGAAATGGCCCCCTTAAACATACTCTCCCTTAACGTTAAGGGCCTGAACTCACCTAACAAAAGAGTCAAAGCATTTCAAACTTTTGCCACCCTAAAGGCAGACGTGATAGCATTGCAAGAGACTCACTTCTCAGCCCGTTATACCCCTAAATTTTTTAGCACTCGTTACCCCAGGGTATACACAGCTTCCGCTGACACAAAACACAGGGGAGTTTTATTAGCCTTTCACCATACTCTTCCATTCACCCTCACAAAAGAAATAAAAGACCCGAATGGTAGATACATCATACTAGTTGGCCTCCTACAGGATATAGAAACCACTTTTGTCTCCTACTACGCTCCAAACTCCAACCCAATCCCCTTCTTTTCACACTTATTCCAAGTCACTAGAACGCACTGTAAAGGCACTCTATTCATATGTGGGGACTCAAACCTAGTAACACATGCCCACCTCGATAAATCCCCTTATGCCCCGGAACACTTCTCCCCCTCCCTACAATTTCGTAAATTACTACAGCAAGCATCCCTTCTGGATTCTTGGAGAGAATGCAACCCACTCAGGAAAAACTACACCTTCTACTCTCACCCGCATAAATCATTCTCTAGAATAGATCACATCTTTGTTCCGGTCGCATCCTCTCCCATACTGCTCCACTCCTCTATACACCCCATCACCTGGTCAGACCACTGTGCAGTCATCACCACGGTCTCCTCCCTGATCCCTAGATCTGGGGATAGATCTTGGATCATGAACGAATCCCTCCTTACTAACCAGTCTTACTGTATAGATATACAAGTTGCTCTTAAAGAATACCTTCAGCATAACAACACCCCGGACATCTCCCCAACCTTACAATGGGAAGCCCACAAACCGGTAATCCGGGGCCAATGTATTTCAGTCGCCACACAAATTAAAAGACTCAAAAGACTTAAACTCCAATCCCTAGAATCCGACTTCCAATCCTCCTACCTACAGTTCCAAGCCTCCCCTACAGAAACCAACAAAACTATTCTTGATGAATGCAAACTGGAGTTAGACCTCCTTCTGGCTGAATCTGCGGACAAATATATCCGCAGATCCGATCATAAAATTTACACCAAAGCTAACAAGCAGGATACGTTCCTAGCACTCCGCCTTCGTCAACCAGACCGTATTCATAACCCAATCAGGCTTAAATTGGCCCCCGACTGTATCACCAGCAACCCTATCAAGGTACTCTCTGAGTTCCGCAAACGTCTTGCTAAATTATATGAATCAAAGGGACCGCTTCCCTCCAACCTATCTGAAACTTTGTTTCACAACCTAGCAATTCCCAAACTGTCGGAGGCCAATCGTGAGTCTATAGATGAACCGGTCTCAACAGACGAAGTTCTTGCAGCAATCAAAACCCTCAAACCCAATAAACGCCCAGGCCCAGATGGTCTCCCGGGTGCTTACTACAAAAAGTTTGCCTCTACCCTAGCCCCACTCCTCACCCACTCCTTCAACGCCTTACTAAAACAACAATCATTTGGCCGCGACACCCTAACCGCCATAATTGCCATGATTCCCAAACCCAACACAGACCACACTCTCTGGTCAAACTACAGACCCATATCTCTACTGAATGTGGACATTAAAATTTTGGCCAAGATCCTAGCCCTGAGACTTAACCCAATCATAGGTGACCTGATATCCAAGGACCAGGTTGGCTTTATCCCCCGCAGGCAGGCTAGTGACAATATCCGCCGCATAGTCCTCCTTCAACACATAGCTAAGTCACGCAACATCCCCATGCACCTCCTGTCCTTGGATATCAGGAAAGCCTTCGATACGGTGTCCTGGCCATATTTACACTACATCTTGCAAAAGTGGGGCTTTGGCCCAAACTTCCTCCAATGGATAAGTGCCTTATACACACAACCCCAAGCATACGTGAAATACTCGGGGTTTAAATCAGACTGCTTCCCGATTCAAAGAGGTACCCCTAATAATTGAACCCTTAGCTTCCCTGATTAGGTCTAACCATGATATTCGTGGTCTAGAAATAGCTAACACCACACACAAGCTATGCCTCTTCGCTGATAATGCCCTTCTATTTGTTACCTCCCCACATACTACCCTCCCTAACCTCTTGCAGCTCTTGGAAAAGTTTGCCACGGTCTCTGGGCTAGAAGTCAATCAGGCGAAATCTAGAGCATTAAATGTCTCTTTAACCCAATCTGAACTTCAACTCCTGCAAGCTAACTTCCCTTTTCAATGGTCTTCCAGCTCAATCCCATATCTAGGGATTAAGCTTACGAGCAACCCCTCACACCTATTTCAATCAAACTATACCCCCATGCTGAAACATATGACCTCACTGCTTAACACCTGGCTACCGCTATGTGTCTCTTGGCTAGGAAGAATAGCCGCAGTAAAAATGTCACTGCTCCCCAAACTTCTCTATTTATACAGAGTACTACCGACACCAATCCCGGCCTATTTCCACAGAGTGATACAAAACCGTGTGTATAAATATATATGGGGGACTAAAAGACCCAGAATCTCTAGACCAGTCTTACTCCGTAGTAGATTACAGGGAGGCCTTGGAGTACCAAATTTTTTACATTATTTTCACGCAGCCCAACTAGCTCAGCTATCCCTTTATCATGCCAAAGCGGAAATCCCACTTTGGGTTGCACTGGAAGCCATTGACACCCACCCCATTTCTATATCCAACTTGCTCTGGCTACCCCCGCAACACCGGGGACCCACAACCAACCCGGTCACTCTCCACTCGCTGAAACTCTGGGACAAGTTATCTAGGTCATTTAAACTAGCTTCTCCTCACCGCCCGCTTCTTTCTTTTGTAGGTCACCCGCTATTCTATCCTGCTTTAACCGAACCAACTTCTTTCCAGGCCTGGACACAGGCGGGCCTGCACCGCTTCCGAGATCTAATCTCACATGGCTCGGTTATACCGTTCCCGACTCTGCAAGCACACTCACATTTGCCCCCAGGAGAGTGTTTCCGATATCTTCAAATCTCCCACTTTATCCGCACTAATCTCGGCCCGAATATAGCCCACACGGGCCTAACACCTTTTGAAGATGTCTGCGACTCAGACCCGCACGCCCCGGGTATTATCTCCAGGCTGTACACACACTTGACCTCCCCTCCCACGAATACACCCCCCTACGCCTTAGCATGGTCTAAAGACCTAAATATTGATCTGGACCCAGATGATTGGTTAACTATTTGGTCGAACACCAAACTAGCATCCCAGAATATCATCGCCTCAGAAGCTAACTACAAAGTGCTAATGCGGTGGTACTTAGTGCCCGCAAGAATTGCCAAGTTTACCCCCTCATACTCCCCGAATTGCTTTAGAGGCTGCAGTGCGCAAGGCACCCACCTTCACATTTGGTGGACTTGCCCAATTGTCCAACGTTTTTGGACGACCATATTCCAAATGGGATCAACCCTACTTGGACACAACATTGCTCCAGACCCTACTCTGGCTATCTTAAATTACACATCACAAGACTATACCAAGGCGCAATTACGCCTCTTGTTGCAACTCACTACAGCCGCTAAGCAGACTATAGCAAGAAATTGGAAGACCCCCAATCTCAGCATTACTGAAGTTAAAAATAGGGTTACCCGTGCAATGATACACAGCAAAATTGAGGCCAAGATACTAGATAGAACCCCTCACCACCTTAAGATCTGGCGCCCCTGGACGGAACACTTTCTACCTCGCGACTTCGACAGACTCCTCTTGGAACCCTAATATGCTCTCTGACCTTCCTCGCAACCAAAGGGAAACCACTGGTTCCTGGGAGCCACTCGACCAAACCCAAACCCAACCTCATGCTTATGTTTTTTTCCTCTTCCTTTCTTTCCCTCTCCTTTTTCTTTTTCCTATTTTCTCCTTCCTTCTCCCCCTCTTTACCTCTCCTCCTCCCTCGCCTCTACCCGAAATTCTGAATAGGGTGTGGACAAACCCACACCCTAAGCGTTATCACTGTTACCACGTTCCTTTATTATAGAGCACCTCGTGCCCAATGTGTGTATGTGTATGTTGGGGCCTGGCCCCAGTCACAGTTACGTTATACTCTTGACTCTGATACACTCTAACTAAATGCAGATATACCCTTCAGCTTGCCTCAGAAAATTACTGATGTACTTATGCTGCAATGTCACCTGCTCTGTATGTCATTCGAATCTGTTCGTATATTGTTTGTAACAGTAAAAATTACCTCCGTTTTCTTGATGTTACTGTAAACTTGTTTTCCAATAAAATATTTGAAAAGAAATAAAATAAGTCAGCTATGAGCAGGGAAGCAGGGTTGCTATAGAAACGTTGGATTGAGAAGGAGGCTTGGTTAACAGTACAGGAAGTGCTTAATATAAGAGCATAAATACACTCTACTAAGGACTCAATACTTAAGATGGCGCTGCCTTACCCCTGGAAACAAGTTTTTTAAAGTTTCTTTAAACTGTAAGTAATATGCGATTTGGGCTGTATTACAGTGGAAATGGAAAGTAGGAGAGTTTACTTCCTCTTTAAGAATATGTAAATGCCTTCATGTCCAATGTATGTGCTAAAGTACTTTTGGTCTGTCCTCACAGGGTGGTACTGTGGACTGTGCTGTCTCTTGGCCTAGACCAGTGATGCGAACCTTGGCACCCCAGATGTTTTGGAACTACATTTCTCATAATGCTCCTCTACATTGCAGAGTGCCTGAGCATTATAGGAAATGTAGTTCCAAAACATCTGGGATGCCAAAATTCACCATCACTGGCCTAGGGCAACAGGGCCCAGGCCTAGGTTGACACTTTATGAAGGGACAGCAAAAAAACGACCAATGGCTGGCCAGACTGGGTGCACATAATTTAATTGGTGGAGGCAGTTTATGTACTGCAAAGTGCTCCATGCTATAATCTGTACATAATTCATATACACTAATAAACTGTGATATTATGAAACTGATGAGGCTGCACTGCTTGCCACTGATATGGCAGCACTCTTAAGCTGCACTGGTAGGCTGCACAGGTGACCCCTGATGAGGCCACACTGATAGGCTACACTGATGGTCACTGATAGGCTGCATTGATGGCCACTGATATGCTTTATGTTGATATTGTTAAAGTTGTTGTTAATATTTATTTTTGGAATTTAATTCTGTGTAAAACATTTAACAGTGGAATTTCATGAGATAATTTACGAGGGCGTGTTTAGCGATGGGCATGGTAGAGGTTGGGTGGGCTAAGTGGTGGCGAGTAACTCTTAAGGCCTGGTTAGTGGCTCAGGACTTGAAATTTTGAGTCCTGCATTGTACAGTCACATCAGTCCCTGCCCTCAAGGAGCTTACAATCTAAGGTCCCTAACTCACATTCATACTAGGGACAATTTAGACAGGAGCCAATTTACCTACCAGCATGTCTTTGGAGTGTGGGAGGAAACCCATGCAAGCACAGGGAGAACATGCAAACTCCAGGCATGTAAATCATATTGTCATGGTTGGGATTCGAACTAGCGACCCTTTTGCTGCTAGGCGAAAGTGCTAACCAGTCACTACACCACTGTGTAGGGAAGAGGTTAACATCAGGGGCAATCAAAAGATTAAATGTGTGCCTAAAATGTGCTTGCCCACTGTGTGGGGTGTGCTTGTACTATAGGAAGACAGAGATCTGTGTTCCTGCTTTCCAATAGCTCCCAACTGTCCCTTATTTGGAGCAATGCCCCTCTGTCCTCCTCATTTATCCCTCCCTTTGGTCTGATCTATATAATTGTATATAAAATACACTTTTTTTTCATTCAGAAAGTGTTTCCCAGTGCCGATAGGTATCCCTCATTCCAGTTCCGGATCAACACCTTTTATGTAATTTGTAACAACTTGGTTGCTGAACTTGAGAGAAGAAAGACTGCATACGGCTCTCTTTGGAAAGTTAAAATTTATTACGGACCTCACAAAAATTGAGCCATCAACAAAATCACAACATGCTACAAAGCTTTGTACTTCATACAACAAAGACTTGTAACAGGAGTGTTTTTTTGATGAGTGCCTCCACTTTTGTTCATATCTCCTAAGTTCTTCTGCAGAACATACCTCTGTTCTAGCTATGTCCCAAGTGATAAGTGAGAGAGGATTGCAAAGTATTTATCCAAATGTGGACATTGCTCTCAGAATGTTTTTATGCACAGCAGCAACTAACTGCTCAGCTGAGCATTCTTTCTCAACTTTGAAACGTGTAAAGAACTACTTGTGATCCAGAATAGGAGAGGAAAGATTGAACTCACTGACTGTGCTTGCAATTGAGTCAGAACTCACAAAATCTTTGGACTACGATGATCTTATCAACAGCTTTGCCACACAGAGAGTTTGGCGAAAGTCACTTTAGTTTGATTTTGGCATCATCTGATTCAACAATTTGCACTTATTTCAGTTTAAAATAGTTCTATATTAGTTTGAAGTTACATAAGTTATTAAAAACATAATCATCTCAGTTTCATGATGGAGTGATTAATGCAAATATTGAGTGAATGGTGTGTGATTGTGTGTGCTAATACAGAGAGGAAGAGGTGGAGCTCTAAAAAAGAAAAGGGAAAAGGTGGAGTCTAAAGATGAAGGGGTGTGGTTTACAGATGACGGGGCGTGTCTTAAATAGGACGGGGTTTGGCCTTGTCAGGAAAGGTGGGTCATATTTAAATTAGAGGGTGCATGAGTTTAGTCAGGCCTAGGGCAGCACAAAACCTAAATACACCACTGCTCCAGACCACTATTATTTACTGTGTTATTGTTTAGTTGTATTACCTGCACCAGATAGTTGCTTTTTTTATGGCTTACTGACATAAAACAACCAATTAAGGAGTTAGAATTGTATCCATTCAACTGACATCTTTATCTTTTAATGGTACAGCTGCTTCTTCTGCTGGAAGACCGACAGACTTATTTATCCTTTTGAATATAAACAAGGTGGTACTGATTTTTAGGCCCCACATAGCTGCGCAAATGTTTATCAGAATGCTATTTTAACAAAAAAAAAAGGCAAAATGTCTTAAAATTTGCATACAAACACAACATAACTTACAAAAATTTTGCTTAATTTCTACTAAGGCCTCATTCACATGGGGTTTACCAAAGCGTGCGCCCATGGAGGGCTGCGTTTATCCGCATGGGGACGCACAGGTGTTCTGTGCAGGCAGTCCAATTCATGTCAATTGGGACACAGCGGCTGCAAGGACAGAGCCATTGCTTCCTATATGATATTTTGTGGGTGCTTGGCCCCAAATAAAGACAGTTTGAGATCAGAAACATGTACCCACATGGATTTCAAGTTGGGAGGGAGCAGTGGCTGTGTCCATGCAGCCACTGTGTCCCAATTGACATGAATATTACTGCTTGCATAGGAATGCATGCAAAACTGTGCATTTCAATGCAGCTGCTGTGTCCCAATTGGCATCAATGGGACTGCCCACATAGGGGTTGTATGAACAC
>CM053028.1:459179479-459210307 GCA_028564925.1 Lithobates sylvaticus
GGGACATATATCAATGCAAAAAGAACTTTTAAAAACTAACGTTTTTTTCGGGAGCAGTCATTTTAATGATGCATAAAGTGAAAAAAAAAAAGTGACATTTTCCTTTAAATATGGTACCTGGGGGGTGTCCAAAGTATGCCTGTGAAGTGGCATGTGTTTCCCGTGTTTAGAACTGTCCTTGCACAAAATGACATTTGTAAAGGAAAAAAAGAAGCCATTTAAAACCACTTGCGGCTTTAGGTTTGATCTTAAGTAGAATCTGAACAGGTACATTATGAAGTGTAGCTCCATCCCAAAAAAATCTATTTTTAAGCTTTTTGGAGAACATAGGGAGGGGTTATCACCCCTGTAACATTTGCTGTCTTTGCACATCTGTTCAGAACATGTCACCTCACTTTCCGTCCCAATGACAAATGTTTTTGGAAAAGTGGGGTTTTAATTGAAACAAGGATTGGTGATAAAGTATCAGTAGAGAGGAGATACCTTTTTCCCAAATTAAATCTAACAGGATAGAATTTCCCTTCCTAGGGGTAGATTTCCTCTCACTTCCTGTTTTCTCTTTCCATTTGCAAGTAGGAGTCGTTTGTAAGTTGGATGTTTGAAAGTAGGGGCCTGGCGTATATACTCTGCAGAAATTTGCCCTATTAGATGTTGGTGTAGCCACAAGACTGGTGGGCACAGGAATGGGCCCTGCTGTGAGTTAATAGATCAAGATTTGTAATTGCATGCACCTGTTGAACAGGGCAGAAAAAATTGGGGGGGTGGTGGTGGTGGTGGTGGTGGACGGTTTTGCCACAAGACTGTAAGCTCTCACAGTTACTCTTGGTGGGCGCAGGAATGGGCCCTGCTGTGAGTTATTAGATCAAGATTTGTAATTGCAAGCACCTGATGAACAGGGCAGAAAAATTGGGCCTTTGGCGGTGGTGGTGGTGGACGGTGTTGCCACAAGACTGTAGGCCCTCATAGTTACTCTTGGTGGGCGCAGGAATGGGCCCTGCTGTGAGTTATTAGATCAAGATTTGTAATTGCAAGCACCTGATGAACAGGGCAGAAAAATTGGGCCTTTGGCGGTGGTGGTGGACGGTGTTGCCACAAGACTGCAGGCCCTCATAGTTACTCTTGGTGGGCGCAGGAATGGGCCCTGCTGTGAACTATTAGATCAAGATTTGTAATTACCCGCCCCTGTTAAACAGGGGCTGAAAAATTGTGCCTTAGGCACTGGTGCTGGTGCCACAACACTGCAACCCCTCACAGAGACTGTACTTGGAGCACAGCAGTCACACGTGTTGCGAAGCATTTTTTTAAAAAATTGTAAGTACACGCCCCTGTTAAACAGGGGCTGAAAAATTGTGCCTTAGGCACTGGTGCTGGTGCCACAACACTGCAACCCGGCCCTCACAGATACTGTACTTGGAGCACAGCAGTCACACGTGTTGCGAAGCATTTTTTTAAAAAATTGTAAGTACACGCCCCTGTTAAACAGGGGCTGAAAAATTGTGCCTTAGGCACTGGTGCTGGTGCCACAACACTGCAACACGGCCCTCACAGAGACTGTACTTGGAGCACAGCAGTCACACGTGTTGCGAAGCATTTTTTTTAAAAAATTGTAAGTACACGCCCCTGTTAAACAGGGGCTGAAAAATTGTGCCTTAGGCACTGGTGCTGGTGCCACAACACTGCAACACGGCCCTCACAGAGACTGTACTTGGAGCACAGCAGTCACACGTGTTGCGAAGCATTTTTTAAAAAATTGTAAGTACACGCCCCTGTTAAACAGGGGCTGAAAAATTGTGCCTTAGGCACTGGTGCTGGTGCCACAACACTGCAACCCGGCCCTCACAGATACTGTACTTGGAGCACAGCAGTCACACGTGTTGCGAAGCATTTTTTTTAAAAATTGTAAGTACACGCCCCTGTTAAACAGGGGCTGAAAAATTGTGCCTTAGGCACTGGTGCTGGTGCCACAACACTGCAACACGGCCCTCACAGAGACTGTACTTGGAGCACAGCAGTCACACGTGTTGCGAAGCATTTTTTAAAAAATTGTAAGTACACGCCCCTGTTAAACAGGGGCTGAAAAATTGTGCCTTAGGCACTGGTGCTGGTGCCACAACACTGCAACACGGCCCTCACAGAGACTGTACTTGGAGCACAGCAGTCACACGTGTTGCGAAGCATTTTTTTAAAAAATTGTAAGTACACGCCCCTGTTAAACAGGGGCTGAAAAATTGTGCCTTAGGCACTGGTGCTGGTGCCACAACACTGCAACACGGCCCTCACAGAGACTGTACTTGGAGCACAGCAGTCACACGTGTTGCGAAGCATTTTTTTTTAAAAAATTGTAAGTACACGCCCCTGTTAAACAGGGGCTGAAAAATTGTGCCTTAGGCACTGGTGTGTGGCATGGATCATTGAGGAGGAGGAAGAGGATAGTCAGTGAACATAAGAGGACAGTCACTCAGCATCAGCATAGGCAGTCTTGAAGGGATGTGACATTAAAAATTATTCGGTTATATCCGCCTCAGGTGCCTGGTAGCTGGTGGTGATCCAAGACTGATTCATTTTGATGAATGTCAGTCGATCAACCGAGGCGGTGGACAGGCGCACCCTATGATCAGTCACAAATCCTCCAGCAGCACTGAATGTGCGTTCGGAAAGAACGCTGGAGGCAGGACAGGCCAGTAGCTCAATTGCATACTGTGCAAGCTCTGGCCAGTGATCCATCCTCAGGACCCAGTAAGCCAGAGGATTTTCGGTGGGAAAGGTGTCCAAGTCTGACCTTGCCCCAAGGTATTCCTGCACCATGTATATCAGACGCTGGCGATGGTTGCTGGAACCGATCATACCTTGGGCTGCTGCGGACTAAAAAAATTGTCTGAACGCATCGGTCAGACGTCCACCTTCCCCACCGCTCCTTCTGCCACTGACCGAAGCCTCAGCAACTCGTCGCCCAGGACCAGGAGTTTGTAGCCTCCCAGTTTCTGGGAACGCGTTGCACAGACCTTTCTGCAAGGCCTCCCTGAGATGTCTCATCCTCTGCTCCCTCTGCGACGGCAAGATAAGGTCCGCAACCTTACCCTTGTACCGCGGATCAAGGAGAGTGGCCAGCCAGTAATGGTCCCTCTCCTTGATCCGAAGAACACGAGGATCCTTCCGCAGGCTTTGCAGGATCAGGGAGGCCATGCAGCGTAGGTTAGCTGAGGCATTCGGTCCGGAGTCTTCTGGGTCACTGAGGATGACATGATCGCCAGCCACCTCCTCCCAGCCACGTACAAGTCCACTGGCTTGTTGGGACTGTACATCATCCCTAAAAGACTGCTGCTGCTGATGCTGAGTGCCAGGCTCCACCTCCATGCTCACACAATCCTCCTCCTCCTCCTCCTCCTCCTCCTCCTCCTCATCCTCTTCCTGTGTGATGGGTGGGACAGAAGGAACACTGTCCGGATAAAGGGGGCCTTGAGAGGCAAGGAAGTCCTCCTCTTCCTGCCTCTGTTCTGCCTCAAGTGCCCTGTCCATTATCCCACGCAGCGTATGCTCCAACAGGTGGACAAGAGGGACAGTGTCACTGATGCATGCACTGTCACTGCTCACCATCCTCGTGGCCTCCTCAAATGGTGAGAGGACAGTGCATGCATCCCTGATCATGCTCCACTGACGTGGGGAAAAAAAAACCAAGCTCCCCTGACCCTGTCCTGGTGCCGTAGTCGCAAAGGTACTCATTGATGGCCCTCTGCTGCGTGTGCAGTCGCTGCAGCATGGCCAACGTTGAGTTCCACCTGGTGGGCATGTCAGATATTAGGCGGTTCTTGGGCAGGTTCAGCTCCTTTTGCAGCTCAGTCAGCCGAGCACTGGCATTATAAGATCGGCGGAAATGCACACAGACTTTCCTGGCCTGCCTCAGGACATCCTGTAAGCCTGGGAACCTGCCCAAGAACCGCTGCACCACCAGGTTGAGGACGTGAGCCATGCAGGGCACATGGGTGAGCTGCCCCTGTCGCAGGGCGGAGAGGAGGTTGGTGCCATTGTCAGAAACGACCATTCCTGGCTTAAGCTGACGTGGCGTCAACCACCTCTCGGCCTGCCCCTGCAGAGCTGCCAGAACCTCTGGCCCAGTGTGGCTCCTGTCCCCCAAAACACACCAGCGCAAGCACGGCATGGCATCTTTTTGCCTGCGTACTTGCGTAGCCCCTTGTACGCCTACGGAGCACCGCTGGTTCCAAGGACAGAGCACTGGAGGAAGAAGAAGAGGAGGGGGGTGGAGGAGAGAGGTGTGTCACAACCAGTAGCAGTAGTCGCGTTTTGGAGGCGTGGTGGCGGAACAACCTCCAACACTACTGCACCTTGTCCTGCATCCCTCCCAGCTGCCAATAGAGTGACCCAATGGGCCGTGAAAGAAAGGTACCGTCCCTGTCCATGCCTGCTGGACCATGAGTCAGCGGTAATATGCACCTTACCGCTGACCGCCCTGTCCAGCGAGGCATGGACATTGCCCTCCACATGCCGGTAGAGAGACGGAATCGCCTTCCGCGAGAAAAAGTGGCGTTTGGGAACCTGCCACTGAGGAACCGCACATTGAACAAACTCACGGAAGGGGGCCGAGTCTACCAACTGAAAAGGCAGCAGTTGAAGTGCTAGCAATTTAGCAAGGCTAGCATTCAACCGCTGGGCATGTGGATGGCTGGGAGTGTACTTCTTTCTACGGTCCAGCAGCTGGGGCAGGGAAATTTGCCTGCTGCATTCGGACGTCGGTGTACTGCAAGTACTTGGTTGTGACACACCGAATTCTACACCTTCAGTCCTCTCAGAGCAGCTTTCAGAGAGGACTGAAGGTGTAGTGGGGATGGAGATCCCAGCTGAGGAGGAGCAAGGAGAGGTCCGCTTAGTTCTTTGGTGTGGGTCTTTTATGTGTGCCTGCCAACGAGCTGCATGGCAGGTCGCCATATGTCTGGTCATGCTTGTCGTGCCCAAGCGGCTGATGTTTTGGCCACGCGAGATACGCTTGAGACAAATATTGCAAATAGCAGTGGTGCGATCTGCACTCGTCTCAAAAAAGGCCCACACCAAAGAACTTTTCTGATAACGTGCAGAGGCAGCGCCCTGCACAGGCGGAGCTCTGCGGTGTTGTACAGTTGCTGTGCTGGCCTCTACCTGGCCTCCAGGGGGCATCCTGCCTCGTTGGACATGTGACGCCGCATCCTCCTCCTCCTCGTCCTCCTCCTCATCCTCTCTCCCTTGAGGCACCCACGTGGAGTCAGTGACCTCATCATCCCCCCCCTCTTCACCACTAGAGCAAACCTGGCAGTAAGCTGCAGCTGGTGGAACTGTACTGCCAGATTCCTCAAGCTGGGTATCGTCATCCGAGCCTTCGAATCGTTGGGCATCCTCCTGGAGCATGTACCCAACACTGTGCTCAAAGAGTTCGGGGGACTCCTCAGGAGGACATGGTGGGTCTAGGGAAGGGGTGGCTGATGATGCTCTGTCAGTACCCTGAGCCTGGGTGAGAGAGGATGAGGAGGATGAGGAGGGCTTGGTCATCCATTCTACCAAGCCTTCAGCATGATGCGGCTCCACATGTCCAGCTGCCGAAAACAAAGACGCGCGTGTCCCATGGCCACGTGCTGATGACGATGCACGACCACGTCCACGTCCACGGCCACGTCCACTAGAAACAGAGCCTGCCTGCCCTGTGTTCTTGGCTCTGCACGCTCTGCCTCCCCTTGGCGGTCTTCCAGCCATTGTAGTCGGTAGTCCTGTGGGTGCTGCTGAGAAGAAAATATAGGAGCTCTGTGTGATGCCACTAACACACTAGAAGTCCTATGGGTGCTTCTGCAAAGAAAATAGAGGAGCTCTGTGTGATGCCACTAACACACTAGAAGTCCTGTGGGTGCTTCTGCAAAGAAAATAGAGGAGCTCTGTGTGATGCCACTAACACACTAGAAGTCCTGTGGGTGCTTATGCAAAGAAAATAGAGGAGCTCTGTGTGATGCCACTAACACACTAGAAGTCCTGTGGGTGCTTATGCAAAGAAAATAGAGGAGCTCTGTGTGATGCCACTAACACACTAGAAGTCCTGTGGGTGCTGCTGAGAAGAAAATATAGGAGCTCTGTGTGATGCCACTAACACACTAGAAGTCCTATGGGGTGCTTCTGCAAAGAAAATAGAGGAGCTCTGTGTGATGCCACTAACACACTAGAAGTCCTGTGGGTGCTGCTGAGAAGAATATATAGGAGCTCTGTGTGATGCCACTAACACACTAGAAGTCCTATGGGTGCTTCTGCAAAGAAAATAGAGGAGCTCTGTGTGATGCCACTAACACACTAGAAGTCCTGTGGGTGCTTCTGAGAAGAAAATATAGGAGCTCTGTGTGATGCCACTAACACACTAGAAGTCCTGTGGGTGCTTCTGCAAAGAAAATAGAGGAGCTCTGTGTGATGCCACTAACACACTTCAAGTCCTATAGGTGCTTCTGGGAAGAAAATAGGAGCTCTGTGTGTGTGATGGGACTAACACACTTCAAGTCCTATAGGTGCTTCTGGAAGAAAATATAGCTCTGTGTGTGATGGGACTAACACACTTCAAGTCCTATGGGTGCTTCTGGGAACAAAAAATAGCTCTGTCTGTGTAATGGGACTAACACACTTCAAGTCCTATAGGTGCTTCTGGGAAGAAAATATAGCTCTCTGTGTGTGATGGGACTAACACACTTCAAGTCCTATAGGTGCTTCTGGGAAGAAAATATAGCTCTCTGTGTGATGGGACTAACACACTTCAAGTCCTATAGGTGCTTCTGGGAAGAAAATATAGCTCTGTCTGTGTGATGGGACTAACACACTTCAAGTCCTATAGGTGCTTCTGGGAACAAAATATAGAGCTCTGTGTGTGATGGGACTAACACACTTCAAGTCCTATAGGTGCTTCTGGAAGAAAATATAGCTCTGTGTGTGTGATGGGACTAACACACTTCAAGTCCTATAGGTGCTTCTGGGAAGAAAAATATAGCTCTGTGTGTGTAATGGGACTAACACACTTCAAGTCCTATAGGTGCTTCTGGGAAGAAAAATATAGCTCTGTGTGTGTGATGGGACTAACACACTTCAAGTCCTATAGGTGCTTCTGGGAAGAAAATATAGCTCTGTGTGTGTAATGGGACTAACACACTTCAAGTCCTATAGGTGCTTCTGGGAAAAAATATAGCTCTGTGTGTGTAATGGGACTAACACACTTCAAGTCCTATAGGTGCTTCTGGGAAGAAAATATAGCTCTGTGTGTGTGATGGGACTAACACACTTCAAGTCCTATAGGTGCTTCTGGGAACAAAATATAGCTCTGTGTGTGTGATGGGACTAACACACTTCAAGTCCTATAGGTGCTTCTGGGAACAAAATATAGCTCTGTGTGTGTGATGGGACTAACACACTTCAAGTCCTATAGGTGCTTCTGGGAACAAAATATAGCTCTGTGTGTGATGGGACTAACACACTTCAAGTCCTATAGGTGCTTCTGGGAACAAAATATAGCTCTGTGTGTGTGATGGGACTAACACACTTCAAGTCCTATAGGTGCTTCTGGGAACAAAATATAGCTCTGTGTGTGTGATGGGACTAACACACTTCAAGTCCTATAGGTGCTTCTGGGAACAAAATATAGCTCTGTGTGTGTGATGGGACTAACACACTTCAAGTCCTATAGGTGCTTCTGGGAACAAATATAGCTCTTTGTGTGTGATGGGACTAACACACTTCAAGTCCTATAGGTGCTTCTGGGAAGAAAATATAGCTCTGTGTGTGTGTAATGGGACTAACACACTTCAAGTCCTATAGGTGCTTCTGGGAACAAAATATAGCTCTGTGTGTGATGGGACTAACACACTTCAAGTCCTATAGGTGCTTCTGGGAAAAAATATAGCTCTGTGTGTGTGATGGGACTAACACACTTCAAGTCCTATAGGTGCTTCTGGGAAGAAAATATAGCTCTGTGTGTGTAATGGGACTAACACACTTCAAGTCCTATAGGTGCTTCTGGGAAGAAAATATAGCTCTGTGTGTGTGATGGGACTAACACACTTCAAGTCCTATAGGTGCTTCTGGGAAGAAAATATAGCTCTGTGTGTGTAATGGGACTAACACACTTCAAGTCCTATAGGTGCTTCTGGGAACAAAATATAGCTCTGTGTGTGTAATGGGACTAACACACTTCAAGTCCTATAGGTGCTTCTGGGAAGAAAATATAGCTCTGTGTGTGTGATGGGACTAACACACTTCAAGTCCTATAGGTGCTTCTGGGAAGAAAATATAGCTCTGTGTGTGTAATGGGACTAACACACTTCAAGTCCTATAGGTGCTTCTGGGAACAAAATATAGCTCTGTGTGTGTAATGGGACTAACACACTTCAAGTCCTATAGGTGCTTCTGGGAAGAAAATATAGCTCTGTGTGTGTGATGGGACTAACACACTTCAAGTCCTATAGGTGCTTCTGGGAAGAAAATATAGCTCTGTGTGTGTAATGGGACTAACACACTTCAAGTCCTATAGGTGCTTCTGGGAACAAAATATAGCTCTGTGTGTGTAATGGGACTAACACACTTCAAGTCCTATAGGTGCTTCTGGGAACAAAATATAGCTCTGTGTGTGTGATGGGACTAACACACTTCAAGTCCTATAGGTGCTTCTGGGAAGAAAATATAGCTCTGTGTGTGTAATGGGACTAACACACTTCAAGTCCTATAGGTGCTTCTGGGAAGAAAATATAGCTCTGTGTGTGTAATGGGACTAACACACTTCAAGTCCTATAGGTGCTTCTGGGAAGAAAAAATATAGCTCTGTGTGTGTAATGGGACTAACACACTTCAAGTCCTATAGGTGCCTCTGGGAACAAAATATAGGAGCTCTGCCTGCCTGCCACGAACACACTACAAGTCCTATAGGTGCTTCTGGTAACAAAATATAGGAGCTCTGCCTGCCTGCCACTAACACACTACAAGTCCTATAGGTGCTTCTGGGAAGAAAATATAGCTCTGTGTGTGTAATGGGACTAACACACTTCAAGTCCTATAGGTGCTTCTGGGAACAAAGTATAGCTCTTTGTGTGTAATGGGACTAACACACTTCAAGTCCTATAGGTGCTTCTGGGAAGAAAATATAGCTCTGTGTGTGTAATGGGACTAACACACTTCAAGTCCTATAGGTGCTTCTGGGAACAAAATATAGCTCTGTGTGTGTAATGGGACTAACACACTTCAAGTCCTATAGGTGCTTCTGGGAACAAAATATAGCTCTGTGTGTGTGATGGGACTAACACACTTCAAGTCCTATAGGTGCTTCTGGGAAGAAAATATAGCTCTGTGTGTGTAATGGGACTAACACACTTCAAGTCCTATAGGTGCTTCTGGGAAGAAAATATAGCTCTGTGTGTGTGATGGGACTAACACACTTCAAGTCCTATAGGTGCTTCTGGGAAGAAAATATAGCTCTGTGTGTGTAATGGGACTAACACACTTCAAGTCCTATAGGTGCTTCTGGGAAGAAAATATAGCTCTGTGTGTGTAATGGGACTAACACACTTCAAGTCCTATAGGTGCTTCTGGGAAGAAAATATAGCTCTGTGTGTGTAATGGGACTAACACACTTCAAGTCCTATAGGTGCCTCTGGGAACAAAATATAGGAGCTCTGCCTGCCTGCCACGAACACACTACAAGTCCTATAGGTGCTTCTGGTAACAAAATATAGGAGCTCTGCCTGCCTGCCACTAACACACTACAAGTCCTATAGGTGCTTCTGGTAACAAAATATAGGAGCTCTGCCTGCCTGCCACGAACACACTACAAGTCCTATAGGTGCTTCTGGTAACAAAATATAGGAGCTCTGCCTGCCTGCCACTAACACACTACAAGTCCTATAGGTGCTTCTGGTAACAAAATATAGGAGCTCTGCCTGCCTGCCACGAACACACTACAAGTCCTATAGGTGCTTCTGGTAACAAAATATAGGAGCTCTGCCTGCCTGCCACGAACACACTACAAGTTCTATAGGTGCTTCTGGTAACAAAATATAGGAGCTCTGCCTGCCTGCCACGAACACACTACAAGTCCTATAGGTGCTTCTGGTAACAAAATATAGGAGCTCTGCCTGCCTGCCACGAGCACACTACAAGCCCCTTTTTGTCAATCAATCTTTGTAACTGAATCTATCTAACTCAATCTCTGCAAGTGAATCTCTCTATCTATCTAAATGCAGCAGAGTGTCACAGAAACAGCCTGCTCAATCTGCGCCGGAACAGCATGTGACCGGCGCAGACGGCGTGGCGGCGTTTTATAGGGGGGGGCGTGTACTACAGCCCCTGAGCTGTAATTGGCTACAGGCGTCCTGCCTGTAGCCAATTATGGCTCTTCGAGTTTCCGGGGCTGTGATTGGCCAAGCATGCGGGGTCACAGTGCATGCTTGGCCAATCATCAGCCAGCAATGCACTGCGTCGGCCGCGCCGGCCGCAATGCATTGCGGGGCCGCTCGCATCACACGAACGTGATGCGAGCGGCCAAAATAGTTCTGGGCTCGCCGAGCGAGCGAACGCCCGGTGCTCGATGCGAACGTGGGTTCGCATCGAGCACCGGGCCCATCCTTAGTCAGAGTATATGGTAGCTGGCAGACCAAACCTGCTAATCCAATGATTGATCAAACACCTGGTGGCTATCCCTGCGGTCTCTCCTGTTACGGGAATAACTTCCGGCCATTAGGAAAATTTGTCTATTATTACGCAAAGATATTTGATATTACCTTTCTGTTTGGGCATGTGTGTAAAATCAATCTGTAAGTCCTGTAATGGGCCTAAGGGCACTGGTAAGTGTCCATGAAGGCCATACTTTGGTCCCTGAACATTATTCTGGGCACAAGTTAAGCAGGAATCAATTAGTTGTTCCATCAATAGGTGAGTAGAATTGGTGCAAAAATTCTGGTTATACATTTGCTGTAGGGGTTTCTTACTTATGTGTCCGGGGCCATGGAGATAAGATAAAATCAAAGGGGCTACTGTTTCTGGAATACCTATAATCCCCTCCTTGTTTGACCACAAGCTGTCCGGGTTGTGTGTCAAACCATGCGATTCCCAACAGGTAATGTCAGACAATTGAGCTTTCTTCTGTAGTAATGTGGCTAGGGCTGGGAAATTTGGGGAGGAAAAATCTGTAGAAAACAATTGGAGGGTTGGTTTTTCTATTGCCTCCTCAGCAGCAATTTTGGCTGCTCTGTCTGCTAAGTTGTTTCCCTTAGTAGCATCAGATTTGTCATAGGAATGACCTTTTACTTTTATGACATTCATTTTTGAGGGTAAATGGAGTGCATTTAATACTTCCTCTACCCAGGCTTGATTTGAGTTTTGCTTATTATCTGCCGTCTTGAACCCGCGTATCTACTGTCAGTGTAAATGTTTACTTTCTGTCCTGTCAGGCACGAGTCATAGCATAGAGTTGTGCCTGCTAAGCTGAAGTCGCTGCTAGTGGTTTTGCTTCTAATATTACGTCTGGTAAAGTCACTACAGCATAACCAGTTTTGTAAGTATCATCGCTTGGTCTAGAACAGCTGCCGTCAACAAAAACATTTATGTAGTCGGGATCAGAGTTGGGTTAGTCAGTGAGGTCAGGTCTTGGTGAGGTGGAATGTAGCAGTTGTGTGGAGAAATCATGCTCTACTGGGATTTCTACTAATGGAAGTCTGAGCAATGCATGTAGTAGTCTGACTGCAGGTGTTGTTTCAGAGCAAGATTTGACAGTGAGACCGTGTGTGTTGAGAAGGATAATCTCATAGCCACTGGAGCGCTGTGCTGTCATGTGCTGTGTAGAAATGTTTTGTAAAAGGTGCACTACAGTATGTGTTGTATACAATGTAGTATCAGTTCCTAAAGTGATCTTGGATGCTTCTTTTACTGCCATAGCACAGGCAGCGACAGCTTGTAGGCAAGCTGGCATTCCTTGTACCTGAACGGGGAGTTTTTTTGGACAGATAAGCCACGGGTCGGTAGTGGGTGCCTTGCGCTTGGGCCAGCACGACAGCCAGCGCAGGGCCCCTGACTATACAGTAAAGCACAAAGGATTTCTTATGATCTGGTAAACCGAGTGCTGAAGCACTGGCCAAGGACTGTAATAAGGCATGAAAGGCCTGTGTCATTTCCTCAGTGTAAATCACCTGCTGGGGACAGTGGCTGCAGTAGAGGGGTGCAAGATTGAATCATAAAAAGAACAATCTGCGATCCACTGCCTGCAGTAGACAATAGAGCCAAGAAAAGAAAGGAGCGCTGCCTTATCTTTGGGTGGGCCAAGACACGTCAGAGTCTTGACTCTTTCAGGGGACCCTTGCCTGGTCCCGACTGAGATAATACATCCTAGGTATTCCACCCTCTCCCTGCACCACTGGATCTCTTTGCGAGACGCCAAGTGACCCTTAAGAGATAAGTGAGTCATCAGGCTTTCAGAGTCTTCTGCACACTGCGCCCCGCTCTCACTACATAACAGTAGGTCATCTACATATTGCAGGAGTACTGATCCATGTGGGGGCACCCAGTCATCCAGGGTTATTTTTAACACCATGGAAAATGCTGCAGGACTGTCCACAAATCCCTGAGGAAGACGGGCCCAAGTTAGTTGGCCCGAGCCCGAGCCCAAGGCAAAGGCAAAGATCTTTTGGAAATCCTCGTGAACATCAATGCTAAAGAAAGCATCAGACAAGTCTAGTACCGTATATACAGTGGAGGAAGCAGGGATGTTTATAAAAATTCCTGTGATGTCTGAGACTAGTGGTGGAAGTGGTTGAATACATTTGTTCACCCCCTCAAATCCTGTACTAGCCTCCACTCGCCATTGGCTTTCTTTACTTCTTTACTGGATTGATGGGTGTATTCCATGGACTGATAATGGGTTTTAGAATGCCTTTCTGCATGTATGTGGTGATCTGTGGTGCTATACCCTGTAATTTGTCAGAATGAAGGTGGTATTGTTTCTGAAAGAATGGTATGATGTTTGGTTTGAAAGTAGGGACATAAGGAGTGCATTTGACATGTCCTACGTCTGTTTTGGACTTTGCCCATATCGGGTGAGTCTCTAATGGTGCCGGTATGGTCATAAAGTAAAACGTCAAATCTTTTCTTTTTGGCATGGTCAAGTCACATGTTGCTGATTTGGCAGTCATTCCCCCTAATGAAGACATGAGATCCCTTCCCATTAGACATAAAGGGCAGACCGTGAGGATGGCAAAAGTTTGTCTGGTTAAGGGTTTATCCTGCAAATCTGACACTTGCAGTGATTCGGTTATTTTGTGTGTGACATCAGTCCCATTTATTTCCATTGAGCAGCCCTCGGTACAATGGCGGGGGCGCTAAACGCAGATACCCCTCTGAATATTCCATGTTTGATTCATGACAAGGGGGTTGGACAAGGGCAGAGGCAAGTGTTGTTTTTTTAGGGGACTTGTCTAAGGAAGAATGAGGCTTCTCTAATGGATGAGGGAACTGCTTCCTATATTCTTTCAATGCTTTAGACCACATTTTATAACATTCAGTCATATATTCTTTATCATAAGGAAACGGTGGATAATTATACTGGTTATGTTGGCCACATATTTTAGTGACCTCCTCCCATTCCTCTGCAGAACATGGTCCGCACTCAATTAGCCCCGCAATTTGTAGAGCATGTGCTCTGGTTAATATGTTTTTCCAGAAGGGTTCAGTATAATGTGTTCCATAGTTTCCACACACGAAATCTAAAGGAGTGGGCTGATCCGGCTTACCTTCCGAACCTCCCTTTCCGGCAGATTTCCCATGTTTACAATTCTTATACTTTATCTTATCACTCTAAAGCCCCATACACACGGTCGGACTTTTTCATCAATTTGGTCCGATCGGACAAGGTTTGTTGAAAAATCAGACCGTGTGTATGCACCATCGGACAGTGTTCGTCGGTTTGTCCGTCGGACAAAGTCTTATCTCCTGCTGGAAAGATTTCCCGTCAACCCGGTCCGATCACACCAAATCCGAGCGTGTGTACGCTTGTCCGACCGGACAAAGTGCTACGCATGCTCAGATCACATTACAAGACCCAAGCTATTGGCTACTAGCCTCTACGTAGTCCCGTCGTAGGCAACAAACGTCACCACGTTCAGAATGATCGGATTTTCCGACAACTTTGTCCGATCGTGTGTACGCAAAACCAACATCAGACAAAGTATGACGGACATGGTCCGACGGACCTGGTCCACGGATTGTCCGCGCGTGTGTATGGGGCTTTATGATACACATCAGCTGGAGAACATACAGTCAATGACTTAGGGCAAACCACAAATATTTCACCAGTTCCAAATTCAATAGTACTTCTGACACCTTTAACAGTTAAAGCTTTTTGAAATGTAAAAGTTATATTCTTGGCAAAATGCCAACAGGTTTAAACAGTACTTTTAATTGCTGTAATACTAATGCCGCAAACAATTCCCCACTATCTACTACGGTTGGTGAGATATTTGCATTGTTGGCAAAACGCCAAAATATCCACATTTTGCACATGACTTCCCCTGCGCAAGAAATGTCAGTGGCAAAAGGAATTATTCACATAGCATGTTTTGATCAAAAGTTAGCCTCACCAATCCATGTATTACCCTAGAAAATTGTTATAACATCCCTGATGTCTCAATGTATCAAAGACCCTCCTGGAAGACAAAACTATTATGTATATTAGACCTGGTAATAACCTCCGGGAATACTAGCAACCAAATAAGTATTTGATCCCTCATACACAAATAATAGGCCTGCCACTCTGGGCAGCATCCTGCCAAAAAACACTTAAACATTACAAACATGACATTAAACATGACATTAAAATGATTTAGAGGTTTCCAATGACCAGTCCTTCTGGTTAAAAACAAGGTTTTCAACCTCCTATTGTATTAATACAATACGTGGAAGGGATCCTGCCCAACATAGCGAGGTATCCCTGTCCCTGTATTTTAATACCTGGGATCCTGGCCAACCTAGCGTGGTATACCTGTTCCTTTATATTAATCAGTATATCATTAGTCACTCTGAACTCTGGGAACTTTGATCCAATACATGATGCAAAAATAGATCGATTAACCCTCACATCCACGCGATCCAGTAACCACTACTACCATTGGTGAGTTATACATCTGCTCGCACCCGAAGTGATTGCGGTATCCATATCCGTGATTGAATACTGGGATTGGCGGTACTAAGATATACCGGAGGAAAAGGCCCTGGCTGGGTTGTAGCCACATGTGATTCCCCTTACTCCATCTGGTAAGCCTGCATTTTGTCTGGTGGTGGGATCACTACAACACAAGTCACCTTCCCTTTTGGATGTCTGTATGAAAAGTCACTCTTCACATCAACTGGTGTCACCTTACTGCTGGTCACGATTGGATGTCTAGCTGTATTTGGACATTTTTTGGACTGATCATCATCAGTTCATGTTGCAGATTACACTGACTAGATACTTACCTAATTTTCGATTTGTATAGTCTATGATAGATATGTTATAGTTTCAGCTGTCTCACTGATAGGTTTGTCACTGTCACATTTATTATTATTATCATTGGTTGATACCACCTGGGTATCATTATTGTCTTTTTTTTGATTATCATCACAACTTAGCGCAGCCTTTTTTGTCCTTTTATCCTTTATATTAATACCTGGGATCCTGGCCAACCTAGCGAGGTATCCCTGTTTATGAGCGAGCTGCCTTACAATTTTCCTGGGATCCTGGCCAACCTAGCGAGGCATCCCCTTTTAATGTCCCTGTCTCTCAGGCAAGTTAATTAAAATAATTAATCAATTATGCCTTGAGATCTATAATGCTATAATATGACAGGGTATAACATTGACAGAGTAAGCTGTTCAAAAATACTTTGAAAAAGTAATTTTAAAGAAAGCTTACCTGTTCAAATGTACCCCACTTCTGGTACCATCTGTAAGGTCCTCTGTTTCAGCCCCTCTTTCCCTTTGCTGGACTTTGACGGTCAATGGAAAAACTCTCTGTCCGGACGGGTAATCATAAACACCATACACAGTATATGGTTGGTCACGAGTACAGTGGTTTATTCCATTCTGACAGAATATATGTGTTACAAGGAAAAGGCATTGTAGGGAAAGTCCCATGAACAACCAATCACATTCAAGCATTCATGTTATACAATTAATACTGATCTTGCAAAATATTCATAGTTCATAGTTTTTCTGCCTGCCCAGAGACAGACTCATCATCACAATTTGTTACATCGTCACAATTCTAAGACTTAAACCTTATCACTTAACCTTATGACATTGGCCGCAATGGTCAAATGTAATTTAGCAAGCAGTATATGTTCCTGACATGTTTAATCTAAAAAGGTGTATCCTGTCTAACACCTCTCTCAGCACTTCTGCACAAGCTAGCAAGCTAGATAAAGTAAAGAAAACACTTTCTTGCAGAAAGCCTCTTGCAAAGTTAAAAATTAAAGGGTAACTCTATATTCCCTTGCAATAACCATAAAGAGTGATCCCACATTTCCTTACAGAATACAATATCTGACACTGGGAGACTCATCCATCCTTGCTGTTTAACACAGCTGGAAGAATTCAGCGCAGGGGAGGTCTTTACATGTGTGACCAGCTTTAGGTCACCATCCATATCACACTGCATAGTCACTGAGCTGGAGCAAGCATGTAGCCAATGAAATCTGAAAAACATGATCTCCTGTCCTGTATCCTTCTTCCAAGGCAATGACTTGAGAAGACAGGATTAGTAGCCTTGGGACATGCTATTTTAATTACAAGTCAGCAGTATCTTTTTTATATATTTATCTAATACTATCCATAGCATTGATATCACAAGCTTTTTATGTCCTGGTCTGAAGTTGGCTAAAGAATTCCAGGGAACAACTAGCACAAATGCATAGTGTTGGCCATATGATTTGTACTTGTAGCTCTCCAATTTTGGGGTTCTATAGGTTGTTGTATGCCCTGCCTTCTTCTAGGCATACACAGCAAAAAAAATCTATTACCAGCTGTCCATGAAAAGGTAAAAAAAGAATGGGACCCTACTTTTCCAATAATGGCAGCTAACACACATTTTGCCCTGCAGCTATTGTTTACATACTGCATTCCCCACAAGGAAGTTGGTATCTGAAGCCACTGGAGCATCTGTTGGAAAACCAGAGATGGCATGCTTAATTTGCCAATAGCCCGCCCACTCTCTCTCATCTTCTGGTGGTAAGGTTTTCACAATATGTAAATATAATGTCAGAATCACCAAATATGTCTTGTGATTATAGCATAAAAAAACTAGTTCCAGAATGCACCCTCTGATGCCTAGCCAACAGAAATTATCTGCCAGTAAGTGAAAGCAAACAACACGCATAATAAGGTGATGAGATACACCTGTCTCTTTGCTGCTTATTGAGTCATCTATAACATATGTTCTATACCACTACAGCCCTCTCTGTGGGATCTGTATGAGCACCACCTCCCCAGCATTGTGGTTCAATTACTAAATCTGGAGAGTTCAAAATCTGGAGCAGCTCTGGATAGAAACCAATCAGCTTCCTTGTTTGTTTGTTTTTCAAGCTTAAAGTGGATGTAAACCCAATGTCATCCTTTCTAAACTACTGCCATAGGGGTTATCTACAAGGATATGCATGCCTCCTGCATGTATCTTTACCTGTCAAATGTCTCCCCTCTGTCTGTTATGTGCCCCCTAAAACTTTAGATTCTGCGGGTGGGTGGAGTCGTGATGTCAGTAGACTCCCCGCCAATCTCTACACTCCCCTTGTCAACATGCATTTTCTCCTGTGTATTTCTTATACTGAACTTCTGCCAATATCTCTAACATCCAGTGAAAAGACACGAAAGTAACCACATGACTTCAGCATGCCCAATTATGCTGATGTGTGGAACAGCCAATCCTTGCAGAGCAGCAGAAGAAATGAGTTGGAGGGAATTAAAAAAATAATGCATGTCTCTTAGGCTAGTGCATGAGATATGTAAATCAACTGTCACTCACAGCAAGGGGGAGGATTTGACAAAGTTTTTCTCTGTTTGTCAAGATTTATCTCACTGAACAATAAAAGAGGATTGCTGGATTTACTCGTTGTGGCAAGACTGGGCTCAAATTATAGGAAATCTTATACTCTACATTATGACATAAAAAATAAATAAAAAAAATTTCGGGTTTACATCCACTTTAATTGAACAAGCTGAAGTTAGAAGCTGATTAGCTACCATGCACAGCTGTACCAGATTTTTCACTCTCCAAGTTTTAGTATATCAACCCCATTGTTTTGCAGTCATGGAAACTATTGATGTAATTAAATGTAGTCCAGTAATCTCAAGCACACAGTCATTCACTGCCAAAAATCTCCAGATTACAAGTACCATAGTTCTCTATTATAGTGGGAATGCCCCTGCGATATGCAAGTTTTAGTTCACACTGAACAATTTCACTCAGAATTGTTATTCAGACAATTAAATAATACATATTTGTTTTTCATTGTCCACAGAAGACTTTATTGTTTGACTGTAATGTCATTATAAAATATTCATACATTTTCCTGTGATGTGTTTAGAATTCATTTCTATGCTTTAATTACATTTGTGTTTCTTCCTGCAGTGAGTAGAAGCTCACTACCACTACTGTGTAAGTAAATCTAAAGATAGAGCTTGCACAGGGTCTTGTCTTTACATAATAAACAGCTAATTTATTGATACATAGTAAAAGAGAAAACTTCAAAATTATGCCATTGATGCAGCAATGTTTTGGGTGCCCATTTTTTTTACGCCAGGTATTATATGTACAGCTAAGAATCCTTTTCTATAGCTCTAAACCAATCTGTAGCCCATACATCACATTGACTATTTAACTAATAAGTGCCAGGACACCATGTCACCTGATCCAGCAACAAACATACATTAGACAAAAAAGACTAATATATCAGTTCACATTGAAGCCCAAAACTAAAGACGCATACATATGTATGCAATATTATTCATTTTCTTCTTTTCCTTTGTTGCCTCTGTCCCATCCTGTCAGGGCTGGGCTCTCAGTCCTCCCTTCTCAGTGCTCGGGTTGCTCAGCTCTCGGGTAATTGCCAGCACTCATCGTTCCACAGTGGCTCACCTGGTGATCATTTCCTGCTCGTCAGTCCAGCCTACAGCCAGCCCCTTCTGGCTATTTTAATTGCCTGATTAATTTCTTCTGTGCCTTCACCTTGGTCAAACATATCTGGAGACTCTTTGCTGTGTTCCTGTTGAAGACTCGCCTGGCTGATGTCCCTTCTGGTTCCTGATTCTATCTGTTGCCCCCGACTACGCTGATCTCTGGGTTTCTGATTTACTGGCTTGTTCTGACTACCCGTTTTGGCTACCGTACCCCGGCTATGTTTTGACTACGTTTACTATTTGTACCATTTTTACCATTATATACATATCTAGACATACCTACATATCTGGAGAAGTTGATCATGTTTGCCATTCTCATTGACTCCAGACTTTGAGAGAGACCTTCCTTTAAGGAGTGTTTGCGGAATCCTCCTGTATGTTTGGCTCCAAGCTTTGCAGTCCCACCCTTGCCTTCCTCGCCTCCCATACCTCCTGGTACTGAGTCTGCCGGTGAAGTAGAACCCATGCAGTTGGGCTTCACACTTCTCTCTACGGATGAGAGGGCCTTTAGGAGGAGAGAGAGATTGACCCCACGCCATTTTTTTGGCTAGGGTTCCCCTTAAAATCCATCCCAGACCTCAAGGGTCTGGTATGGATTTTGAGGGGACCCTACGCCATTTTTTTTTTTTTTTTTTGGCTGGGGTCCCCCTTAATATCCATCCCAGACCTGAAGGGCCTGGTTATTGAATTTGGGGGGACCCCTACACATTTTTTTATCAATGACTTCAATGAATGACTGTTCTCTGTATTACGGATCCAACAATTCATTTGCCGGCAAATAGCTGCGACTCGATTTTAAATAGTTTTTTTTTCCTGCAAAAATGACACTGCAGGAACATTTCTCTATATTAGATATACTGAATCTCGAATCATTCGAAGCATTCGTTATATCCGCTATTATAATTTCTTTCATATTAGTTGAAATTACATATTTGTTAGTTGTTGTATTCGAATTGTTCTCTGTATTACGGGAATCGGCAATTAGCCGCGAGTGATTTTAAATGTCTTTTTTTCCTGCAAAAATGACACATTGTACAGAGAGAGTTCTAAACACGGGAAACATGCCCCCTTCATAGACATACTATAGAGTATATAGTATATAGAAGGGGTCATGTTTCCCGTGTTTAGAACTCTCTCTGTACAATGTGTCATTTTTGCAGGAAAAAAAGACATTTAAAATCACTCGCGGCTAATTGCCGATTCCCGTAATACAGAGAACAATTCGAATGTTGTATTGTAACTAACAAATATCTAATTTCAACTAATATGAAAGAAATTATAATAGCGGATATAACAAATGCTTCGAATGATTCAAGATTCAGTATATCTAATATAGAGAACTGTTCCTGCAGTGTCATTTTTGCAGGAAAAAAAAAGCTATTTAAAATCACTCGCAGCTATTTGCCGGCAAATGAATTGTTGGATCCGTAATACAGAGAACTGTCATTCATTGAAGTCATTGATAAAAAAAGCGTAGGGGTCCCCCCAAATTCAATAACCAGGCCCTTCAGGTCTGGGATGGATATTAAGGGGCACCCCAGCCAAAAAAAAAAAAAAAAAAATGGCGTAGGGTCCCCCTCAAAATCCATACCAGACCCTTGAGGTCTGGGATGGATTTTAAGGGGAACCCTAGCCCAAAAAAATGGCGTGGGGTCCCCCATATAATCCATACCAGACCCTTATCCGAGCACGCAACCTGGCAGGCCGCAGGAAAGGAGGGGGGGACGAGAGCGGCCCCCCCTCCCGCCTGAACCGTACCAGGCCACATGCCCTCAACATTGGGAGGATCCCCAAAGCACCTTGTCCCCATGTTGATGAGGACAAGGCCTCTTCCCCACAACCCTGGCCGGTGGTTGTGGGGGTCTGCGGGCGGGGGGCTTATCGGAATCTGGAAGCCCCCTTTAACAAGGGGACCCCCAGATCCCGGCCCCCCCCCCTGTGTGAAATGGTAAGGGGGTACAAAAGTACCCCTACCATTTCACCAAAAAAGTGTCAAAAATTGTAAAAATGACAGGAGACGGTCTTTGACAATTCCTTTATTAAAATCTTCTTTCTTCTTTCTTCTGGTCTTCCTTCTTCATCTTCTCCTTCCGGCATCTTCTTCCATCTTCTTCTTCCTTCGATTCGCTTCTTCTTCCTCCGGTCTTCTCGTCCTTCTCGTCCGGCGTCGTCCTTCTCGTCCGGCGTCGTCCTTCTCGTCCGGCATCGTCGTCTCTTCTTGCAGGCCGCTCCTCGCAATGGGAGGCTCCCGCTCTGTGAGGCTTCGCTCCGGGTGACAGGTCTTGTATAACGAAGGCACCTGGTGACCCCGCCCCCCCTCTGACGTCATGGGGAAAGCCATAGGGAATTCCACATGACGTCCCCGTGCGTCAGAGGGGGCGGGGTCACCAGGTGCCTTTGTTATAAAAGACCTGTCACCCGGAGCGGAGCCTCACAGAGCGGGAGCCTCCCATTGCGAGGAGCGGCCTGCGAGAAGAGACGACGATGCCGGACGAGAAGGACGACGCCGGACGAGAAGGACGAGAAGACCGGAGGAAGAAGAAGCGAATCGAAGGAAGAAGAAGATGGAAGAAGATGCCGGAAGGAGAAGATGAAGAAAGGAAGACCAGAAGAAAGAAGATTTTAATAAAGGAATTGTCAAAGACTGTCTCCTGTAATTTTTACCATTTTTGACACTTTTTTGGTGAAATGGTAGGGGTACTTTTGTACCCCCTTACCATTTCACACAGGGGGGGGGGCGGGATCTGGGGGTCCCCTTGTTAAAGGGGGCTTCCAGATTCCGATAAGCCCCCCGCCCGCAGACCCCCACAACCACTGGCCAGGGTTGTGGGGATGAGGCCCTTGTCCTCATCAACATGGGGACAAGGTGCTTTGGGGGGACCCCAAAGCACCCTCCCAATGTTGAGGGCATGTGGCCTGGTACGGTTCAGGCGGGAGGGGGGGCCGCTCTCGTCCCCCCCTCCTTTCCTGCGGCCTGCCAGGTTGCGTGCTCGGATAAAGGGTCTGGTATGGATTTTGAGGGGGACCCCACGCCATTTTTTTTTTTTTTTTTGGCCGGGGTTCCCCTTAAAATCCATCCCAGACCTGAAGGGTCTGGTATGGATATTTGGGGGGGACCCCACGCCATTTTTTTTTTTTTTTTTGGCTGGGGTCCCCCTTAATATCCATACCAGACCTGAAGGGCCTGGTTATTGAATTTGGGGGGACCCCTACGCTTTTTTTTTTTTCTGCAAAAATGACACTTTGTCATTCGAATTCATTCGTTATATCTGCTATAATAATTTCGTTCAAATTAGTTGAAATTCGATATTGGTAGTTGGATTTACTAACGATTCGTAACTATTCATAACGATTCGTAACGATTCGTAACTATTCATAACGATTCGTAACGATTCGTAACTTGAAATTGAAATTCGATATTTGTAGTTGGATTCGAATTGTTCTCTGTGTTATGAGAACCAACAATTCATTAGCCGCGTTAACGATTCGTAACGATTCGTAACGATTCGTAACTTTACTAACGATTCGTAAAAAAAAAATACGATTCGTCCGAATTTCGTATTTCGTACGAATTCGAACGGAATTTCGTACACGAATTACGAATTACGAATTTTTTTATATACGAAACGGGACGAAACAAAACGAATTTTTTGGCAGTTCCCATGTCTAATGAGCACCACCTCCCCAGCATTGTGGTTCAATTACATAATCTGGAGAGTTCAAAATCTGGAGCAGCTCTGGATAGAAACCAATCAGCTTCCTTGTTTGTTTGTTTTTCAAGCTTAAAGTGGATGTAAACCCAATGTCATCCTTTCTAAACTACTGCCATAGGGGTAATCTACAAGGATATGCATGCCTCCTGCATGTATCTTTACCTGTCAAATGTCTCCCCTCTGTCTGTTATGTGCCCCCTAAAACTTTAGATTCTGCGGGTGGGTCTGTTGTCTGGAGCTCGGTGGGTGGAGTCGTGATGTCAGTAGACTCCCCGCCAATCTCTACACTCCCCTTGTCAATATGCATTTTCTCCTGTGTATTTCTTACACTGAACTTCTGCCAATATCTCTAACATCCAGTGAAAAGACACGAAAGTAACCACATGACTTCAGCATGCCCAATTATGCTGATGTGTGGAACAGCCAATCCTTGCAGAGCAGCAGAAGAAATGAGTTGGAGGGAATTAAAAAATAATGCATGTCTCTTAGGCTAGTGCATGAGATATGTAAATCAACTGTCACTCACAGCAAGGGGGAGGATTTGACAAAGTTTTTCTCAGTTTGTCAAGATTTATCTCACTGAACAATAAAAGAGGATTGCTCAGAGCTGGATTAACTCGTTGTGGCAAGACTGGGCTCAAATTATAGGAAATCTTATACTCTACATTATGACATAAAAAATAAATAAAAAAAATTTCGGGTATACATCCACTTTAATTGAACAAGCTGAAGTTAGAAGCTGATTAGCTACCATGCACAGCTGTACCAGATTTTTCACTCTTCAAGTTTTAGTATATCAACCCCATTGTCTTGCAGTCATGGAAACTATTGATGTAATTAAATGTAGTCCAGTAATCTCAAGCACACAGTCATTCACTGCCAAAAATCTCCAGATTACAAGTACCATAGTTCTCTATTATAGTGGGAATGCCCCTGCGATATGCAAGTTTTAGTTCACACTGAACAATTTCACTCAGAATTGTTATTCAGACAATTAAATAATACATATTTGTTTTTCATTGTCCACAGAAGACTTTATTGTTTGACTGTAATGTCATTATAAAATATTCATACATTTTCCTGTGATGTGTTTAGAATTCATTTCTATGCTTTAATTACATTTGTGTTTCTTCCTGCAGTGAGTAGAAGCTCACTACCACTACTGTGTAAGTAAATCTAAAGATAGAGCTTGCACAGGGTCTTGTCTTTACATAATAAACAGCTAATTTATTGATACATAGTAAAAGAGAAAACTTCAAAATTATGCCATTGATGCAGCAATGTTTTGGGTGCCCATTTTTTTTTACGCCAGGTATTATATGTACAGCTAAGAATCCTTTTCTATAGCTCTAAACCAATCTGTAGCCCATACATCACATTGACTATTTAACTAATAAGTGCCAGGACACCATGTCACCTGATCAGCAACAAACATACATTAGACAAAAAAGACTAATATATCAGTTCACATTGAAGCCCAAAACTAAAGACGCATACATATGTATGCAATATTATTCCTTTTCTTCTTTTCCTTTGTTGCCTCTGTCCCATCCTGTCAGGGCTGGGCTCTCAGTCCTCCCTTCTCAGTGCTCGGGTTGCTCAGCTCTCGGGTAATTGCCAGCACTCATCGTTCCACAGTGGCTCACCTGGTGATCATTTCCTGCTCGTCAGTCCAGCCTACAGCCAGCCCCTTCTGGCTATTTTAATTGCCTGATTAATTTCTTCCGTGCCTTCACCTTGGTCAAACATATCTGGAGACTCTTTGCTGTGTTCCTGTTGAAGACTCGTCTGGCTGATGTCCCTTCTGGTTCCTGATTCTATCTGTTGCCCCCGACTACGCTGATCTCTGGGTTCCTGATTTACTGGCTTGTTCTGACTACCCATTTTGGCTACCGTACCCCGGCTATGTTTTGACTACGTTTACTATTTGTACCATTTTTACCATTATATACATATCTAGACATACCTACATATCTGGAGAAGTTGATCATGTTTGCCATTCTCATTGACTCCAGACTTTGAGAGAGACCTTCCTTTAAGGAGCGTTTGCGGAATCCTCCTGTATGTTTGGCTCCGAGCTTTGCAGTCCCACCCTTGCCTTCCTCGCCTCCCATACCTCCTGGTACTGAGTCTGCCGGTGAAGTAGAACCCATGCAGTTGGGCTTCACACCTCTCTCTACGGATGAGAGGGCCTTTAGGAGGAGAGAGAGATTGTGCCTTTATTGTGGCCAGGCAGGTCAACTCTTGAAGTCTTGTCCTACCTGTCTGGGAAATGCTTGCACCTGAGGTCCTGTAGGGGACAGACCTTAGGTGACGTTGTTACGTCCCCAGTTACCTTGAAAGATAAGCCTCTAGTTTTGGTTACCCTTTCGTGGTCTGAGTCATCCATTGACACACAGGCTCTAATCGACTCTGGGGCTGCAGGCCTGTTCATAGATAGTGCCTTTGCGTCTAAGCACTCGATTCTGCTGCAGCTTTGTGCCACTCCACTTGCCATTGAGGTTATTGATGGGAGACCTCTACAGCCTGCCCATGTGACTTATGAGACTGCTCCGTTGACTATGGTTGTAGGGGCTCCTGACCATGAGATAATCCAATTCGAAGTAATTTCCTTGCCTCATTACCTGGTGGTTATTGTTTACCCTTCATTACAGAGGCACAACCCCTCTTTTGATTGGCTTTGTGCTGAGGTTCTTTCCTGGTCGCCACAATGCAGTAAAACATGTTTTCAGAAGGTGGCTAAGGTCTTGTGCACCTCTTCACTCTCCTCCTTGCCAGAGGAGCACAGCAAATTTAGCTATGTATTTGACAAAGGTCAAGCTGGTAGTTTGCCTCCACACCAGTTGTATGATTGCGCAATTGACCCTCAACCTGGTGCTATGCCCCCTCATGGCCGGGTTTACCCATTTGTCTGTCTCGGAGGGTAAAGCCATGGAGGAGTATGTTGCCGACGCACTTTCTCAGGGGTTCTTCCGCAAATCCTGTGAAAAAGAGGAGTGGTGAACTGAGACCTTCGATTATAAGGGTCTCCAGGAGGTAGGTGTATGTGCGTCAAAGTCAACAATCAAGAGAAGACTTCACCAGAGTGAACACAGAGGGTTTACCACAAGATGTAAACGATTGGTGAGCCTCAAAAACAGGAAGGCCAGGTTAGAGTTTGCCAAACAACATTTAAAAAAGCCTTCACAGTTCTGGAACAACATCCTATGGACAGATGAGACCAAGATCAACTTGTACCAGAGTGATGGGAAGAGAAGAGTATGGAGAAGGAAAGGAACTGCTCATGATCCAAAGCATACCACCTCATCAGTGAAGCATGGTGGTGGTAGCGTCATGGCGTGGGCATGTATGGCTGCCAATGGACCTGGTTCTCTTGTATTTATTGATGATGTAACTGCTGACAAAAGCAGCAGGATGAATTCTGTTTTGGGCAATATTATCTGTTCATATTCAGCAAAATGCTTCAGAACTCATTGGACGGCGCTTCACAGTGCAGATGGACAATGACCCGAAGCATACTGCGAAAACAACCAAAGAGTTTTTTAAGGGAAAAAAGTGGAATGTTATGCATTGTTATGCATCAATCACCTGACCTGAATCCGATTGAGCATGCATTTCACTTGCTGAAGACAAAACTGAAGGGAAAATGCCCCAAGAACAAGCAGGAACTGAAGACAGTCTGGTGATGTCTATGCGTTCCAGACTTCAGGCTGTAATTGACTGCAAAGGATTTGCAACCAAGTATTAAAAAGTGAAAGTTTAATGGATGATTGTTAATCTGTCCCATTACGTTTGGTCCCTTAAAAAGTGGGAGGCACATATACATACTGTTGTAATTCCTACACCGTTCACCTGATTGGGTGTAACTACCCTCAAATTAAAGCTGAAAGTCTGTAGTTAAAGCACATCTTGTTCGTTTCATTTCAAATCCATTGTGGTGGTGTATAGAGCCAAAAAGATTAGAATTGTGTCGATGTCCCAATATTTATGGACCTGACTGTATTCTAAACCCCTAGAGAGCCAAAAAGATTAGAATTGTGTCGATGTCCCAATATTTATGGACCTGACTGTATTCTAAACCCCTAGGGAGCCACCACACAGATGTCTCTGATGTGCTACAGAGGCTGAAAAATAATAACCTGTATTTTAACCACTTTCAGACCGGACCAATTTGCAGCCAAATGACCATGCCCCTTTTTGCGATTCGGCACTGCGTCACTTTAACGGACAATTGCGCGGTCGTGCGACGTGGCTCCCAAACAAAATTGGCATCCTTTTTTTCCCACAAATAGAGCTTTCTTTTGGTGGTATTTGATCGCCCCTGCGGTTTTTATTTTTTGCGCTATAAACCAAAAAGAGCGACAATTTTGAAAAAAACGCATTCTTTTTTTATTTTTTGCTATAATAAATATCCCCCAAAAATATATAAAAAAACATTATTTTTCCTCAGTTTAGGCCGATACGTATTCTTCCACATATTTTTGGTAAAAAAAAAAGCAATAAGCGATTATTGATTGGTTTGCGCAGAAGTTATAGCGTTTACAAGATAGGGGATAGTTTTATAGCATTTTTATTAATATTTTTTTTTTTTTATTAGTAATGGTGGCGATCAGCATTTTTTATTGTGACTGCGACATTATGGCGGACACATCGGACATTTTTGACACATTTTTGGAACCATTGTCATTTATGCAGCAATAAATGCTATTTAAATGCATTGATTCCTGTGTAAATGACACTGGCAGTGAAGGGGTTAACCACTAGGTGGCAGTGTAGGGGTTAAGTATGCCTAGAGGTGTGTTTCTTACTGTGGGGGGGGGGGTGTGGCTGTCAACTAGTGAATGCTGATCTCTGCTCCAATAACATGGAGCAGAGATCGGCGTCTCTAATTGCTAGGCAGAACGGGGAGATGCTGTTTATTTCAGCATCTCCCCGTTCAGCCTTCCCATGAGACGATCGCGGGTGTCCCCGTGTGGATCGAGTTTGCGGGAACCCGCGACCGGCCTCACGGGGGTCCCGACCAGCGCGTGCGCACGCCGCTAGTGGCGCGCGCCCGATGGCACGTCGGCATCTTAAAAGGGACGTATATATACGCCCTTATGCCTGTCCATGCCATTCTGTCAACGTATATCGTCGTGCACCGGTCGGGAAGTGGTTAAGTTGGAGTATTGCGAGTTCCATCAAGAACAGGTTAAATTTCTGGGTTATGTCATTTCTACTTCAATGGACCCAGAGAAACTATCTGCAGTTCTACAGTGGCCTTGACCCATAGGTCTACGTCCGCTACAACGTTTTCTTGGCTTTGACAATTATTATCGGAAATTTTATTGTGACTGCGACATTATGGCGGACACATCGGACATTTTTGACACATTTTTGGAACCATTGTCATTTATGCAGCAATAAATGCTATTTAAATGCATTGATTCCTGTGTAAATGACACTGGCAGTGAAGGGGTTAACCACTAGGTGGCAGTGTAGGGGTTAAGTATGCCTAGAGGTGTGTTTCTTACTGTGGGGGGGGGTGTGGCTGTCAACTAGTGAATGCTGATCTCTGCTCCAATAACATGGAGCAGAGATCGGCGTCTCTAATTGCTAGGCAGAACGGGGAGATGCTGTTTATTTCAGCATCTCCCCGTTCAGCCTTCCCATGAGACGATCGCGGGTGTCCCCGTGTGGATCGAGTTTGCGGGAACCCGCGACCGGCCTCACGGGGGTCCCGACCAGCGCGTGCGCACGCCGCTAGTGGCGCGCGCCCGATGGCACGTCGGCATCTTAAAAGGGACGTATATATACGCCCTTATGCCTGTCCATGCCATTCTGTCAACGTATATCGTCGTGCACCGGTCGGGAAGTGGTTAAGTTGGAGTATTGCGAGTTCCATCAAGAACAGGTTAAATTTCTGGGTTATGTCATTTCTACTTCAATGGACCCAGAGAAACTATCTGCAGTTCTACAGTGGCCTTGACCCATAGGTCTACGTCCGCTACAACGTTTTCTTGGCTTTGACAATTATTATCGGAAATTTATTCGGAACGTCTCTCCTTTGGTCAAACCCCTGACAGAATTGGTCTCCGGATTCCATTAAAGCCTTTGAGTCTCTCAAGGCTGCCCTTGTTTCAGCTCCCATGCTGGCACATCCTGATCCTACATTACCTTTCATCCTTAAAGGGTGGTGCATCTGAGACTGGAGTAGGCGCCCTTCTGTCTCAACGTCCTAACTCTAAGAGATATGCATTCTTGTGGCTACTTTTCTAAGAAAATGTCTCCTGCAGAGTGCAATTATGAGATTGGGGACTGAGATTGTTAGCTATCATTTTAGCTCTGAAAGAACGGAGGCATCTCCTCGAAAGTACCACTGTGCTGGTCCTCAATTTGACTGACCATAAGAATCTCACATTCTTGTCTGAGGCAAAATGCTTATCTCCCCCAAGGGCGCGATAGACTCTTTTTCTGTCAAGCTTCAATTACATAGTCTTATTCTTACCCGGTACAAAGAATGCAAGGACTGACGCATTGGGTGACAGTTTATCTCCGCTTCCAATATGGAGTCAGTTCCTGCTCCTGTGAAACCTCCCGATTGTATTCTGGCCACTGTTCGTACTAGTCACATTTCACCTTTGGGTGACAGAATTCTTGCCACTCAGATCCATTCTCCTCCCGAGAAACCTGGCGACTCCTGCTTTGTCCCTGAGAATCTCTGCACTGATTTGCTCCAGACTTACCATTCCCCCAAGGCAGCTTGCCACCCAGGACAGAATCAGCTCATTTGGGCTATTTCTCAACAATTCTGTTGGCCTAGTCTCTGCGTTGATGTGACCTCCTTTGTAGTTGCTTGTTCCCTGCGTGCTCAGTGTAAGACACCACGACACCTTCCAGTGGGCCTCCTACAACCCATACCCAATGGAGAGAGGCCTTAAATCTACCGGTCTATGGATTTTATTGTGGAGTTACCCAACTCCCAGGGCAACACAGTTATTCTTGTGTTGGTTGACCGGTTCTCGAAAATGTCTCATTGTATTCCCACTGGAAAAGTTGCCCACATCCAAACAACTGGCATCCATTTTTGCACGCAAGATATTTCAGTTACATGGACTACCCAAGATTATCATTTCGGACAGGGATAGTCAGTTTGTCTCCAGTTTTTGTCGAGCCTTTTGTGCATAGTTAAGAATTCAGCTTTCATTCTCCTCTGCGTATCACCATAAGCCTACCAAGCCTTGGAGCAGTTTCTACGTTGCTATATTTCTGACCACCATAACAACTGGTCAGACCTCTTACCTTGGGAGGAGTTTGCTCACAATAGTGCCGTCAATACCGCTTCCCGATTGTCTCCGTTTATGGCAAATTATGGTTTGCAACCATCCATGTTGCCTGACTCTTTATCTCCTCAAAGAATTCCTGCATTAGAGGAGCATCTCTGGGATCTTTGTTCGTTGATCTTTGCACTTTTGGGTGCAGGTCCAAGAGTCCTTGCGACGTGCCATTGAGAGGTACAGACTCCATGATGACCGCAGACGCCTACCTGCACCCTCCTCCCAGGTTGGGGAGAGGGTCTGGCTGTCATCTCGTAACCTCTGACTCTGTGTTCCCTCACTGAAATTGGCACCATGGTTTATTTGGCCTTTCTGTATTCTCCCTAGGATCAACCCAGTGGCTTATGCATTAAACCTTCCTTCTAACATGCGTATTTCGAATGTATTCCATTGTTCTTAAAACCTTTGGTGTGCAACCGTTTCACCACCTCAATACCATGTTCTTGCATGATTCAGGTTGAGAACCATAAAGAGTATGAGATACAATCGATCACTGACTCCCATAGGTGCCGTGGGCGCATACAGTTCTTGGTTAATAGGAAAGAGTATGGTTCGGAGGAACGCTCTTGGGTCTCATCCTCGGACATAGATGCTCCTGTCCTCCTCTATGCTTT
>CM053028.1:459210782-459426747 GCA_028564925.1 Lithobates sylvaticus
ACATATATTCTGTCAGAATGGAATAAACCACTGTACTCGTGACCAACCATATACTGTGTATGGTGTCTATGATTACCCGTCCGGACAGAGAGTTTTTCCATTGACCGTCAAAGTCCAGCAAAGGGAAAGAGGGGCTGAAACAGAGGACCTTACATATTCTGACAGCCACCCTGGCGCAGCCATCAGAATATTGAAACAGTGATTGCATATATATATGGCTGCAATCACTGTTAGGCCAATATTTTTCTGCTCAGCTCCTTCAACTTGGTCAAGCAGGGCCACAAAGGGCTTGAAAAGTTTTCATTATGAACGTTATGAAATTTGTGTCATGTATGTACAGGTTTAGAGCCTGGGACTTTAAATGATCAATCCAACTAGGATAATACTGTATTTCAGTTACTTGTTGGTGTCCTGAGTCTCCTGAAGTCTCCAGTGGCAAGATATCCCCATTGCTGTTGTTTCTGTCGCACATGTGCCGTATGGAAGATGCAGTAGCAATCTTATTAGAGAAACATATACTTACTAGAAAATCATGTGAGATTTAGGATTATTAAGGGTTCACCTTTGTTGTTCCTATCTCTGTTATTGTCTCCTTGGAGATTTGGAGATAAAATGAAGTCAATTATAACTACTGCAAGGCAGTGAGACCCCTTCATAATAAAGGCATGCCGATCTGGGAGAAATCTCACCACCAGAGTGCCAAGAGATATGTCAAACTCTTCAGAGTGTACCAGAAAATGAAGTATCAGTTTAGGGCAGACTGAGCTATAAACAATTAAGGGGGGGGGGAGGGCGCATTGGGCAATCTGAGCTAGCTGCACACCCCGTTATCGAATTGGAAGATCAGGTAAATTCCCCATGTTTTTTTTAGCAGCAATGAGAAACAAAATATTTGTAAAAATTCCTTGATTTTATTATCCAAGACACAAGTTAAACATCATTGGGTGCAAAATATGTTTAAAATAAGAGCTCTGGTGTACAAAATGCGGAATAGTTTCAGGTAGAAAAAGGTACATACATAGTTTATTATTCCTTTTATGAAGTGATCATACTGTATTCAAATAGATTTCCATAACATTTGATTCATATGACCATATGATATACACAATACCCCAATGCATTTCAACCTTGGAAAAAATGATTACGGTCTTCTTCAGGGGGGTTCATTCGCATTTCTGCAAGTATATCGAAAAGGCCAAATTTTAACATTTCATTATATTAATTTATATGTGTTGCTTTCCCTTTATAACAACCTGTAATATTCACCCTTTCCACCAACAAATCTTTTTCCGCTCAGACCAGAGACTTTCCTTAAAAGCCAAAAACTTGCAGATATTTCCCAGGGCTCACCACAAACACTGCCCACACCCCATTAAGAGGGGGGGATGAAGTAACCCATCCCCGGGGTCCACAGACTTGCAAGAGGTGACAGTATGATTGGGCCCCACCACACACACAGTAGAGGGGACACCTTTTGTGGGAAACAACTGAGCTATAAAAAGCAGTCAGCGATGGCAGCTTCCATATTTCTAACCTCTAAAGTTCACTTTAACCATATGTTTTCCTGGCCCAGCGAGAATCAAAAGGTCCGCTAGTTCTAAGTCTTATGTAATTTGATGTTTTTATAGTAAATTAAAGCCTCTCTAATCAGATTGCTCCTGCCTCTTATATACTAAGTGTGTGATTCTTCAGGATAAATTGATCAGCCTTCTTGTGATCAAAGACAATTGTGAGAGGCAAACATCAAAGTGTAACAGTCTAAGAAAGGCGATTTCAAACATGATGCATTAGTGATCACTTTTAGTTCGCCCTTCTACCTGTAACCTATTTTCTGTGCAATCTTCATTTTCTCCTCCATAGCTAATTATCTTTTTTACTTGTGATTGTCTGCTGTGTCCTTTCAGCACCATTCTCCAGTCACCATGGGTACCATTGAGCCCCGTGTTCACCTGGATGTATGAGTACAGAACAAAACGGTTGCTGGAATCACCAAAACCTGATTGTAACATTGAGTTATGCACACTGACTTACAGCAACTTAATCTTCCAGTGTATATGGGGAAGTCTGCAGACCATGTTATGGTAAAAAACAAACCTTTTGCCAGAAAAAAAGTAAATTTTAACCCTCCTACATCCAATGTGATAAAATGTATTCAAAATATTGTAAGCTCATATATACCATACATTAATTATTTTAGGACTCTGATGCCATGACATAGATTACATGCCTTGTGTCCATGTAGATTCAGCATAATATAGGAAAGAAAAAGAATTAAAGCAGAAATAAATCCACATGGTGTTTCGGGAGCAATTGCACAACATACAGTGCCTTGAAAAAGTATTCAAAATTGTCCACATTTTATCAAGTTACAACAGAAAATGTTAATGTATTTTATTGGGACTTTTTTTTTTTTTCCAAAAAGATTTTTATTGAGTGAATTTAACAGCATACATGGTATGATCATGAAAAAACAAACAAAACAGAGTATCCATATTTTACATCGCTAATGTCAATGCTACTAGAACCAAGTATAACATTCTAAAGAGTGTACAGGACCCAAATCATGAAAAACCTACTTCAGTAAGGTTGTGATCGGGTCTATTTGTATGTTCACCTATTTCTGATATAGCGGGAGGTGGTGAGATTACTTTGTCTGTTGGAGGTGAGCTTGTCACTAGTATCTACGTACTCTAGGCATGTGTTTCAGGATACTTTATGGCTTACGTTTTCACTTCCGCTCCTTTTTTCAGCCTGCTTGTTGCTTCGCCGAGTATAATCAGTAAAGGCAACACAGGCAAGAGGAAGAAAATAGCGCATATAAAGATTAAGTAGATTCTAGAAAGAGGGAATAGATAGAAATTGAATTGACAGTGAAGGACAGAGGGGAGAGGAAAAAAGGGGGACGAGGAAAGGGGAGTCTGTGCTTACTGCTAAGTGCTCCGGCAAAGAGGGGGTGGGATTCCCCGCCAGCTACCCTCTCCGTCTATTGAAAACCTTAGGTTTCTGTGATCCCTGGTTGCCTGGTATCCCAGGCAAGCCTAGATCGGAGTGCATCAAGGTTTGTTCTCTGTGTCGCAAATTTGTCGCTACTATATTATGTATGGCACCCAGATCAGTCGTTATTCTGCATCAGTACCTGATATTGTTGTGATTTTTTAAACGTGAGCCACTTCTCCCAAGTGTCTGTAAAGCTAAACATTCTATCCTGAGAGATGTGTATCAGCTCCTCCATCATCTCAATGCGATTTGTACGCTGTATCCAATTTTTGATCGAGGGGGGGGGATAAAGACTTACACTGTACCGGAATACACAACCTAGCCGCATTTATCAGGTGCATGGCCATCGATTTGACATATTTTTTTGGGGGAATTTTAGATAGGTGCAGGAGGTATTGCTCTGGAGAGAATTCCAGGGGTAAAGCGGAGATAGCCGTCGTCAGTTCGTGTACTTTCCTCCAATAAGGTTGGATTCGTGTGCACGTCCACCAGATGTGGAGGAAAGTCCCGGTTTCCCTGTCGCATCTCCAACACTGGTCAGATACCGTAGGAAATATTTTGTGCAGTGTGTCTGGGGTCTTGTACCATCTTGTCTTGATTTTATATCCATTTTCCTGAGTGTGCACGTTTAGGGACCCCTTGTGAATAGCTAGGTGGACTCTATCCCATTCCTTCTCTCCAATCTCTCTGCCCAGCGCCGCCCCCCAAAAAGCCTGGTCTGAACGTAGTTCAGCAAATGGTTCTTTAAACATGGAAGCATAAAGAATTGAGATTACATGACTCTGGGGAACTGCGCTTGAGCACAGCGATTCGAGCGCTGTAGGCATTGTCCTGAACCCCTTCCTTCTCTCCGGGTTGTCCAAAAAGTGTTTTAGTTGGATGTAGGACCAGAAGGGGAAGGACTTGGTGTTGGATACTGTTGCTAGGTCACGGTGACGGGCGAACTTGCCTCTGTGAAAAATTTTTTTGCCAACATCTCTGCATAGGGCCATTCCTGTGCTAGGAACGTACTCTCTTGTCCCGGGGGAAGTCTGGATTATCTCTAATCAGGGTAATCGGGCACTCAGGATTCGACAGAGCGTGTACCTTGCATGCCCTATGAAATTCCTGAAGGGTCGCTCCAATAATGGGATGTGAGAGCAGCTGAGTATTTACGTGTTTCCTGGAGAACCAAGGGAGAAGGCGAAGATCGTGTCCCGCGACCGCCCGTTCAAGATCCACCCAATCCTTGTGTCATGCATGAATTTTCCAGTCTACCATTCTAGTCCCATGTGTCGCCCAGTAGTAGCGCTGTAAGTCAGGAAGGCCTATTCCACCTTTGGATTTAGGTAGAACCAGTTTCGCCCACCCAATGCGTGCCTGTTTGGAACCTCAAAGGAAAGATCTACATAGCTTTTTGTAGTTTGTAAAGAAAGTCGGCGATAAGCGAATTGGTACTGTTTGCATTTTGTATAGAATGCGAGGGAGCACTGTCATTTTCAGAGCTGACGCCCGGCCGAACCAGGACAGAGTGGGGACATCCCATTTTTTCAAGTCTTGCTGTAGGCTTTTTTATTCTGCCTCAAAGTTTTTTTTCGTATAAGGTGTCTAGCTTGTTGGGGAGCTGGATGCCCAGATATGTAATAGCTTCCTTTTTCCACTTAAAGGGGAAATTAGATTGACATTGCTGTACCAAATTGTTTGGGAGGGAGACGTTTAGTGCAAAAGATTTAGAATAATTAATTTTTAGGTTAGAGATGTGCCTAAATTGTTCGAGGACTGGCATGAGATTTGGTAGAGACGTCAATGGTGCTGATAAGAAGAGCAAGATGTCATCCGCAAAGGCTGCAATCTTGTACTCCCTACCATGAACCTCGACACCTCTTATGTCCTGATTGGCCCTGATACTACGCAGGAGGGGCTCAAGAGTGAGAATGTATAACAGGGGCGATAGGGGGCATCCCTGCCTTGTGCCGTTATGGATGGGGAAGGCGTTCGATAGGCGACCATTGACCTTGACTCTGGCCCTGGGGTTTACATAGAGTGCCCCGATAAGTGCACTCATGCGCTGTCCAAAACCCAGGGCATTCAGGACCTCCTCCATATAGTCCCAAGCCACCCTATCGAACGCCTTCTCTGCATCCATCGCTAGAAAGAATCCCTCTCGTTGGGTGGAGGTTAGCCAGTGGTGTAAGTTCAGGGCTTTAATTGTATTGTCCCTGGCTTCCCTACCTGGGACAAATCCCACTTGATCTTTTCCTATCCATGCCGGAATGTGATATGCTAGACGGGTGGCTAGGATTTTCGAGATTTTATTGGAATTTTATGTGATAGACCAACACAAAGTGACACATAACTGTGAAGTGGAAGGAGAATTATAAATTGTTTTCAACATGTTTTACAATTAAATATGTGAAAAGTGTAACGTGCATTTGTATTCAGCCCCCTTTACTCTAATACCCCTAACTAAGATCTAGTGGAACCAATTGCCTTCAGAAGTCGCCTAATTAGTAAATAGAGTCCACCTCTAATCTCAGTATAAATACAGCTGTTCTGTGAAGCCCTCAGAGGTTTGTGAGAGAACCTTAGTTAACAAATCACATCATGAAGGCCATTGAACACACCAAACAGGTCAGGGATAAAGTTGTGGAGAAAGTTAAAGCAGGGTTAGGTTATAAAAAAATATCCCAAGCTTTGAACATCTCATGGAGCACTGTTCAATCCATCATCCAAAAATGGAAATAGTACACGCCATCTCCACAGATGTTTTGTGTCTCCGTGAGACACTCACCTCATGAGGGTCTCAAACTGCAGGCACTTACTCACCAACTGGATCAGATTGTGCATTTGTGATCATTGATCTATTTGACAGCTCCATCAGTGCACCAGCTGGGCTCGGACAGCCGTTGTCACCCCCAAATGGGGTTAGAGTGTAAAGTGAAAGAAAGGAGCTATTAGGCTGGCCTATTTGTCTCAGAGCAATCCTTCTCATTCTCCTGTGCTCTTAAATATTGTCATAAATGTCTGATCTGGTGGTTGACTAGTTGACAGTACTACCTCAGTTAGAGTCTTTATTTGAGCTGCTGTGGCTTCTCTCATGGTAGTTATCTGGGACTCTGTGTTCCTTTGCTGCTACTCCATATTTCTCTGTAGTGTTACATTAGACAGGCATTGCTCTGCATTAGCCTGCTGCTGTGCAGCATTAGCCACTAACAAATGTTTCAACATTTCCTCAATTTTTAATTCAAAGGAAAGGTATTGTCCTTTTAAATTTCTGTTTTTCAAAGCCTGCTTGTGCCTGCCCTAGCTCCAGTTTTGAAGTTTGGGGGTCAGCGTGTAGGCAGATGCAGTTTATCCTCCCCGCTGTAGATGGTGCTGTTCAGCTTGCCGCTGTGCAGATGGGAGGGAGGTTGAGAGGAGCTTTGTTCCTCTCATTTGTGAAGTGGATAGTGTAGGGACATGATCCCCTCTGGCTAGAGGAATCAAGGAGGAGCAATGCAGGGACACTACGCATTGCTCTGCCATCTGGGAACCCTAGAGAGTTGGGACGAGGACATGCCTGCCTGGTTACTTAAGGCGCCTGCACCGCTGTACTGCCTGTCAGCTACCCCCTTCTTCAGATGCTGTTCTGGTAACTTAGCCTTCTAAAGTACTCTTTCAAGTACAAAGACTGTGTTAAAGTACTGCTAGCGGTGTTAAGAACTGTTATACCTAGATTACCTGTAATATTGAGGCTCCACTTCCATTGTGTTTGGAACTGTAAGTGAGCTCATTGTCGCTGTCTTTCACGTGTTATTTGTTACTTCTGCTTTACAAAATTATAATTGTGCCAACTTCCTTGGTCTCTGTGTACCTCTACTTTACGGGTACCAATCCACTCGCCCCACCTACAAGCAGGATCACAGGACACGAGACTCTGTGGGGAAAGATGGTCTGTTATTCAACTCAAAAGTATTAGCAGTAGCAAAACTAAAGTTCACGTGCACAAAAGAAAATGCACATGCTCCTTTTCAGGTCAGCATAGTCCCATTAATAGAAAAGAAAAGTGCTTACTTCAGCTGGCAGAAACGTCAGCACAAGAAATTCCCAACACAGTGGTACCACAGGGCTCAGTCAGCAGTGGAGCCACCTGACATGTGTATTCAACATCAAAACAGGTGCAGCATCCAGCAGCCCTTACTTCATCTTTCACAGACCTCTCCTTCCTTAATACTTGCTGTGTCTCCTAAAAGACCCATCACCTGCCCTACAAAGAGAAGGAACACATACTTGCCATTCAAGATGCATCCTTTTGGCTAGCACAATAGTTACTATGATATGGCTGTCACTTGTTAGCAGAGCATATTAACCTTTCTTTTTCCCTCTTACCAATACACCTGATCCATCATCACAACTAACAGAGCTTTATTGCTCCAAGTAAACCTTGCACACTATTGTAATCCTCCCCCATTTATCCTCTAAATCCACTGAGATCTTTCCCAGGATTCTACAAAGAAAATAAGGGATTAGAGGTCTCTGTGGGCTTTTGATGAGGCAGAACAGGCTTTCAGCACATCTCCTGTTCATCCATGAACCCATTCTGCAGTGGATTAGTATGACGAATATAATAAAAAGGATTGCTGGCTTATTTCATCAGTCAGTTAGGTGATGCCTAAGGCAGTTATGTGACACTTTAACTCTTCCGAATCTATGGTAAGTGAACTTTTCAGCCCAGTGCCCATTATTTGTCAGGAAATAATAATGAAGCACAGCTTTTGAGGAAACGAACGATAACACTGTGCAGAAATATGTAGGCATCATATTTAGTCCAGTGAGTCTTCAAGAGTCTGTGTTGACCCACAGATCTGCACTGAGATAAAAGGAAGACTATAGTAACATCACTGTGCTGTACTACTAACGAAATGCAGCATATACTGTATATACTGTATGTTGCAGACAAATATGGCTACCCCATGTACATATTTAATTACAAACTTTAAACAAAAGTAACATTTTAAAATTGGAATACACGTAGTTAAAATGATTTGTGTTAAAGCATATAACATTGACATACTGTATATCGACAGTACATAAATGACCAAAAGTCACTTCTGCACACACACTTTATTCATAGATGTTCACATCACCATTGCTCACAAACTGCTGACCCCCAAGTGTTAACATACCCATTGCTCACAAACCGCTGACTCCCAAGTGTTCACACCACCATTGCCCACAAACCGCTGACTCCCAAGTGTTCACACCACCAGAGGTCACAAACTGCTCAACCCAGGTGTTGATGTCATCAGTTGACACAAACTGCTATCCCTAGGTATTCATGCCACCAGTGGAAACTAACTGTTTGCTACATAGTGTCCACATCACTATTAGACACAAACCCATATATTCACACCACCAGTAGACACAAACCACTTACTCCCAGGTATTCACACCACAAGTGCACATAAACTATTCACTCCTAGCTGTCCATGCCACCAGTGAGATCCAACTTACAGGGTTTACTTGAAGTCCATAGGGTCACAGTACGCTGCCTTAAAGCGGAGTTCCACCCACTTTTACATCTCAACATCATCCGCTTCAGAACAGACCATACTCACTGCAATGGGCAATTTTTTTTTCTGTGCTTACCTTGTTTGCAGGGCATTCTTCAGCTCTTCCTGTCTCTCCCCTCCACGGCGATGTACGCAATTTCCTGCTGCACACTGGCTCCTGGGAGATGTGTGTCATAATTCCCAGGAGTCAGTGGGCAGCACTGCCTCTCAGCATCGCGAGGTAGATGGCAAACAGAGATGTTTCCTGGGCTACGATATGTGTTTATTGCACATTTGCGAGATTGGGAGGTGCATGCTGGGTAGCCAGCAGCACCTTATCCCAGGAAAAGGATTCTAGTGGGCTTCACATGCCCACAAGCAAGATGGATGCGCGCAACACATAAAAAACAAAGGTTAGTTCTATAAAAAAAAAATATAGCGATGGTATTACTAACATTAGTGATTGCAACATGAGATTAAGATCATCAAAACGGATGGCTTTGAAAAATATGTCGGTGAAACTCCGCATTAAGAGCTAACCATTATCGCTGTCATGTTGCAGCTGAGTCTCTGCAGGATCAATCTTCTGTTTAGAACCTGTCAGTAGTAAGCAATCACAGTGTAAGAACAAAATCCTGATCACCCTTCCAGAGCTGTATAGTATCATTATGGTGACACGGCACTGCTCTGGTGACAGTATGTAAAAAAAAAAAAAAAAAAAAACATACTGTCACCAGTGCAGACAGTATCACTATGTTGACATTGTCTGTGGCAGTTATCATGTAGAATGATATCACTGTATGTCAGTGCCACCAGCCATTGTCTCTGATCACCGCCAAAGCAGTACAATATCACCAGACCAGTGCAGCCAGGCACAGTGTCCCTAATCACTGCTGCACCAGTCAGTGTCATGCCTCCCTATTGCATGGAGTGGCTGACACCTCTTTTTTGCACACAGTACATCATGCCTCTGTTGCACTAATGCAGGGTCCTTATGCTCCTCTCTATGTGTAGAAATTGTTACATATAACAAACCGTTCAATCTCAAATCAGGCATCCATCTCTTAGAAGAGGTGGGTCTTAAGTTTTTTCCTGAAGGCCCGATGGTCTTTTTCTAAGCGGATGTACGTAGGTAGAGCGTTCCATAGCCGTGGTCCTTGGACTGCAAATCTTCGTTCTCCCCTTGATTTGTACCGGGACTTGGGGACGAGGAGGAGGTTTTGGTTGTTAGATTGGAGGTTGCGATTGGGAGTGTAGTGTTGTATTTTTTCGCATAAGTATTGAGGAGCATCTCCTTGTGTGCATTTGTGGATCAGGCAGAGGGTCTTGAATGTGATACGATCCTTTACAGTTAGCCAATGGAGGGTCCTCAGGGAGGGGGAGATCGATTCCCATGGTTTTTTTCCTGTGACTAGTCTTGCTGCCGTGTTTTGAACGACTTGCAGGCGTGCAATCTGGAATTTAGGTAGTCCTATGTAGAGGGAGTTTGCATAGTCGAGTCGAGAGTTTATGATTGTTCCTACCACTATGGCTTTGTCCTTTTCTGGAATGAAGGGGATGAGTCTACGCAGCAGGCGTAGAAGGTGGTAGGATCCGCTGACTACTGATCCTATTTGTGCATCCATTGACATTTCTGAATCGAAGGTGACTCCGAGAATTTTGGCTTTTATGCTTAGGGGGATGGTCTGTCCAAGGATGGTGGGCAGAGTCCATGGTGTTGTAGAATTAGTTTTCCGGTTTGCATTTAGGAGGAGTTCTGTTTTGGTTCCATTAAGTTTGAGTGAGCTTGTGGACATCCAGTCGTCTATTGATGCGAGGCATTTTTCCAATTCCTGATATTGGTCTTTTTGTCCGGGGATCTGAAGGTAGAGTTGAGTATCATCTGCGTATGAGTGGATATATAGACAACTTACCCCTCACCTCCCCTAACTGCTAACATTTATTTCTACCACATACCCTCCGTTTCTTTTCTGGAAACTATTCCTAACATTTCTTCTTCAGGTTTTTAGACTTGGAGTTTCACACCCTTACCTTCATCCCTAATGTCTGCCTCTATGATTACAATATAGCTCCACTTAAAATTGACACTGAACTCGCATTTTTTTAAATCTATAGTTCTAAAATTTTAAGTATACCATGGCTTTTTTTTTTTAAGTTTCTTACAGTTGTTTTCAGGGTTCTTTAATCTTCTGCTCACTCCCTAACCCCTGCTGATGCACCTCACCACTACTAGTGTAAAGCGAGCAATGACATTATTTCTGGTCACATACCCTGCTTAATGTGTACTACAATTCCCATAGAACTGAATGTGTTTGCATGTAGATGTGTAGTCTTTCTTGGGGTTGAGCAGGCAAGGGCAGCTACATTCACAAACAGAAGGGGGGCACGGAGAACAAACATGGCCACTCTAAAACAGAATTTCTGAGAACAGCTGAAAAAAGCTTCCATTTTAGGATGAAACAAAGGAAGAGAGAAGATGAATTCTACTTATATTTAATGATATAACATTTATTTTATTTTAGAAAAAATGTGAGTTTAGTGTCACTTTAAATAAAGCAGCAAAACTGCTACAACTGCATCAGGTGTTTTCCTGCTCACTCCCTGCCAGCAAAAGCCACCTAAGGTGAATTGGCTTGTGCCAATAGGGCACACTGTGGTTTTATTATCATATTTTTCCTGTGGATATGAACAAGAAGACATGAGTAAGTTTTAGGACTGGCTGCCCATGCAGATTGAGTAAATGCCAGAAAAGATAATCCTTGCTTACTCCTTGCAAACAACTGTTCTGCCACAACAAAGAAAAGAAAGAAAGCAATGAAGAAAGTAGCTGTACTCTGGATCCATTTGCTGCAATCTATGTTTATTGATGCACCTGGTGTAAGGCAGACCACCTGAGCTCCTCTCTCTGATGTGTTACACTCATAAAGAGCTTATTTATAGAGAATCAGTCATGTGGGTGAATCGAGTTGCTATGTTAACCAGCTTACTCTGATAACCTGAACTACCAGTAGAGGCCAGTGTACAGTGAGTTATAGGGCACTCTGTGCTGTACCCTTTATCAACCACAATAACCCCAAATGGAGCAGTGCACAAAAAAGTGCAAGCAAGTGTGGGCCAATAAAGAGCAAAAGCTGATTTGCAGCTTTTCCAGGATTATTAAGTCCTTATCTGTTACCTGGAATTCGGATCGCAGATAGATTTTGGGTGGGAACAAGCCTCAAACCCTGATTAGGTTTACTTTGGTCCTGTAAGGGTTAACCTGCCTGCAAAAGAGGGCTGAAAAGGGCAGGAAGCTTTCAGCAGGCATCCATGAGGTTAAGTAGAGAGGACAATGTTGTGAGAGGACTGTGAACTATCTGACTACTGAAATTTTGCCGGGGGTCCAGTGGCCCTTTCTTGGACCCCAAAGCAGGTGGAAACCTTAGACCCTGGTGTGGGACTTGTATACTGGTGGTGAGTTGTTGTGCTATGTGCTGTATACCAGAGTTATGGCCTGCTTTTATTTAATTTGCAGAAGAAAGCTTTTTTTTTTTGTTGCAACTAGATATTGTTCCGAAACCCAGAGACTATCTATGTATCTTCTATCTTCTATGTGTATATATATATATGTGTGTATACTATATACTGTGTATATATTATGATTTTCAGCTCATATTTCTGAGAACGCAGTAGTTAATTTGAAGGGGTAGGTCACAATAGTCTGAACTCTAAATCCTCACTGCAATAAAAGCCCTGACAGGTTCAATTTTATGAATATATTCTCCAGCTTTTTTATAATGTGCTATGCGCATCTCCAGCTTTGCGGTAAACCCCCCTTTACTTCCCCATCTGCACTATTTTTTGCCACTAGATATTCAAATTTAATAAGCCGCAAATGAAATAGGATTGAGCAGGGCAGTAACTCAGCGTTTTCCTGTGTAACTTGCACTGTTGAGCTGTTTATCTGTTTTGCATTTTTATAGTATCCAATTTCTCATTCGAGAGCAGTAATTTGCAATCTCTGACCTTTCACTGCTGTTGAAGCAGGAGTATAAAACCCACAAAGCGACACTAAGGAAGTGTACAAGCTGCACGCAGACTAAGCTGTTTAGAAGGCATGGCGAAATAAGCGCCTAGAAAGGCATTGATTTTTCTACCTGTCACTTTCTCGACATGCTAATTTCAAAGTGAGATGAAGAGAAGGCCGAGAACTCATTTGTAAGCGATGAGTGAAGCTCAACTGGCTGGAGAGAGTTTAATATTTCAGCATGTCTCTGATTGTGACTTTGTAATGCCATCCGCAGATTCGCAGTGTCACTAATGCTGAGCCATTGTACGCGTGTGTTTAAAACTCCTCAAACCTCAAAAGAAACCATCCAGCAATTAAAATAACTATGTACAACGTTTGTTTTCAGTGTAGACTTTCCCCAGATCTGTTAATGTTCTTCATGCCACAAAGACCACAGATCTTTGTAGTTTATTTGTTCTTTACACCTTGTATGATATACACCTTATACATAGCTCCCAACTGTCCCTGATTTCGAGGGACTGTCCCTGATTTGGAACAATGTCCCTCTGTCCCTCTTTCCCCCTCATTTGTCCCTCATTTTGGTCTGATCCATATAGCTGTATATAAAATGCACTTTTTATCTTTCTAAAAGTGTTTCCCAGTGCTAAACCTTTCATCCAATTTCTAAATGGCTGCATTTGTACATTTTAAAAGCCAATATAAAGGAAAAGTAGTGGTAAAAAAAGTCCTTGTGGATTTAATTAACCTTTTTTTTGGTTAATTCTCCTTTAAGGGGGTGTGGTAGGGGGCGTGTCCTATGCCTACATTTGTTTGTTAGTAGGTGTCCCTCATTCCCATCTCAAAATGTTGGGAGGTATGCTTATATGATATGATATGACAAAGGAGAATGGAGATGGATTGAATTCCTGAGATAATTGGATGTGGAGAAACATCTGAACTTACTCCTACTCGGTTTAAAGGGAAAAGCGTTATTTGACCTAACATTAATTTGGGTCAAATACTGGAGGTGAGGGTATATATACTAGGGTGACCAGATGTCCCCCGTTTCAGGGGACAGTCCCCGGATTGAGGATACTGTCCCCGGACCAAGTCTGTCCCCGGATTTGACTTCAACAGGGACTGGGGCAATTTTCAAAGAAAGTCAGTGCAGAATAAAAAAAATAAAAAAAATCTGAATTACACCCCCCCCCCCGCTCCTACTAGCTTAGGGGGGTGTATTTTTTTAATTATCTGTGTCCCTTTCTGATGATGATGTGCTAGTCATAGCGGATGGACTATTTCTTCAGTTTCCGTCACATGCCTATTCAGCTCCCCTCACATGTTCTTCTGCCTTGGCTCAAATCCCGGCCAGCCACCTGCCTGCATATCGCCTTGTCTTCCCCAGCAGAGTCATTTTTCTCCGCTCCCCACCCAGTAGTAGCCGGGGCCCGGAGAGTGAGACCTGAGAGGCTGTGAGGCAGGCGGAGGCGGTGACGGGCAGAGAGAGGCAGCTGAGCTCAGCTGACGATGTCCAGCAGCAGGAATAGAGGGGAAGCAGATCCAATCGTGGGGCTACCAGTGCCTTCAAGGCTTCGACAGGTGTGCTTTGGGGGTGTCTGTGAATAGACTACATTTCACTGTGTCTGTCTCTCTGGCATAATGGATGGTATCAGAAATCACAGGCAGCAGGCACTTATTGGTCATAAGTTAACAAAATCAGCACCCAGCAGCCATGTTATGTGACACACTGTGACAGGGCCAGCCAGAGCCATGATAGAGTGCCTGATGCCTGTGAGTTATCATAATGCCGATGATCTTAACCAGTTGCTGATCGCCTGATGAGCAGATTTACTTATAAACGTGATGCTGCATTTCTGGGTATCAGAGCCAATCAGCGAATCCGGTGGACTCGCCTAGTGGTCTGCCTATGTAAACAAGGCAGTTCGCCATTCTATCAGTATGGCAGAAATTGATTCTGTGTTCCTGCAAAGCAGGTACAGGGATCTAGGTTTTCCCTTTGTAAAATCACCTGCCCCACAATGAGAAAACACTTGTTAGGCACACATTTAACCCATTGATGTTATCCCCTTCCCAGCCAGTGTCATTAGTACAGTGACAGTACATATTTTTAGCACTGATCACTGTATTAGTGTCACTGGTTCCCACAAAGTGTCAAAAGTGTCACGAATGTCCAACAGAAAAAGTCTGATGGAATCTTTTCATCGGATATTCCGATCGTGTGTGTGTGCCTCATCTGACTTTTTTTTTCGAAAATTCTGATGGACCTAGAAAGAAAACATGTTCTAAATATTCCCGACGGAACCAATTTCTATTGGGAAAACCCCTTGTCTGTATGCTGTTCGGACAGACCAAAAACGACGCATGCTCTGAAGCAAGTACGAGACGGCAGCTATTGGCTGTTGAACTTCCTTTTTTCTAGTCCCGTCGTACCTGTTGTACATCACTGCGTTCTAGACAGTCGGACTTTGGTGGGATCGTGTGTAGGCAAGACAGTTTCAGCGTAACTCCGTCGGTAAAACCTTCGGAGTTTATTCCGACGGGAAAACTGGTCGCGTGTACGCGGAATTCGTTTTCTGATTTGTCCACCGCAATATCGCAGTCCTGCTATTAGTCGCTGATTGCTGCCATTACTAGTAAAAAAAAAAAATATGTCCCCCGATTTTATTTAAAAAATCTGGTCACCTTAATATATACAGTATTTGTTGGTGAAGGGAAAAACATCACAGTTCGTGGAACAATCACAAGTGAAATATATGGATTGTACATTAATCGATCAATTTGCATGAAGAAATTAGGATATTGATAACATACTTGGCAAGTTTTGCACTAATTCTTTGAGCCACAAAGACTACATAGGAGGTCTATACAGAACTTACAGATTGATTAAAATGGTTCTAAGCCCTGGTTCACATTGGTATGATGTGACATGGGATTTGACATGTCAAATCCCATGTCAAATCGGTGGCAATTGCCGACAATGCACTGTCCTAATCGATGTGACGCTGTATTTGCGGCTCCGCACTGATTTCAAAAAGTAGTTTCTGTACTACTTTTTTGCGATTTCGGGCTGCGATTTACATTGACATCTGTCCTGAAACCTACAAAGATATCTCTGAAATCGCGGTCGAAATCGGGACTGACATGCGGGAGTGAAATCTTTCTTTCATTCCCATAGCTCAGTGTGAACCTGGGCCTAAGGCTGAAAGTTTTTTAACTTCATGCATGCTATGCATAAAGGTAAAACACCTTCTGTGTGCAGCGCCCCCCCCCCCCCAGCTCCCCCAGTCCTTACCTGAACTCCCTTCGATCCAGCGATGTTCACAATAGCCTTGGCTGTCCTGTGACTCTCCCTCCTCATTGGCTGAGACAGCAGCGGGAGCCCATTGGTTCCCGCTGCTGTGAATCAAAGCCAATGAGCCAATGAGGAGGGGGGGCTGAGCCTCAGCTCTATGTGTCATATGGACGCATAGAGCAGTGGCTCGGGAGAGAGCATGCAGCGGTGCCCCCAGGGCAAGCAGCTTTCTCTGGGGCACTGCTCCAAGAGGAGAAACCAAGAGCACCGACGGGGACCCAAATAGAAGAGATTCAGAGCTGCTTTGTGCAAAACCACTGTACAGAGCAGGCAAGTATAACATGCTTGTTTTTTTTTTTTTTTTTTTTAAACAAAGCTTTAATACCACTTTAACCGCTTGACGACCGCTGCACTGCAAAGTACGTCGGCAGAATGGCTAGGCTGCACAAATTGCCATACCCGTACGCCCCACCATCATCGAAAGCCTGCGGGTCCAGCAGACTCGATGTCCGCCGGTGGCCCGCGATCGTGGCACAGAGAGGCAGAACGGGGAGATGACTATGTAAACAAGGCATTTCCCCGTTCTGCCTAGTGACATGACAGGGATCTACTGCTCCCAGTGATCGGAAGCAGTGATCTCTGTCATGTTCTAGTGAACCCACCCCCGCTACATTTAGAACACACTGAGGAAACACACTTAACCCCTTGATCTCCCCCTAGTGTTTAACCCCTTCCCTGCTAGTGGCATTTATACAATAATCAGTGGCTATTTCTAGCTCTGGGTGGCCCCGCCCTCGGTTATATAAGAGCTGTCACCTGAACAGAAGCGTCACACAGTGGGAACCCCCCCATTGAGGCCGATCGTCCGGAGGACGAAGCGGGGAAAAAGAAGCCAGAGGAAGATACTGGAGGAGAAGACCGGAGGAGAAGACCGAAGGAAGATGCTGGAGGAGAAGACCGGAGGAAGAAGCAGATGAAGAAGGGGGGGAAGAACAAGATGGAGGAAGAAGAAAGAAGAAGACATTAATAAAGGAATTGTCAAAAACCGGCTATTGTCTTTTTTAACATTTTTGACACTTATTTGTGACATGGTAGGGGTACTTGTAGCCCATTACCAATTCACACAGGGGGGGTGGGATCTGGGGGTCCCCTTGTTAAAGGAGGCTTCCAGATTCCGATAAGCCCCCTGCCCACAGACCCCCCACAACCACCGGGCAAAGGTTGTGGGGATGAGGCCCTTGTCCTTGTTTGGACATCCTCCCCATGTTGAGGGCATGTGACCTGGTACAGTTCAGGAGGGGGGCGCTCTCTCGTCCCCCCTCTTTTACTGGGGCCTGCCAGGTTGTGTGCCCGGATAAGGGTTCTGGTATTGGTTGTTGGGATGACCCCCACGCCATTTTCTTTTTAATTTTGACACGGGGTTCCTCTTAATATCCATACCAGAATTGAAGGGCCTGGTATGGATGTTGAGGGGGACCCCCACACCATTTTTTGTTATTTTGGCGTAGGGTTCCCCTTAATATTTATTTATTTACCTGAAGGGCATGGTAATAAATTTGGGGGGACCCCCACACATTTTTTTTTTAAATCTTGGTTCTGGGTTCCCCTTAATATTCATACCAGACCCAAAGGGCCTGGTAATGGACTGTGGGGGAATCCCATGCCGTTTTTTATCAATTAACTTTTATGTGTATTGCCGGGACCAACAATTCATTGTAGCCACGAGTACTTTTAAATGATTTTTTTTCCTTTAGAAATGTCATTTTGCTCTCAAACTGTTCTTAACACGGGAAACATGCGCCCCTTTACAGGCATACTATACACACCCCCCAGGTACGAAATTTAAAGGAATATTTCACTTTTATTGTTTCATTTTAAGCATTATTAAAATCACTGCTCCCAAAAAAAATGGGAGTTTTTTAAACTTTTTTTTGCATTGATACATGTCCCCTGGGCAGGACCCAGGTCCCCAAACACTTTATGACAATAACTTGCATATAAGCCTTTAAAATTAGCACGTTTGACTATTCAGGCTCATGACCCACAGACTTTAACGGTGTTCAAACTAATTTTTTGCCTGTTCGCATGTTTTGCTGCGAAACGAACCGGGGGGTGTTTGGCTCAGCCCTATTAGTAATACCAGCATGCTTACACCAGAATGAAATGTCTTATAATATCGAAAGAAGGGACAGCCTGCCATAATACCCCCCCCCCCCCCCCCCCGACACTTCTCAAGGCTGTGTTATTTCTGCAAATCTACTTCAGCATGAAACTCACTTTAGTTTTTTTAGCTGCAAGTATTAGATATGCCCCTTGACTCATTCTGCGTTTTATCTGAACTCAATGCTTTTCCCACCACACCAGTTTGTGAATATCATATTGTGTTGACTATAGAAATGGGAGGGTGCCAATATGATTTCGCGTCAATCACCTCTTGGCACTTCTCTCATCCAAGGCTGGAGGTCCAGCTGTTAGCTTGTAATGAAATTTCAGCTGGTGTTCAAGGCTGGATGGGAATAGAAAATACAAGACTGTGAGTGTGCATAGCACAATATAATAATGTAGTCTAGCAAAGATTTTATTTTTGTATCTCTTTATACCCATCAAACCAAAATGCTTGAGAAGATCTTGGCTTTAAGGAAGAACTCTCACTTCATTTATTTTCTCTTAGCGTTTTTTTCCACCAGCGGAGAAAATACATATAGTACTTTGTTCCATGTTCCTACATGCTTTGGAAGCCTGGCTACTAGATTTGACAGGGCACTCCCCCATGGCCATCTGACAATGTAGCTTGTCTTGGCTCCAAGCACTTGCCCAAGACAAGTGGTGGCAAGAGGAATACAGAAGTAGAGGATGGAGGCGTCTCAGCCCACCTCCCTCTGCATTTCTTTTGCCACCAAAGCATGTCCATTTTCCTAGAAAGCATGTAGGAAAATGGAAAAAAGTATTACATGTACTATGTCCCCTGGGGGAGAGCACACCGAAAAAAATCTGGAGTGAGATTTCTTCTTTAAACTTTTAATTCAGTGTAATTTATCCAACCATCCTATCATAATCACTTATCTACTACTCCCCATCCAGTCCCCATGCAACACTAGCATACATGTAGTCTTCTTCACCCAATTTTCCCATTGATGAGCTGTAAAGTGTTTCATTTGCACTTCTTGAAACATTGGCATTCATCATTTAACATCTGGGTCGAAAGAGACTTGTTCATTCTTACTAACTCCCATGGCTCAAAAAGCCACGGTCCTTCCCTAGCAGTGGATGTTTTTGGACATTTAAACTCCATAATAGTTTAACATTATTCTCATTACAGTGTAACTGAAATGCCTAAAAACAAAAATGTAGCATAAAGGTTAGCAATGTCTTTCAAAGGTATGAGAAACTGTGACATATTCCTTTTGAAGGAAGCTTTCTTTTGCTTTGAGTGAATCTTTTATAGATTTGGAATTATGAAGTGTTTTAGGTTAAAAATATATGATCACAGCCTCCCTTTTCCTTCTCTCTTTGCAGTATTGAATTAATGATTGTTACAGGCAGGAACCTCTGTAAGGGAGATGTCAAGACCTGGATCATTATGTTGTGTTGTTGATTGCCTCATTCCTGATTAAGCTAATATACTAGGTTGATTTATTGTTCATTTGCTCTAACCATGTCTTTTACTGATTTTTTGTAATCACCCAAGTTTCCTGATGTTTGTATGGAGAGCTACAATCTATTTAAAGAAAGCCTGGGACTAAAAAAAAAAAAAAAAGCTATCAATACATTTTCATCAGATTCTTTTTCTTCCAGCGCCACCCATAAATGACTAAATCCCATGAAGGTTTTAACATGTTCATGTATTTCAGAAGTTGTTTTCAGGATTTTTAAATATTCACTTAAGAGAATACCTGGTGATCCTGTCAATCATGTAGGTCCTTGTTTACGATAATCCTGTAATGGAGTGGCACTTGTATCTCAGTTGTGCTCCTAAGAGCTGGTTCACACAGGGGTGACTTGTCAGGCGACTTAGCCGCCTGACAAGTCGTGTTCCGTTCTGTACAATGAAACCGTTCTAATAGGAACCACTCAAGTCGCTCCGACTTAGAAAAAGGTTCCTGTACTACTTTGGGGGCGACTTCAGGCGACTTGCATTGATTCTGTACAGAAGTCGTTTTGCAAGCCGCCGCTTGCAGAGTCGGCCTGCAAGTCATGCTGCCCCTGTGTGAATCGGCTCTAAGGATATCAGCAGTACTAAAATGTAAAAAATAGATAAAAAATATGTTGAAAACATATTTTATGAAAAACAAAGTGATTGTTTATAAGTTAAAGTAGTTTAGCAAACGAAATGCCATCTGGTTAGGTGTTAAAACTACTTTGCTATGCTCATAGTGAAAAAGGTGAACATCCCTTTTGCAAATCCCACAGTGCAATTCCTGATGCTTGAGTGACCTATTATCGGACATGGACATTATTATGGGGGGCATGTCTATGGCTATAAAAAGGAGAGAGTAAGGGTTCATGTTGACGTGATTTCTAGTCAAATGCCAAATTTTTCATTAAAATGCAGGCAGCTGCGTTAGGATGAAAAATGCAGCGTCTGAGAAGAATAGGCTGTATTTGACCTGCTTTGCCTGCAGTTCAAATGTACTTAATAGGCCATGCAATAGGCCATGCTGTGTCTAAAAAAAAAAAAAAAAAACTGTGCAAAGCAGGTCAACCGTAGTCTCTGAATTAACATGTGTACTGCAAGATTAAATTTTTTTTTATTTTTTTATTTTTTATACTTACCCGCTCTGTGCAATAGTATTGCACAGAGTAGCCCTGGTCCTCCTCTTCTGGAGTCCCCTGCCGGTGGTCTTCGTTCTTCCTCTTCTGAGTGTATCTAGCAAGCTCCTTCTTATGTGGGCACTCCTGAAACACACAGCAAGGCTCGGCCCAGCCCTTTTCACTGGATTTGACTGACAGCATCAGGAGCCAATGGCTCCCACTGATCTCAATCTGTCCTGTGAGAAGAGGAACAGAGACCAGCGCTGCTGCAGACTGTCGCAGCACTGGATCAAGGGAGGGGTCATATTAGTATTTAGGGAGGAGGGCAGAGGACAGGTAGTAGAACATTGTTTAACCTTAATGTAAGGAATGCATTAAGGTAAAAAAAATGATTTGACTTTATAACCACTTTAAATACAATTTTGCTGAACTGCATTTGGCAATGCATCCTAAAGACACATCAAATTCAGGAAAATAATGCCCGTCAACATGAATCCTAAGAAAATGCTGTTACCATAAGCACTTTATTAGGGCTCTGGGACTCGGAGGCAATGGAGTAAATAAATCCGATGAAAAGGAAAGTGTCAGCTATTTGATACAGCAATTACTTTGGTGTTATCACAATGGCCACAGGCCCAAAGTATAACTATCATTTTGTAGAATAACACTTCAAGATACCCCACCATAATTTCCCCCACCCTCAAGTCTTATACTCCCCTGCCCATATTCCTGCAAGTCCAGGCTGTAGCTCCCCAGGGCAAACCACAAAGTTGATGCCGCAAAGTCTTTAGCTAGTCATTTCCTTCTTCTGTGCATATCCTAGAAATTAATGGATTTCTACATACTACATACTAAGAAGAAGTGACTGGGTAAAAAGTTTCCTATACAAACATCCCGCTTCAATAAAACTTTTTTGTAGTGCTATATTTGCAAGCTGTGCTTTTCAAATTAATTATTATTTTATTTATTTAGTTAATTTGGCTGTACACATGTAGATGATCCACCAAGAATAACCGGGGTGATGCCACTCTTATCCTCATCAAAGAACAACCACCAACCAAGACCTCCCTGCCAGTTCTCCGCCCAAGGCAGCTACCATTCCCATATAGTATAACATATATACAATAAAGGTCACATCCAGAAAAAAACTTAAATCTGTAATCATTAATAAAGATTTTTCCAAAATTATTAAAAATTGTTGTTTGCTTACAAGCCCTTCTGATGCCTACATAAACTGAAAAGGGGAAAGGGTTTTTTTTTTGGGACTTTATATGAAGCCATGGCCTGTTAAGGCCATGTGCCTCCATCCCTGTCAATGTAAGAAAAACAGAACAAAAGGGTTGGGACTTTATATGAAGCACATGGTTGCAAAAGAATACATAAACTAGTTACAATCCATACACACACAGCTATTACAAGCAAAACATGAACTGGTTATACTTTTTACATACATTGAGCTGTTTGCCAGGACCTAAACTGACTATACATATTACAATCTAAATATGTTATAGCTCTACCAACAATTATATAGTGCAGGGGCCTGTTTGACTGCATAAAAATTGAGTGGATATTTTAGGCAAGCTAAAGCATCGTACACACGATGAGAATATCGGACAAATGATCCTCTGTTTTTTTTTGCATGCTAGACTTATATGAAAAACTATTAGGTTACTAGAATTACAAAAATTCTCATAAGACAGAGTACAACTTCCTGTGATGATGTAAAGTATTGTATTGTAATATATTTATTAGTTTATGAGCATGAGCGGTCTTGTTCACTCGATTTTTTTACAGACGAATACTGTACTTATGGAGGGATTGAAACAGTCAGATGCTGTCCCAGCTGAAAGGGTAGGAGTTAATTTCTTTCCCAGTTCTTTGGTCTTTTTGATGGGTTCTGTTCTGGCTCCGGCCCACTTATCCTATGAGATATAAATTGGGTCAGTGGTCCAGCACGCGGAGTCCCCCATGAAGAACCCTCAAGAGTAGCATGGCGGGGGGAATAAATCACAAAGGGAGAGCTGGGAGCATCAGGACCCACCTTAGGTCCAAAACCGTAAGGGATTGAGACAGCGGACAAGACCTAGAGGAGTAAGAAGGATACCATGTAAAGTCATCTGGACTTGAGGTTCTCCCCGAAGAAACCAACACTGGAGTATGCCTCTGAAGGACTGTAATTGCTGGAGTACATCTTAGCAAGTATGCAAGGGCAGCACTCAAACCTGTAGTTAAAGCTAGGGAATTAGGAACGAATAATGCCTTGCCTGTTGGACTGTAAAATATCTATTTTGCACTTTTGCTAAGTAAAGTATTGAAACGTTGCCCATGCCTGGTCTGATGTTACTTAAGAGGTGTATCGTAAGTAGCCAGCACACATAACTTAACAAGTGGGTCTTAACACATTGGGGTATGAAGGTATTTTTTCGAGTGGGGTAGTGTGAAGACACCAATATTTAAGTCAAGTTTTTGCAGCCTGTCAATAGCGTGTACTTGTTATGGGTGGGGAGATGTTGTCGGCAATCCTTCCACCAGCAATCTGTCTCCCAGAGCAACAGGAGTGGATTGCACCTCAGATTTTCCTGTCCTGTTCAGAGGAATGGAAGTTCAAGAGTTAAGTTGAGTGCATGTGTTGAGCCTCCTGCACAGAATGCATGGCAGGCTCACTCTGCCACTGGGGAGTAGTAGTGGAAAACTCTGGACAGGTTAATGTGGACACTGGCTCAGCGTGTTGCTCCTAAATGCAGATTACAAAGAAGGTGTACAATGTCAGAGGAAACAAGAGTTTACTGGAGAACAGTTGCAGTGCCAATGTACATGGTGTATGTTCATCGTTATGAGTGGAGGCCCCCCTTAAGGTTGAGTATTCCCCCACTGCAGCCTCAGCTTTGTCTTGGGGCATTGATGAAGATGACACAAAACAAAGGTACTCTTTGTAAAGTGCCTAACGTAGAACAGTAGAACCCACCCACGGTTCTACTGACATTTGTTCTGTTATTGTACGCGAAAATATTTTGTGCTTTCCCCTTCAGATATTTTTGCATGAATTGTCATGATGTGCTCTCGAAAGATGTGTACTAATGATTAGATTATACGACAATCGCTCCAAAATCAGTATTTTTCGTCCGTTATTTCATCGTTTGTACTAGACATTACACATTACCTAGTTTAGGTAAATGTAAATTAGATTGTACAGATTATGCACTTGGATTGTAATGTGTCTTAAACTAGTCAGCTATACATTGAAAATCCTACCTAAGTAAAAGTTTTTATGACTATTTTCTTTATTAGCCAAAAAAGCCTATTCTCTCAAACTAGTTGCAGTTTGTTACTGGACACCATCCCCTTGCCCAATGAGGGCTCACTTCTTTGTTACTCAGGCACTATAATTAGATGCATGCGCCGTAGACAGCGGTGCCCGTTTTTTGGAGATATTTCTTGCACCTACAGGTAAGGCTTAAAGTGGTTGTAAACCCTTACAAACCACTTTGGCCTACAGGTAAGCCTAGATTAAGGCTTACCTGTAGGTCCAAGAAATATCTCCTAAACCTACACGGTTTAGGAGATATTTACAAAAAGACAGGCACCGCTGTCTATGGTGCATGCGCCGTAGACAGCGGCACACAGGCACACTAAGCGCGACGAAGATCACGGCGATATGCCGCTCATGGCGGCTCCCATGCGCATGCACGGGAGTGACGTCATTGCGGCTCCAGCGAATCACAGTGCCGGAGCAGTGAGACCCGGAAGTCACTCCGGGATTGATGGCGGCGGAGGAGGACGTGGCTCGCTTCGGGGGCTTCGTTCTCAGGTAAGTTATTCATAGTGAGCTAGTATGCTATGCATACTAGCTCATTATGCCTTTGCCTTGCAGGTTCCATTTAAAAAAATATATATATATCAGTGGCTTTACTTCCTCTTCAATCTAGGCTTACCTGTAGGTTAAAGTGGTCCCAGAGAGTTTACAACCACTTTAAATATGTTGCTTTCATGAAAATACATAGTGATCCTGCCACAAAGGTACTTGTTCAGGCATTTCCTGTTATTCCTGTAACCCCAGTGTGTTTGTGCCTTGTCACCCTGTAACAGGGACCCAATAAGGACAAGAACTGTCTGTCAAGCAGGCATGTTCCACTGTTGTCCCTACAAGGCTAGGTCCACACTAACCCGTGCTCTGAAAAGCAATCCATGGTGGATCGCTTTTCAGAGTGTGGCTAAGCAGCCACAGCCAGGCATTTGAAAGGTGACTCTTCTGCCTCCTGAATGCATATTTCCTTTTTTTGAATGGCAGTTTACAGATGGGTTAATGAGCTGCCTGTAAATGTGCGCCAAGCTTTTGGCTTGAAGTTGCAGCATCGCTCTTTTGACTTGAGTGGCCAAGTTTGACCGGTGGTGATGCTGCATTAAATTTGCTGTATCATGTAAAAAGCCTCCTGTGGCTGTATTTTTCATTTTAGGTGGGCAATCTCGGGGGAAGTAAAATCACGACTCAGCTGCCTGCTTTTACTACCTGCCAGCTGCATGGGTGAAGGAGGCCTCGTGCAAACAGGATGTCAAAAATGCATTCTTTAAGGGAGTTTGACATTTTTTTTTTTTTGCTGCCTATAAACGCCCGTCTATGTTAGCCTACATGTTCCTGCACACATTTTGCATGCAAGGTGTTTAAAGGCAGAACCCCCCCCCCCAGAGCCAGCAAGTTCTGTAGAGGAGAGTTTTGCAGCAAAAAACGCCTGACGTGCCTATATGCAGGAAAATACCAATAGAATGAATGAATGCCCAATCGCTTAATGCACCTAAATATGTTTGTAAGACACGGCTTTGGGCACATTTTTTATTGCTGCTTTTTGCTCCCCTTCAGCATATGTCCAGGTGAAAAAAAAAAATGTCCTATGTGCATGGGGCCAAAGCATACTATTTAAAGGTTTGTTCACTGGTCTTTAAATGTAACCAACAGATCTGCAAGTGCTGGCTGTTATTTTGATGGGTCAGCTTCATTACATAATGGATCACTAACTCGGATCAACTATGTGCAGTTCACAGTTTCCACCTCCCTGGCTACATACCTGTTTGGGGTCAGTGACTTAAACAGCAATGCCAGAAGATAAGTATGACAGCAACAAAACCGGCATCTAAAAACTGGCAGCCAAGGTACATTTTTACGAACAAGCTTCTTTTATCGCTTACTTAGAGTACTCAAGCAGTTAAAGACTTCATCCTTGCAGCTTACACACTGGGAGCCATGAAATATATGGGAAAACCGATAAAAGAGAACTTTTCCTCGTCGCCAGAGAAAGAAAAATAGGTATATTCACTCAATTAAGTGGAGAGAAATAATTACACAGATGTGCCTACAGAACAGATCTAACATTATCAATCACATTGACTAAACTCTTCTTGCTGGAGCCAGATAAATCAACGTTCCTTTATTGTTTTAATCTGTATCTCGTCGATGTTTCGTTAGCCAGGGAAGAATTAACTAAATTGGAGAGGATATAAAAAGTGACATTCAATCTATGAGAACGAACGCCAGGCTTCTGCCTGTCACTCAGGTATTATTTATTGCAACTAGATTGCTCTTAGTTTCAGTACATTGTAAATGTGTATTACAGGAGACAAAGCACAATTACAGCTACATGTTCATTCAGGTTTATGACTTGCTGCAATTTCCCTCAATGACAGAAATTGCCATCATCCGACATCAGCTGAAAGACTTATGCTGCGTACACACGGTCAGAATTTCCGACAGAAAAAGTCCGATGGGAGCTTTTGGTCGGATATTCCGACCATGTGTATGCCCCATCAGACTTTTTCTTTCGGAATTTCCGACGGACTTAGATATAGAACGTGTTCTAAATGTTTTCGTCGGCAATGCCAACGGATGTTATCCCGTTGGCAAGTCCGACCGTGTGTATGCGGCATAAGATGGTAAAGGGGAACTCCTTTTAGTATAAAAATCACTAGCAAACTTACACAACCTCAGGTTATTTCTATATTTTGGGCCACAGCATGACCTGGATTTCAGTGGTTACAATCTACAATACATTCAGCTAAGTGGATGGTACTTAGAGGGGTTTGTTCACTCTAGATGCTGGCATTTTAATGTATGTTTAAAGTACAACTCCTGCCCAGACAAAGCGGGAAGGTTTTTTTATTGCTGTTTCTGTAGGCTTTAAGGCTTGATCACTAAGACAGAAAGAAACAAAATTTACACATGCTGCCAGTGTACTTTTCAAACCAGGACACTGTCATTACATGTCCACCATCCTGCCAATCCATTGGGCATATTGCCAGCAGAGAAGACTGACAGCTGCAGTAAGCATCTGTTCTATACAGTACCTTACATGCATATATGGCTCCAAGGCCTTGTGTCAATAAAAATAAAGTTTTATATTGTTGTAGTTTTACCATGCATTATTTTGTTTCCTATCCTATTACACTTTTTCCTGCTTTTGATAGGTGTGAACAAATGCCAAAACCTTGTTTTTTCTTTTCTTACACAATGTTGCCATTAACCATTAAGTCTCCTGCTTAGACACCCAAATATTTAAATCCAAAGAAATTTTGTAAAATGAAAAGATAGACTATGAGAAACAAATCTAAACTTAATGTTATGGATGTGTCTTCTATGTTCTATGACTACATTTTGTCCTACAAAAGAATATAAAGAAAATACTTTTAGAAGCAATTTGAGCCAGGTCAGGTTCACATCACATAAATCAAGCCAAACAGCTAATATTTGAAATTACCCTTAAACCTTAAAGAATAAATGTAGCCAGGCTATGCATATTTAAATATTCACATGTTAATCTTTTTTTTTTTTTTTTTTTTTTTTTTAAATAAATCATTTTATTTAATTTCTTAGACAAACAAACAAAACAGGACAACACATCATACACATTGAACCTGAAATATATTAGTAGAATAACAAGATTCCATCACACTGCATAGCAAAAAAGGAAAAAAAGAAACAAAGATTATAGTAATTACCAAAGAGAATATTTTATATTTTTTCTAGGCCATCCCATGTATCCATTCAAATGTCAAGCCTCACCCCATATACTACGAGAACAGGAGGAAGCAAACATTGGTCCCCTCTATCACCAATAGCCCCAGGTATCCCCTATAGGGAACACCCATACTATGAATCATTACCCCCATCGATATTAGATGCCATGTACGATTTGTCCAACCACTTTGCCCCGACTTTATCGTACTTGCTAGGGTAACCCCTATTCCTATAGGTGTCTCTATACAATTGAAGATAATTATTTATAAATTGTTTCCAATATAAAAGCGTATAGGGGTAATAGCCTCTACCAAGCCCAGCAAACAAACAGACATTGAAACTGGTAAAGGAGTAAAGGTGATAGAGTTTAAAAAATGAACAATCTCCACCCAAAAATTAGCTATACATGGGCAAGTCCAAAAGATGTGTGTGAAATCCCCCCAAGATGCTCCGCATCTCCAGCACTTAGAAAAGCAACCAGGATTTATCTGTTGAAGTCTATAGGGCGTGATATATGATTTATACCAGTTTAAATTGGATCATGCGGTCCCTCAAGGAAACCAGAGATCTCAGAAGGAAATCCCACACACAACTACAATCCTTCATACCCAGATCTGGTATATCTCGCATCCACCTAGCTCGAAAAACCTCTAGTGGAAAAATAGAAGTTAAAATAAGATGAGAGTAGAGTCTCGAAGTAGGCTTATCCAGACACTCAGACCTAAGTACTAATTCCAGAGTGAATTGTATCATCATTAAACTATCCTGTGGAAACTATGCATGAAAAGTGTGTAGAAGCTGGTAGTATCTAAATAGATAGAAATTAGGTAGATTAAAAGTTGAGGTAAGTGTGGAGAAAGTACCCACTTGAGCAAGTAATTTAATATTGTATTCAGTCCATGCAATAAGCTCTGGTGTTTTTAAAAAATTGAGGGAGAGTAGGGTTAAACCATAAAGGGCCATTTGGAGAAATCACACCCTTTGGATAACACTTGCATCTAAAACCAACCTCCCAGGTTCGAATAGTATTAAGCATAAGAATAGTCACCTGATAAGGTGCCATACGACCCCTAAGTAAAAGTACTTTAAGAGCTTCGGTGGAACCTACCACTGCTGCTTCCAGCCGAGTGGATGGATTATATAAATCTGGGCTTCGTCACCATGCGGCCATAACCAGTTGAGTGGCCAAAAAATATTTGTATAAATCTGGAAACGCTAATCCTCCTTGTTCACAAGGGCGCATCAGGGTATTTAATTTATACCTGGGTTTTTTCAACCCCCATTAAAAAGATGAAAACAGCTGATTAAGCCTGGGTTCACACAATTGCGAATTCGCAGCGGTGGAAAACACTGCGAATTCGCAGGACATTTGAAAATACATTGTTTTCAATGAGGCATGTTCACATATGTCCGGTGCATGCGCACTGCGCATTGCAGAAAAAACGCAACCGACTTTGGTGCGGTGCGGATCAGGTGCAAATTCAGGCCCATTATCTTCTATGGGCACGCATCTGATTCGCACCTGACTTGCGCTGTGAACAAAAATTCGCAAGTCATTGTACTACTTCTGAGGGGGAAGTCCACGCACAATTTAAAAAAAAAAAAACGGCATAGATTCCCCCTCCAGGAGCATACCAGGCCCTTAGGTCTGGTATGGATTTTGAGGGTACCCCCTACGCCGAAAAAACGGCGTGAGGGTCCCCCTAAAATCCATACCAGACCCTTATACGAGCACGCAGCCTGGAAGGTCAGGAAAGGGGGTGGGGATGAGCAAGCGCCCCCCCCCCTGAACCGTACCAGGCCGCATGCCCTCAACATGGGGGGGTGGGTACTTTGGGGAAGGGGGGCGCCCTGCGGCCCCCCACCCCAAAGCACCTTGTTCCCATGTTGATGAGGACAAGGGCCTCTTCCCGACAACCCTGGCTGTTGGTTGTCGGGGTCTGCGGGCGGGGGGCTTATCGGAGCCCCATATCCCGGGCCCCCACCCTATGTGTATGAGTATGGGGTACGATGTACCCCTACCCATTCACCTAAGGTGTAAAAGTGTAAAGAAAAAAAAAAACACACAATTTTTAAAAATATTTTATTGCACTTCTCCGGGGGTCTTCTTCCGTCTTGGGGGGTACTTCTCGCCGGACTCCTCTGCTCTCTTCTGCTCTTTTACCTAGCTCTTTCACGAGCGGAAGAGCCCGGCTTTCTTCTTCGTCGTCGCCGCCGTCGTCTGAGGGTCTCCCGTGGTCTCTTCTGTTCTTGCCGCTGTCGTCGCCTTCTGCGCCGCCTTCTTCTTCTTCTTCTTAAGATGTTGACTCATCGCTCTCTCTGGCCGGAATGGCATAGACGTGCTGTGTTGTGACTTATATAGGGACAAGGGGGCAGGGTCACATGCTCATGTCACATGGTGACCCCGCCCACATATGATGTCACAGTCCCGGAGGATGCTGGGACTGTGCGTATATGCCATTCTTGCCGAAGAAGAAGAAGAAGACAGCGGCAAGAACAGAAGAGACCCCGGAAGACCCCCGAAGGCAGAATGAGACCCCCAGATGAAGAAGACCCCCGGAGCAGTGCAATAAAATATTTTTAAAAATTGTGTGTTTTTTTTTTTCTTTACACTTTTACACCTTAGGTGAATGGGTAGGGGTACATCGTACCCCATACTCATTCACATAGGGTGGGGGTCCGGGATCTGGGGGCCCCCTTATTAAAGGGGGCTCCCGGATTCCGATAAGCCCCCCACCCGCAGACCCTGACAACCAACGACCAGGGTTGTCGGGAAGAGGCCCTTGTCCTCATCAACATGGGGACAAGGTGCTTTGGGGTGGGGGGCCGCAGGGCGCCCCCCATCCCAAAGTACCCACCCCCCATGTTGAGGGAATGCGGCCTGGTACGGTTCAGGAGGGGGGGGGGGCGCTCGCTCGTCCCCACCCCCTTTCCTGACATGCCAGGCTGCGTGCTCGTATAAGGATCTGGTATGGATCTTGGGGGGACCCCCACGCCGTTTTTTCGTCGTAGGGGGTACCCTTAAAATCCATACCAGACCTAAGGGCCTGGTATGCTCCTGGAGGGGGAACCCATGCCGGTTTTTCATAAAAATTTGGCATGGATTTCCCCCTCAGAAGTAGTACAATGAGTTGCGAATTTATGTTAGCAGCTGATTCGCACCTAAAACGCGGACAAACCACAGAACAGCCGACGTTTCACTGCGCAGTCACGCAGGGCCTTCAATTCGCACCGCACTTGTCTGAACCCAGGCTGAATCTTGTGAAAAATGATATGTGGAGCCATTGTGGAGAATGTCTAAATAAATACATAAATTTAGGTATAATTTTCATTTTTAAAAGATTAATGCTTCCCAATAGGGACAATGGTAGAGACTTCCATGCTTTCAATTTTGACCCAATATCTCCCAGAATTGGGGTCAGATTTAGGAACATAAATTCAGAAGCTTGACGGGAAATTACAACTCTTAAATACTTGCAATTATCTAACCACTGCCGTGCAATATCCTAAAAAGCTGTACTACTGGCCACCATATCTATTGGAAACAACAATGACTTAGTCCAATTCACCTTCAGCCCTGTAACCGTTAAAAATTATTCCAGTATATCTAGGGCCCCTTGTACTATTGGGGGAAGTGCGGAGAGCCTCCGCCACCGGCTCCATAGCAATCGCAAAAAGGGTTGGAGAGAGAGGGCAACCCTGCCAAGTTCCCCTAAATAATAAAAAGGAAGATGACAACCCTCCTCCCATTTTTACTGCAGCTGCGGGATTCCTATATAAGACCTGTAACCATTTTATAAATACCATTGGAAAACCCATTCTGTGGAGTACTTCCCACAAGAAGGGCCACTCCAGGGTATCAAAAGCCTTCTCGATATTCAAGGAAGCAATGACCCTAGATCCTATATTAAGATGTGAAGCATAAATATTAGTATATAATCTACTCAAATTCACAACAGTAGCCCTGCCAGGCATAAAACCCGTTTGCTCTGAGTTGATAATATTCAACATCAAAGGTTGTAGTCGTCAGGAGATTAATTTAAGATTAAGATTAAGTCAAAATCTTGAAATCTACATTCAAAAGAGCAATAGGCCTAAAGGAATCACAAGAGGATGGATCTTTTGGATGCTTGTAGATTAAAACTATATGAGCATGACTCATTGAGTCTGGCAAGGCTCCCTCCTTCAGACAATCAGAGTAAAGAGAGGCCAGTACAGGAGCTAAGAGATCTCCATGAGCCCTAAAAAATTCAATAGGAAGGCCATCCGATCCCGGTGACTTCCCCAATGTAAAGGAGCCAATGACAGAAAGGACTTCCTCCGATGTTTTAGGACATACTAGCATTTCCCTCTCATTATCTGTTAACCAGGCCAGTGCGACTGAATCCAGTCACTCCGCCATCTCAGTCGGCTGGAAACCAGAAGGCAACATGTATATAATGTCTGATAAAATTGCTGAAAAGTCTCCAGAATATTAGGCTGTGTACAGGCCATATCTTCAGAGGAGGTGCGTATTTACAAAATCGGAATACTAGGTTGTTCATGTTTAGCCATCATGGCCAAAAAGGACCATTATAGTCTCCCTGCTGAAAACATTTCTGTTTATTTTTATATAGTTCTATCCTCGCCTTATGCAAATGTAAGGCCTGTTTGCTATGGAGTAAAGCATTAAAATTAAATTCTGAAGGATCCGCAGTATATTGGGCTGTAAATTCCAAAGCGTCATTCTTTGCTCGTCAAGACTCATTGACCGCTTTAATAGCGGATATATATTGTCCTCTTGCATAGGCATTAAAAACATCCCATAGTATTGCCAAATTGGATGACCCTGTACTACACTCCCAATACTCTACTAAGGGGCAGGATTTTATTAGCTATATCTGGATGTAAAATCCAATGTGTGCCTAATCTCCAGTATTTACAGAGTGGGTTATCTGACCATGCTCCACTTATGCTTAAACTTCATTTTGTGGTATTTAATCACTGCTGTTTTTTTTATTTTTTACAAAAATTAAAAAAAAAAGACCAAAAATTTTGAAAGAAATATGTTTTTTACTTTTTTTCTGTCAGTAAATATTGTAACCTAAGTAATTGTTTCACCTTCACTGATGTGCGCTGAGGCGGCACTGATGGGCACTGATAGGCTGAACTGGTGGGCATTGATGAGGTGGCACTTATGAGGTGGCACTCATGGGCACTGATAGGAGGCACTAATATGCCGCACTTATGGTGTCCTAATCAGTGCCACCTAATCAGTGCTGCCTCATCAGTGCTCATAAGTGCCACCTCATCAATGCCCACCAGTTCAGCCTATCAGTGCTCATCAGTACCACCTCATCAGCGCACATCAGTGAAGGTGAAAACCTACTTAGTTACAAAATTTACTGACAGCAAAAAAAGTTAAAAACATAATTTTTTTAAAATTTTGGGTATTTTTAAAAAAAAATTGTAAAAAATAAAAAACCCAGCAGTGATTAATAAGTGGCACTGATATGTGGCACTGATGAGCACTGATAGGCGGCACTGATGGGCACTAATAGGCGGCACTGGTGGGCACTGATAGGTGGCAGGGACAGGCAGTACTGATGGGCACTGATGGGCATTGATGGGGTGGCACTGATGGGCGACACTGATGGGCATTGATCGACAGCAGTGATGGGCATTGATAGGCAGCACTGATAGGCTGCACTGATTGCCAGCACTGACTGCCATAACTAATGGCCACTGATTGGTGGCACTTGTGGGCACTGATTTCTGCCACTGCTGGGCACTGTTTGCTGGCATTGATGGGCACTGGATGGTGACACTGGATTTCTATATTGTAATCAGGGCACTGATGATCAGTGCCCTGATAACATTCCTACATGTCCCCCTGTGAGGAGATGCCGCTGATCTGCTCTCCTCGCCACACACTCTGTCAGTGTGAGGAGAGGAGCACTGATTACCGACACTTCCTTGTTTACATGTGACTGGCTGTGATTGGACACAGCCAATCACATGGTTAAAGAGATCGGGGGCGCGCCGTGTCCTAGCAACATGCTGTCATATTTCGTCATCCCAGAATGAGAGCCGCACTGCCTCGCCGTCATTTGACAGTGGACGGGTGCCAACCAGTTAAATACAAGCTAACACTCTGTTTGCAGAGTTTGCACAGTGCCTCTAACAATTCTTGTTAGAGGCACTGAGCTCAATGAACAGCTTGGAATCTTGGACCAATTGTAAAGTACCATTGGTCCCAGCTGTCCAAAACAGAAAACCGCAGTGGAGGCACGTCTCTCACTGCAGTGTCATAGAAGGGGCATGTATCTAAAAGACAGCCCAGCCCTCTTAACTCTAACTACTTTTCTCATACAGTTAAGAGGGAGAATATTCTTCTACTGAAAAGGTACAAGCTAAATCATATATTATTCTATATGTTATAAGATAATAATGTATTATTTATCTATTTACTGTGAAATTACTGGTTGGAAGTTATAACTTCAAACTTCAGTAATGTGGCCGTTAAGCCACCTGCTTGAGTACAGATTTTGAAAATATAGTAAATTACCTTAAAACAATATATAATAATTATTTGTATATTACTTACTTATGGTAATTAACCCTTTGCCACCCAGGCCAATTCTGACACTTCTCTCATACATGTAAAAATCATAATTTTTTGGCTAGAAAATTACCCCCATACATTATAAATATTAGTTTAGTAGACACCCTAGGGAATAAAATGGTGGTCATTGCAACTTTTTTGTGTCACACGTATTTGTGCAGCAATTTTTTTCTTGCATTTTTTTGGGGAAAAATAATGTTTGAATAAAAAAAAAACCACTAACGTTAGCCCGATTTTTTGGTATAATGTGAAAGATGATGTTTTGCCGAGTAAATAGATACCTAACATGTCGCACTTTAAAATTGTGCACACTTGTGGAATGGTGCCAAACGTCAGTACTTATAAATCTCCATAGGTAACGCTTTAAATTTTTTTTAGGTTACATGTTACAGAGGAGGTCTAGTGCTAGAATTTTTGCTCTCACTGTAACAATCGCGGTGTATGTAACCTATGTGTATCTGACTGTGATACTAGCCAGTGCCTCACCAGCCACTGACCTCCCCGCATGTCCCTGGTAGATAGTGTCCTGGCCAAGATTCAAGCCAAGGACCCTAGTGCTGCAAAGTATAAATGCTAACCACTAAGACACTGTGCTTCTCTCCTGCTTTTAAGAATATCAAATAGTTTAATATACATAATCTGAGCACAGATGTACTTTAGGTTGCACAAAGCCCTACTTTAGCATGTGAGATCAGAAAATTAAATCCATATAGTATTCATTTTACTAAAGCATATATACTGTATATGTTTAATTATTTGTAATAAATGTCATTGCAATTGTTGCAATTTTATTTACAGCTATTGCTCTAAAAAGGTTAATGAGGCACAAACAATTATTTTTATTTCCCTTTAGATTTGCTGATATATATACATTATACTTCTTTTGCTGAAATGAACTGCATAATTTTGATAAAATTATATCATTCCAATTATAATTATTGTTGTTGGTGTTTTTGGAATAAAGTGATACATTTTGGATAAAATACACAGAAAAACTAAAACTCCACGTTTACTACTATATATTAACACTGGAAAAAACACTGGTTGCATTGGATATTGAACACATGTAGGGTATTATTTCGTTACATTTTACAATTCTGTGGTCTTATGCTATGACTGTGCTGTGAAGCCATGGCAGACATACACCAACCTGACAGAAGCACAGATACTGCCAGTTACAATCCGAAAAGTTAGGAACTACCTGATTTAGTAGTACTCAAGGCCTGACATGGGCACTGTTATTACAAAACCAATTGTTGGACTGTAATTCTTTCTTACATGTATCCTGCTACAGCAAATTGATTTGTGGCAACACTGGTGGTGAGGAACAGCACTGTGTAAGAAAACAACTTCCTCAGGGACTGTGGTGTCAGCAAACAACAGTTACATTTACAATGATGGTAAAACATCTTCACATCTGCTGTAGACCCCCTTGCCATTACTATGATGGTCATAGACCTGGCCAGGAGAGATGCTATGGTCATTAAGTATACAGTATTGCAGCCTGTTTTCTACAGTATTACTGCTGGATGTCAAAATCTCTGTTTCAAAGAAGAGGATTTAGAGAATTTTGTTTGATGTTGGTTTTACATGGAGTGGGTTGCATATTTCTTAAGCTCAACTCCAAAAAAAACAATACTTTCATTTGCTCAGTATGCTCCTTTTGTTATGTATGCTCTCATATGATTCCAGTCAGTGACCTAGACTGGAACCTATTGCCTCTGCTGGAAGGTGCTTTGGTCCACCTCTGTGATAGCAGTGCAGGTATTGCTCATGTGTGGCCTTTTCTTTCTAGACCCTAATGCACAGGCCATCTTTCTGAAGATTGCAGGAAACACATTTTCCATTAGGCCTATAAAGAAACTGTGTGGCTCACTGGTGGGGACTGGAGGCTCATTTACCTTGGCACAGGCTATGGCTTTTGGTCCTGGTTGCTGATATAAGATTTGTAGAGGGGAGAATACTGCTAGCTTTTAAGAGAGTAGAAATATTTTAAAAAGACAAGAACACAAGTGCATTCATTGGCCCCTAGGCAATTGTACACCCCTCAAGGCTCCAAGATAATGTCTTGCTTGACCCTTTGCCACTCTGCTGTGGTTGCTAGAAAATGGATTTACTGTAATTACTGTTGTGCATCAATATTTTCAAGAATGTGAGCCAATCTGTATGAATGGGGTGTGCGTTCTTTGGTTGGAATATGCAATGTGTTACCTTCCAAATGTAAAACTGCAGTTTGCTTATAATAAGAATTATCCCCTTCCTCTCTATTTGCAGCTCCAGGTCATTAAAGGTAATGGTTGTAGGAACGATTAGGCAGAAACACAGCATAGCTTCATCTTCATAAAGCCCATTTAAAAGGTTGATACAGATTCTGCACTGCTGGGGTTATCTGATTGTAGAAGAGAGCTCATTTCTTTCCCTTCGGCAGAATCAAAAGAGGGTGACAAAGCCAACATATAGAGCTCCAGGTAAACAAAAATAAGAAGTGGCTAGCTATGCCTATTTTTTTTTTATTTTATTAATGTTTATAAATGTTTCTATTTTTTAATGCTTTCTGCCCTACCAAAGATAAATGAGCAAATTTAGTAGATGGAAAAATAAGTGAAAAGGAAAAAAAAAAAAAAAAAAAGCAAAAACATAGGCATGCATGGGATAATGGAATGTATAAATTAATAGGTTTTATTTATTTATAGGGCTGTAAAACATAACATATTAAATGACCTTTAAGTTCATGGCCTGTAGTCAACATAGTAGTAAACAGAAAATGAATTAAAAGAAAAGAAAAAAAAAAACGGAAAATGTGCCATAACAGCTTCTCTAAACACAAACACTACTTATTCACTTTGTAATGTTAAAGTCCTTGAAAAACTGCCTTTGTTTACATGTGATCTATTGGTCAGTTTCCTCTTATACTAATACAAAAACTTAGCACGATTTACTTGTTAGCCAGACAATGGAGATGGAAAGATGTATTTGATGACTATTTCAACAACTGAAATTTATATTTTCTTATAATATACATATACAGTCAAGTCCATAAATATTGGGACATCAACACAATTCTAATCTTTTTGGCTCTATACACCACCACAATGGATTTGAAATGAAACAAACAAGATGTGCTTTAACTGCAGACTTTCAGCTTTAATTTGATGGTATTTACAGATCCAAATCAGGTGAACGGTGTAGGAATTACAACAGTTTGTATATGTGCCTCCCACTTTTTTAGGGACCAAAAGTAATGGGACAATTGGCTGCTCAGCTGTTCTATGGCCAGGTGTACAAGGAGCAGATAAAAGGTCCAGAGTTCATTTCAAGTGTGCTATTTGCATTTGGAATCTGTTGCTGTCAACTCTCAATATGAGTTTGAAAGAGCTGTCACTATCAGTGAAGCAAGCCATCATTAGGCTGAAATAAACAAAACAAACCCATCAGAGAGATAGCAAAAACATTAGATGTGGCCAAATCAACTGTTTGGAACATCCTTAAAAAGAAAGAATGCACCAGTGAGCTCAGCAACACCAAAAGACCCGGAAGACCACGGAAAACAACTGTGGTGAATGACGAAGAATTCTTTCCCTGGTGAAGAAAACACCCTTCACAACAGTTGGCCAGATTAAGAACACTCTTCAGGAGGTAGGTGTATGTGTGTCAAAGTCAACAATCAAGAGAAGACTTCACCAGAGTGAATACAGAGGGTTCACCACAAGATGTAAACCATTGGTGAGCCTCAAAAACAAGAAGGCCAGATTAGAGTTTGCCAAACATCTAAAAAAGCCTTTACAGTTCTGGAACAACATCCTATGGACAGATGAGACCAATATCAACTTGTACCAGAGTGATGGGAAGAGAAGAGTATGGAGAAGGAAAGGAACTGCTCATGATCCAAAGCATACCACCTCATCAGTGAAGCATGGTTGTGGTAGTGTCATGGTGTTGGCATGTAGGGCTGCCGATGGAACTGGTTCTCTTGTATTTATTGATGATGTGACTGCTGACAAAAGCAGCAGGATGAATTCTGAAGTGTTTCGGGCAATATTATCTGCTCATATTCAGCAAAATGCTTCAGAACTCATTGGATCGAGCTTCACAAGGAAGATGGACAATGACCCGAAGCATACTGTGAAAGCAACCAAAGAGTTGTTTAAGGGAAAGAAGTGGAATGTTATGCAATGGCCAAATCAATCACCTGACCTGAATCCGATTGAGCATGCATTTCACTTGCTGAAGACCAAACTGAAGGGAAAATGCCCCAAGAAAAAGCAGGAACTGAAGACAGTTGCAGTAGAGGCCTGGCAGAGCATCACCAGGGATGAAACCCCAATTGACTGCAAAGGATTTGCAACCAAGTATTAAAAAGTGAAAGTTTGATGGATGATTGTTAATCTGTCCCATTAATTTTGGTCCCTAAAAAAGTGGGAGGCACATATACAAACTGTTTTAATTCCTACACGTTCACCTGATTTGGATGTAAATACCCTCAAATTAAAGCTGACAGACTGCAGTTAAAGCACATCATGTTCGTTTAATTTCAAATCCATTGTGGTGGTGTATAGAGCCAAAAACGATTAGAATTGTGTTGATGTCCCAATATTTATGGACCTGACTGTATATGCATATTATTGTGTACATAATATACTGTATACAGTGGTGTATTTCGGTTTTGTACTGCTCTAGGTGCCCCCCTATCTAAATTTTTGCCACCCTTCATGCGTAGCTGGGTAGAAAATAATCGACTTTTCCAACGCAGTCACTGTTTAGCGGTACTAGCAGCCGCAGCTTTCTGAATATAATGGAGATTAAACAGTGGAGATGAGGGAATTCAGTGATTTTCCCTCTGTACCTGGTAGGCTGAGCTGCTGAAATTGCAAAGGTCTATGCCCAGCTTTACCAGAAGGCCTGTGTCAGGCACCAGAGGCATCCAGGCCCAGAGCCTGCACTCTTCTCTCATCGCCCCAGAGTGGCTCTGGCAGAGTTTTGAAGAGGCGGGGGTGGGGCTGGGAGCCATGTGTCTTAGATGAGAACACCGACAGCCCGCACATAGCAGCCAGCACACAGCAGTCCTTCTGGCTGGGGGGGGGGGGGGCAGTGCCACTACCCTGAAGAAGGCCACCCAAGGCAAATGCCTTGTTTGTCTCATGGCAGATATGCCCCTGACTGTATATATAAATATATACAGGTCGTTGGTGGAAGCATCTCTGTTACTCTTCTTTCTAAAGATTACTAAATTCTTGCTGTATGTTTGTGGTTATTGCTAGACTGCAGAATAAAACTGGGACAGATCAGACACATTATTGGTGGTCATTCATGATGGATAAGAATCTACCTTTAGTTTGCGCAGTGAGGGGGCATCGCTTTTACTCAAATCACCAACTTAATTTGTAGGAATGCAGCCCCAAACCTTCAGGAGATCTCCTCTGTGCTTCACTGTTATCTGCAGACTTTCATCCATGTACCATTCTCCAACCCCTCGATAGAAAAGGCATAAAAACTCAAGTTCCAATGGTTGAACGCCCGCAAGGTGCCAGCACCTTCTCTCTGCCTTTTTTATTTTTTTTAACATTACTTAGGCTTTAATACTGCCTTAATGAAAGCTGCAGATTTCAAAAGATTGAAAAATAACTTTCATCTAACCGTTAAACCTTATGTGAAATTTAAGTCTTTTAACTAGAAAGTAGCTTTATACAATCTTAGTTTATTTCTTTAACACATTTGAATATCTTATTGTATTGTTTTTACATTTTGCAAAATTAATGTTTGAATCTATATTATACTGTATATGTTTGTTTTATTCTTTTTAAACATTCTTAGCGCCTATCACCAAGTATAATAAATGCTGCAAGTACTTGATTTTCTTATTATATTACATATAAGCAAGGTTTTTCTGGAACAAAAGTTCCTGTGTATATCATCAATGAAATGCATGCCTTTAAGTGGTTCTAAAGCCTGGACATTTTTGACCTTGCATTCCCTGCATTAGGGTAAAAAATATCCTACTGTTTATATCGCCCCCTCACCCCACTTTATAGTATATAGAGTCCTCTCTCGATCCAACTCTGTGCCTGTCTACAGCTCTGCCCTCTATCTTCTCTGTCTGCTCACAGAGGCAGCAGGGAGAGCCATTGGCTCCTGCTGCTGTCAATCAAATGCTGTGAGCAGAGAGCGGGGGGTGGGGCTAAGCCGCACTGTGTGTGTGTCAATAGATGTGCACAGTGCAGCTCAGGATTAAACTTGTGGCTTGCTATGGGAACACACAAAGAAGAGGAGGAGCCAACAGCATTGGCGGGGGACCCAAGAAGATGAATTTCGGGGCTGCTGTGTGCAAAACCATTGTACAGAGCAGGTACGTATAACATGTTTGTTATTTTGATTAACAAAAATACCTTTACAAATGCTTTAAGGGTAGAGTGTAGAATTTCAACATACATTTGATATTTGTTTATACTTAAAACATGTCCCTTTTCACTTTTTCTCCCAAAATGTAATTATGGATAAAAATAGAAGCATTAGAGAAAATATAAGCCTGGACAGATTTATTTAAATGGCTACATTATAAAATATTTTATTTTATGTGATAACAGCAAATGTTAAAACATGATTCTTCATCACAAAGTCATTAATCATGAAAAACACCCAATCAGGAATTGGCATTTGAAGAATTGATACCTACTCAGTCCAGGTGGAAGGATTGTGCCCCACCACATAAGGACCACCTAAACACTGCCAGGAGAAAGATAAAAATGTATTGTATTAATTACATGTATTTATATAGTGCTGACAATTTACACAGCACTTTAGATATTGTTAATTCGCATCAGTCTCCACCGTCAAGGAGCTTAGAAATAAAGGGTTTCTTTTTTTTTAATTGCCTGTATGGGAACTTCGAGAAGGGGGGAAAGGGGGTGCATTAGAGAAGCTGGAATTCTGCTTTGTCTTTATCTCTTTTACAAATATTTTATTGAATGAGATAAAAAAAATAGCCCTACAATAAGGAAGGCTTAGAAGACATTGGGATTTGTATATAGTGATGGTACGATGCTAGGTTACAGTTCAATAAACCACCAAACCGGTACCAGAAAACATTTACAATTATACTCCAATAGTGTTTACCTGACAAATACAAAAGACAAACTATTCCTAGTAGAGGCATTCATACAATCGAATACAGCTTTTCAATTATGCGAGAGAAAGGCAGAATGAAGAAGAGTAAAGTATCTAAATGAAAAATACATTAAGGAGTATAAAGTGTAGGAGGGGGAAAGGGAGGGGGCCAGAGCCACTTTATTTCATGTAATCTCAACAGCAACTTTGCTATTTGAACATGTTTTGAGAGTCAATTATCAGCAATACACTTGGGCTGGAGATACAAAGCCTGACAATCAGTGAGGACACAACTGAGTTAAAATTCAAATGATTGCAGGTGCCCCTTGGTGACAGGTTCACTTTTTGTATGTGATCATTAGCATTCCTTTTTCAAAGCACACATACTGAATGATATGTTTACAGAAGGACATTATTTTTGCGATGTCTTGTCAGACAGTACGATCGATATTTCTGTCAAGGCTGTTTGACATTTTTTGCATTCATTTTTCCGTTTTCCTTTTTTTAAAATATAACATTGTTGCCATTCCATTATTCTTTATTTGATTTTCACAGATAAATGTGCCACATTATCGCATTATATATCTGTTCAATTTTTCATTACAGTTAATGTAATATCTCGTTACACACTTGTGCCGTGATGTATCGACTCCTTGTAGTGCTGAGGAAAACAATTTCATTCTCTTACTGTAGCTACTGTGGATCATTCTAAGACGGTTTACTATCACGCCGGAGGAAAGTCAATTCTGTATTGGTGTAGTCTCCTGTATGGCGCCACGCTCATGTGAAGGGAGTGCATAGAATTTCTGCTACTTGCGGACATTATCAGTGAACACTGTCTGAAAAGGTTATTGTCTTCTGCCTGAAATCTGTAGATTACATAAAAGATACATAGAAGCACAAAGGGACATCTACAGCTATTTATTTTTTATATTGTTTTGCTTGGCAACAGTGATAATGCTGTGTCCTTGCATTTTGAATTGTTTTTTGTTGTTTTTTGTTTTATTATGTGAAAAATGATGTGAAAAATATGTGATTTTGTAATGCGTAAATAAACATTCCTTTTTTTCACCCTACTCTCTTTCCCCTTCCTTTCTTTTTCACCTTGCTGCCATCCTTATTTCTATCCTTCCTCCTTGCCTTCTCCCCTCTCTGTCTCCCAGCCTTCTTTTCATTTCTTCCTTCCTCCTGGTATACTTTCCATCACTTTCTCCCTTACAAGCTTCCTTTCTCCCTTCCTTTTCACCTCCTTTCCCTCCCTTTCTCTCAGCTTTTTTTCCTTCAGTCCATCCCTCCTTTTCTCACAGCCTTCCTTACTTTCCTCAATATCATTTCCTCCCAGCCTTGCTTGATTCTCTCCTTCCTCTCCTTACTCCCTCCATTCATTTTCTCATTCTTTCCTGTCTCCCACTCATCCCTTCCTTCCTTCCTTCAGTCTTCCTTCCAACCCTTCCTCTCAGCCTTACTTCCTTCCCTCTCTCCCAGCTTTATTTCCTTCCCTCTCGGCCATCCAGGGCTTGTGCTACCATGAGGTAGCTTAAGGAGCCACCTTAGGGCACGAGGATGGGGGGGGGGGGGGTTACAAACCGAATCTGGGATTAGGATTTTTACAGTGCTGCAGACGTGATTGTTTACACACTCTAGTACTCTAGTAAAGCTAACTGTTGGCTTTCATGTGGAAGCAGGGCCAGGACAAGGTGTGGGCAGAAGGGACAGCTGCCCTGGGCACTGTGGTATCATGTGAGGTTAAGGGGGCACCGCAAGGAGATTGGGGGGAGGGGATTTTTTTGGAAGGGGAAACTTGGAGGGCAGAGGGTAAGTATTGTTCTAGGAGGGGAAATTTGTGGGGGTATGCTAAGAGTGTTAATTTAGGGGGCTTTGTGTGGGGAAGGGGAATGAGAGAAGAAGATTTGTGCTTAGAGGGAGGATTTGGGGGGGATTTGTGCTGGGGGGGATTTCCAGTGGGGGGAGAGAGAAGATGTGTACTGGGAGGGGAAGTTGGGAATTTTTAGGGGTAGAGAATTTGTGCTAGGAGGGGTGATTTTTTTTGGGGGGGGGGGGCATTTGTGCTGGGGGGATTTGGGGGATGGGGGGCAAGGATTTGTGCTGGGAGGGGGGATTTCAGCAGGGGGAATGATTTGTACTGGGAGGAGGGAAAATTATGCAAAGGATTAGTGCTCAGTTTTGTTTGTTGAGGAGGATCTTTGTTGCCACATAATACTCATACATCTTAGGGGAGGGCGCAGTTTGGCATGTTCGCCCTGTGCTCTAGGAGACCTTGTTCCAGCACTGTGTGGAAGTAATACAGGCGGCTACCTCACTCAGACTGGGAAGGGACATGTATGCTGTCGCTTCCTGGACCGGAGCTGTCAGCTGCAGTGGATTAGAGACGAAACATCCAGGGTCTAATAGACCCCAGGTGTCTCCATAAAGAGAACTTGTCATTTAAGCAATCCGATAGGGGACTAATGGTCCCTTATGTGATAGCAATAAAAGTTTTGTCTAAATAAATAAATAAATAGAAGTTAAACCAAAAATGTTCTAAGCATATGAGATACACTATATTACCAAACGTATTGGGGTACCTGCCTTTACACGCACATGAACTTTATTGGCATCCTAGTCTTAGTCCGTAGGGTTCAATATTGAGTTGGCCCACCCTTTGCAGCTATAATGGCTTCAACTCTTCTGGGAAGGCTGTCCACAAGGTTTAGGAGTGTCTATGGGAATGTTTGACCATTCTTCCAGAAGCGCATTTGTGAGGTCAGGCACTGATGTGGACGTGAAGCCCTGGCTCTCAGTCTCTGCTCTAATTCATCCCAAAGGTGTTCTATCGGGTTGAGGTCAGGACTCTGTGCAGGCCAGTCAATTTCCTCCACCCCAAACTTGCTCATCCATGTCTTTATGGACTTTAGCACCACAAAATGGGATGTGGGTAGGGGGTGGAACCAAGGGACAGTGCTCGGCGGGTAGGGGCCAAAGAAAAGCAGTGATTTAGAAGGGGGGAAGTCCTTGCACTTATTCTCAGAGAAAAAAAGCCCTGCTTGCAGGAAATGTTACACTGCATTTGTCACTACAGAAGACTATGGGAGGCTGAATCTCACCCTCCCACCTCATTTACCATGAAGCCCAGACCTGGCACCCTGCAACCTCAATATTTTTGCAAAAACTGAAAACAGACCTTTGTGGATGCACATCCAATGAAGAAGTTAAAAATGCTCATAGGCCATAGTTATGGAAACAGTATGGCCTTCTACCATTGGAGAGTGACTAGCTGTCCCGGGGGGCTGCACATCAAGTCAAGACCTGCTGTCTGATAGTGAATGGCAGTCTCAGCCCAGACCCCCACCAGGAGCATCCCCATGAGTAAGCTCTGGTGGGCAGAGTGAAGTGCATTTGGGGCTTGGCCTGGAGGGGGTCCAGGCTGAGACTGCCATTCATACAGCAGGTCTTGACTTTATGAGCAGCCCCCGGGACACCTAATCATTCTCTACCATTGCCTGGAGAATAGACAAGCTCCCTTCACGGTCAGCACTCACAGTGGTGGGCACAGGACTTCATTCCCATACAGCCTGAGCAGCTCACACACATATCCTTACTTCTACCATTGGAGTTGTTAGTGCTGAGCACCCAGGTCAGGTGTCCTGCATCTTTTCTGGGGGTGTCCTAAGTAAAGCCATGACTGCCTGACATTTTTTTTGTTTTGTGCTGTGTTGCAGTGCCAATGGCATTAATACTGTAGCGCTACTTCTTCCCACCTGATAGCAGCAGTTTAGAGTTAGTTGAGGTTTACTCAACTCATTGTTTCTCTTCAGCTCCAGTCAGACGGGGTTCACATATGTGCAGAGCTGGTTTTGTTTAGTGGTTCAGGTGAGAATATTTAAAGTGTATGACACTTGAAATCGCACCTGAACCGGACTGAAAATCGTACCTGACTCTTTTTTTAAATTGCCCTGCATCCAGTCCACACATATGTGAACTTGCTTCATAGAAAACCGGTTTGGTTTACAAGTCATGTGAATCGGATGCGGTTCAAAATGCATCCAACTTGCATATATGTGACACATGACACTCTGGACTGCCACTGCTTCTGAATCTTAAAGGGAGCTGTGCTGGGCAGGGGTCCATAATGGAGGGGTGATCAAAAAACAACGAACAAAAATTCCTAGCTCACTTACCATCCAGCCTGCAACAAACCAAATTTACACTCTCTAACAGTAAACGTTAAAACCCAGAGGTTTAATTTGAGCACATTTGCAAATAAATGCATAAGCTGCAGAGGCCTCGTCACGGCACCCCAGTGTACTGCAGGCTTAACTCTATAATTTTGAGAGTCTCCTAAGTTGAAGAGCACATTTCCTCTAAAATAATGGATAGATAAAGGGCAGGTATGCCTGGAAGGAGCCCACCCCTCCCTAAAGGTACAGGGATGCACTGGACCCAGCAATAGCACAGTGGCAGTGCTTCCCCTCACCAATTACCAACAGTACAAACAAATGACAACCACCCTAAACTATAACTGATCTTTGCAGCAAGGAGCACATGGAAGGACGATGCATGTCACAAAATAACAAACAAAAATTCCAGCCTCTAAACACATTGGGATATTAGCCTATGTCTCCATGCACACATAGGCATTTAGAGGAAGGGGCGTTTAGATCCAGAACCCCCCCCCCTCCCCACTACCAGCAGATCCAGGAGCAGCAGCATTTTGTCAGAAAAAAACGACGTATGTAAATGTGCCTAAACATGTGTACAGGCCTGGTGCAAGGATTTCTGACACCCTAGGCAAAACCTAATTTTGCCGCCCCCATTGGCCCCACCCTGACCCCACCCCCTTTGTCCTGCCCAGGTATACGGTGGAGGTGGCGGGGTGGAGAGTACACTGACCTACCTGACCACTACACTAACCTATCTGACCACTTCACTGACCTACCTGACCACTGCACTAACCTACCTGACTCCTACACTGACCTACCTGACCACTGCACTAACCTACCTGACCACATATACTGACCTACCTGACCACTGCATTAACCTACCTTACCCCTACACTAAACTACCTGACCAATACACTGACCTACCTGACCACTGGACTAACCTACCTGACCAATACACTGACCTACCTGATTCCTACTAACTCTGGCTGGAAAGTCCTGTACATCTCCAGCTCTTGGTACAGCCCTACACTGCTCACAGAACACCCCCCCCCCTCCCCAGTACAATGCATATTGGTGGATCCTCCTCACCTCTCCATGGCCTCCAAGCTCCATTGTCAAGCTCTCCTCAGCACCGGACAAAGTACACCTTTTGGGGTCCTGCCACCTAGCCACCCCTCGGTATCCTCCGCTGGTTCAGCAACAACCACTGTTTCTCTGCACTGTGCCATCTGCACCATGCTCCGCCCCTCCCGCTCCGCCGTTCTCACACAACAAGCCACAGGATTCTCGAGGCAGAGGGAGGGGCAATAGGCTGCTGCAAAGGAGTTTACCTCACCGGAGGGGAAGGCAAATGGGCACAGCACACTCAGGCCGGCGCAGAGAGTCCGGTGTGTGGCACCGGCCCAAGGAGCAGTCCAGCTGTCTTGGGTGGTGGCCCCACAAATACATGCAGCCCAGCCTAGTCTACCCCTACCAGCACCGCCCCCCGACTGAAGTGCCCTCTAGGCTAGTGCCTACCTCGCCTATGGGTAGCTCCGGCCCTGCATGTGTAAACGCTTCTAAATTTGCCTAGGCGCCTAAACACGTTATAAGCAGGGGTCAAGTCCTGGGGAAAAAAGTGTGGGAACTCCCACCCAAGATCCACCCCCCCACCAAAAAAATGATACGCTCATATGCACAAATGCTTCAAAAGTAATATTTTTCATCCAATTTTCGTATTGTGTGTATGGAGCTTAACTGTTAGTAAATACAAAAAAACAATCCTCAATAAACATAAATACAGTAATTCCATGAATAATCAGCATTCATTCAATTGTGCTTTCATGCAAATGTGAACATCATGTTCTGATCTTTATTGGGGAATTTTATTTTGTATATAGAGTGTTTATATGGTGAGTTTACACTTTTTATTGAACAGAGTTTGGATAACACAGGGTTAAATGGAAAGGTCATAAATTAACTGCACATCATCTGGACAAAATGCTTAGGGAGATAGTGATGTGTTCCTGCTTAGGAGATGTATGTTAGCTTGGGGGGCTGCAAACTCTGCAGGGCACCAACACACACTCGCTGCTATTCCAACCCTTCACATATTTCCAAATAAACTTCCCTCCTGGCATTAAACTTTGCCAGGTATTGTGCTCAGCTTACCACCCCAAACTGATGTTCCTCCCTCAGCTCACTTCTCTAACTGCATGTCCTGTGAGCAGAATAGCTGTGCTCCTCCTCTGGGTTCTCTCATCATATGGCACTGAAGATAGAGGAGGGGGGGATTCAGCGGGACACACAGAGCAAGTATGCAGGAGACTGGGGGGGGGGGGGGGGAGATGAGGAGACAGAAAATCAAGAGGGGCCGGCGGGGAGGAGCGCATCACGAGAGGTCTGACTAAATACAATCTCTTAGCAGCAGGGACCTGATCTACCCATCAGCTAGCTGTGATTGACAGGTAGATCGAAGTGGAAGCTATCATGGGGCCCCCTACTGGTAATGCCTGAATGGTCAGGTGTGCGGCACTTACTATTGTGAGCTGTGTTGGCAGCTGCTGGTGTAGCACATGCCACACAGCCCGCATACTTCAAAGTCTTGCAGGACACGCCTGCTAATGGGAACTGAGTTCCTGTTGTGGAAAAAGTACAGGAACTCCGTTCCCATGCGTTCCCGCAGGACTTGAGCCCTGGTTATAAGCATTTACAGGCCTCAAGCATTTTTCTCTACCAAAACACCACTGCCAAGAGGAAAGATGTCTAGGAGAGATAGCAAAGTGTCCAGTGTGCATGAGACCTTAAAGGCATTGTAATCCCTCAAGATTTTTCACTTTAATGCATTCTATGCATTAAGGTGAAAAACATTTTGTAGTGCAGCAGCCCCCAAGAGCCCCCCCCCCCTTTACTTACCTGAACCAGATTGTTCCAGGGACGGGGACGAGCACAGCAGCTCCAGCTGCTGTCTCAGGTCCTCATTGGATAGATTGATAGCAGCGCAGCCATTGGCTCCTACTGCTGTCAATCAAATGCAGTGACACAGGAGTCCCGGGACGAGGCCGAGTCCTGCTGTCTGTGTCATTGGACTCAGCAGCAGGACTTGGGAACACACTCGCACGGTTGTCCCCTTGGAATGCGGTCTCTGAGGGGGCACTCAATGTGGGGAGGAGCCAGGAGCAGCGCTGGGGGACCCCAGAAGAGGAGAAGGCTGCTCTGTGCAAAATCCTTGCACAAAGGAGGTAAGTATAACATGTTTGTTATAAAAAAAAAAAAAAAAAATTATAAACAAACCTTTGCAACCCCTTTTAAGCTAATTTCTTTCAAATATCTGAAGCGTTTTAAAAAGACTATAGTTCCTCTTTATTTGTGTTCTGTATGAGAAGTTGATTTCAGCAACCACTTGCAGAGCCATTACTAAATCCAATTATTGCAACTTAAAAAAGTTTGTCACAGAAATAGGATAGTGTAGGCGCCAGGTGGGCATACAATGCAGAAAATTGAAGAAATGCCAGCTTGTTCAAAGTTTGTTCTCCAGATTTTCACTCAATTGAAAATAGTGCCAACACTAATCTGCTCTGCAATGACTATAAGGTCAGGCTAAAATTATATCACCATACACAAGCTGAACCCTCAAATAAGGAGCTTTGCTTTGTTTATTTTCTGTGTTTTGTCAGCTCAGTGAGCAGCACTTCATTTTATTTGAGAGGTTTTAGCACCGATCAATAAGCTATTATTTTCATTCTTTCAATATAGTAACAAAATCTTTACAGCAGACATTGAAATATATGGTTTATTTTGTCTTTTATTGATAGGATAGTAAAGCAATCCCAACAAGACCTCTACTGAGCCGTTGTTTTGCTTGTTGTAAAACTGAAAATGATTTCTCTATGTGGGAGATATTTATAAAAAAAATTCCAGGTATGGATATTTTTATATAGTTATATATGTCCAGCCAATGTAACTATAATGTATACCATACCCGAGGTATCCCTCTAGAACAGTGCTGGTTAACATTCTTGATATGGGGGCCTCAAGTAGAACCCTGACATCATCAGGGCTGCACATAAAGTTTGTTGAATATTCAGTGTTAAAAACAACAGACACACAGCAGGATATAATCTAAGTTCATGGGCATGATGGAGGAGATGGTCAAAGACTGCAGACATGATGCAAGAGACGATCAGAGACTGCAGATATGATACAAGAGATGGTCAGGGACTGTGGATGTAATACAAGAGTTGGTCAAAGACTGCAGACGTGATACAAGAGTCCATCAAAAACTTCAGACATGATACAGGAGATAGTCAGAGACTGCAGACATGTTACAAGAGATGTAAATCCAAAAATTGTAGCGCTAATACATGTGCAAGAGTGTATGTATATCACAGCACTCAGAAGAAACAATACATAAACTATATAGAAAAATAGTGGTGCTGGAAATAACTCCAGTGTAAACAAAATAATATGAATCTAGTCCATAAGGTGATAACGTTGAAGAGTAAGTCCTTCTGGTCAACTCAATGAAAACAGATTGAAAACATATGCTTGACTGATGTCAGAATAAGGCGTGGGTACGCTTACCGGAAATGTTGGATGTGAGTACCATACGGCATACACATCAGACAGGCTTAAAAGATGGAAGGTCTTGCATCTATGGAAAATCGCTGCAGACTGGAACTCCAACAATTTCCGGAACTGTACACTGAATCGGTCAGCAGGGTAGGTACGCTCAACATACAATCATCCGATGGTCACAAGAATGATGATGGAGACCGGGGAAGGAAATAAGAAATGGAGACCACTCCAATGGTGCAGGTCAAAAGGGCAAAAATTTATTCACATATGCATGTGAAAATTAAAAGAATAAAAATCTCGAGACAATATAAATGAAAATTTCGGCAATATGAGGGGCGTAGGATAGCTGGGCCAGCTATCCTACGCCCCTCATATTGCCGAAATTTTCATTTATATTGTCTCGAGATTTTTATTCTTTTAATTTTCACATGCATATGTGAATACATTTTTGCCCTTTTGACCTGCACCATTGGAGTGGTCTCCATTTCTTATTTCCTTCCCCGGTCTCCATCATCATTCTTGTGACCATCGGATGATTGTATGTTGAGCGTACCTACCCTGCTGACCGATTCAGTGTACAGTTCCGGAAATTGTTGGAGTTCCAGTCTGCAGCGATTTTCCATAGATGCAAGACCTTCCATCTTTTAAGCCTGCCTGATGTGTATGCCGTATGGTACTCACATCCAACATTTCCGGTAAGCGTACCCACGCCTTATTCTGACATCAGTCAAGCATATGTTTTCAATCTGTTTTCATTGAGTTGACCAGAAGGACTTACTCTTCAACGTTATCACCTTATGGACTAGATTCATATTATTTTGTTTACACTGGAGTTATTTCCAGCACCACTATTTTTCTATATAGTTTATGTATTGTTTCTTCTGAGTGCTGTGATATACATACACTCTTGCACATGTATTAGCGCTACAATTTTTGGATTTACACGTATTTTGACTTTGTTTGTTTTGTTTGTTGGCAGCTTTTGCATGGTCTAAATTGATTAGCGCGTTTTTTTTCCCCAATTTATGTTACAAGAGATGGCCAGAGACTGTGGACATAGTACAAGAGATGGTCAGAGACTGCTAACATAATCAAATAGATGGTCAGAGACTGCAAACGTGATACAAGAGACCGTCAAATACTTTAGACATGATACAAGATATAGTCAGAGATTGCAGACATGATACAAGAGATGGTCAGAGACGGCAAACATTTTATTGGAGACTTTCAGAGACTGCAAACATGCTATAGGAGTTGATAGAGACCGAGGACATGCTTTAACCACTTGCCGACCGGCGCACGACGATATATGTCGGCAGAATGGCATGGACAGGCAGGAGGGCGTATATATAAGTCCCTCCTTTCTGCCTGTCCGTGCAATCGGGAGCGCGCCGGGAGCGCGCCGGGAGCGGCGCGCTCCCCGCGCCGGTCGGGACCCCCGTGAGTCCGATCGCGGTCCCCGCGGACTCGATCGCCGCGGGGACCCCCGCAATCGTCTCACGGGACGGCTGAACGGGGAGATGCCGAGATAAACAGCATCTCCACGTTCTGCCTAGCAACTATCAAATCGATATTCCTATCGCACACGCTCCTGGTATATGTGGCTCATGCAAAAGACGGGCGCTGCAGCGATTACCAGTCGGGTCCTGGAAACATCAAACAAACGCACATATTCGCCAGCACACCATGGATCGAGGAAACTTCGTCCAAAAAAGGTTTTTAATGAAAAAAAAGCTACATCACAAAAAGAATAAGGTGCAGTCTTATTCTTTTTGTGATGTAGCTTTTTTTTCATTAAAAACCTTTTTTGGACGAAGTTTCCTCGATCCATGGTGTGCTGGCGAATATGTGCGTCTGCCTAGCAACTAGTGACGCCGATCTCTGCTCCCTGTGATTGGAGCAGAGATCAGCATTCACTAGCTGACAGCCACGCTCCCCAACAGTAAGAAACACACCCCTAGCATACTTAACCCTTACACTGCCCCCTTGTGGTTAACCCCTTCACTGCCAGTGTCATTTTTACAGGAATCAATGCATTTAAATAGCATTATTTGCTGTAAAAATGACAATGGTCCAAAAAATGTGTCAAAAATGTCCGATGTGTCCGCCATAATGTCGCAGTCACAAAAAAAAAATCGCAGATCTCCGCCATTACTAATAAAAAAAAATCATAATAAAAATGCTATAAAACTATCCCCTATCTTGTAAACGCTATAACTTCTGCGCAAACCGATCAATAATCGCTTATTGCGATTTTTTTTACCAAAAATATGTAGAAGAATACGTATTGGCCTAAACTGAGGAAAAAAAAATGTTTTTTATATATTTTTTGGGGATATTTATTATAGCAAAAAGTAAAAAATAATGCATTTTTTTTCAAAATTGTCGCTCTATTTTTGTTTATAGCGCAAAAAATAAAAACCGCAGGGGCGATCAAATACCACCAAAAGAAAGCTCTATTGTGGGAAAAAAGGACGTCAACTTTGTTTGGGAGCCACGTCGCACGACCGCGCATTTGTCAGTTAAAGCGTCGCAGTGCCGAATCGCAAAAAGGGGCCTGGTCCTTTGGCTGCAAATTGGTCCGGTCTGAAAGTGGTTAAGAGACAGTCATAGACTGTAGAAATATTACATTTGACTGCTAGAAATCATTGAGTAAACAAAACAATAGGGAAACACAGATTAGCGTCTGCAGGGGCTTCAAGAGCTGTACAAAAAGTGTCAAGTCACATGCAGCCCCTAAACAGCAGGTTGGGCCCCCGGGACTTTAGAAGCTGGAAATCTCCATAGTATACATCTCTACTCCAATTATCTCTGCTAGCGTCCATGCCCCGTGCCAAGTGGCTGCCCTGCTGCACTGTAAACACAGAAGATTGGCCACTCGGCACTGGCAGCATTCAGACAGTGATTTGCACTTTCTCAAAGAATACAAAGTGTTCTCTTTTTTAAAACAAGGTGGAGAGCATGATTTCACCACCTTGTCCAATCAGAGAATGCATTACTTTCATTAAGAAAATACAATGCACTTTCTGAATGGCATCCATGCAAGTGGAAATCACCTGTGTTCACAATGCAGCAGGGCGGCTGCTTGGCACGGGAGCTGGCACCTAGTCGAGATTATTGGAGTAGCGATGTCTACTACAGTGAGAGGGATCTCACAGGTATGGTATACCCATATGAAAAGCAGATCCCAGACTAGATGTGAGAAATCTGAAAAGTCAGTGCACTGGCTCTAAGTGTCCTCCAAACACCTGAACAAAATGCAGATAGATAAGGAGAGCCGGGAACTTGTACATCTGTGTCAAAGTCTTTGTTTAGCTACAGAATAGTGAAGATAAGAACAGCTTACCTGATTTGGCAAAGCTATTTGCCGAAACATGTAAGCTGTTCTTATCTTCACTATTCTGTAGCTAAACAAAGACTTTGATATGGATGTACAAGTCGCCGGCTCTCCTTATCTATCTGCACGGTATACGCATAGTTATATTGGTCCAAGCTGGAGCAATGTAACTCTGTAAAAATTGATTTTTTTCTTTAAAGTGGTTGTAAAGTCAAATCTATTATATTATTTTATCACCTCTGTTTTACTAACATACAGTGTGTGTTTTTTTTTAAATTATAACGCTAAATACCTTCTTTGCCCAGGGCTGCTGTGTGGTCTCATGTCCTCCCTCTGGTCTCCTTCTCCATCTAAGTGCAGTGGGAGGGGCTGAGATTCCCCTCTGACGTATTCAAGCTAGCAGAGGGAGGACACAGCAGCCCTGGGCAAAGAAGGTATTTAGCTTTATAGTTTAAAAAAAAATACACACACTGTACTTAATATGTTCCTGAAACAGAGATAATAGATGTCACTTTACACTTTAACAAACGGGAGGAGCAGCTTCAACAGAATATCAATCCAGGCAGGAGGAGAGGGGAGGGGTGGGGAGGAGATCAGCTTCACCGTTCACACACAGACTATGGAAATGACAGGGAGAGAGGGAGGGGGAGAGGGGGATATGCAGAGACACTGAATACACAGCAGGATGATGGAGCACGTAATTCTACCATGCTATCAGGGATCAGCAGCCATAATAAGTGTGGTCAGTACACATAGTAGGAACAGACAGGATAAACCAGGTATTGTACAACATAAAAGGGGACAATTGGCATGGCAAAAGTATTGTGCTATAGGAGACAGAGACAGGAGCATGCTTTTTTTTTTTTTTTTTTTTTTTTTTAGGGTTACAACTACTTTAGGGGGTGTATTACTGAGAAAGGCAAATAGAGCATCAATGGATATAGGGGAAAGTTAAAAGGTATATTTTATAAGCACAGAAGCATTTGGGTATATAACAAATCACTAATTGGATCAAGGAAGCAAATCAAGAATTATTTAAGAAAGAAAAACATTTATTTTTTCATTTGAGTCATCCAGAGTTTAGGTTATTGGTATTATGCCATGCAAAGTTTGCCTTGATTATGTTCTCCAAATCAGGAGACTCTCAAAATTATGAGGTGAGGACTGCAGTGCAATGGGGTGCCTTGACGTGGCGACTGCAGCTTACGCATGTATTTGCAAATGTGTGCAAACTAAACACTACTGATCACCAATGTAGGTGCTATTATTGTGGAAACTGGCACCAGTGATGGGGGTTATTATTGTGGAACTGGCACTAATGCTGAAATGCTGAGGGTTAACCTCTTGCAGACCAGCCGCCATCATTATAAGGTGGCAGGTCGGCTCTCCTGCACAAACCGCCGTAGGTGTACTTCAGTCTGTGCAAGGAGGATAGTGCGCGCGTGCTAACAGGTCCCGTGGACTTGATGTGCACGGTGACCTACGATCACTGTGTACAGAGGCAGAACGGGGAACTGTAAACAAGGCGATTCCATATCGCATGACTAAGCAACAATGATGTTGTGAAACGCGTCGGCTGTTTGTCCTGATTCTGTTGTCACATGAATGTTGACTATTTATTACAATAAAGGCTTTTATCGGAAAACAGCTGTCCAGAATCCATTTCTTCAATATCACATCTCTGTGCACTCAGTATTATATTAACCACTTCAGCTTGTAGGCAGGTTGTCTTATCGCTGCTTTAGTTAGATAGTGGCTGGTCCAGGTGTGTGGGGGAGGGGGGCAATAGGTATGTGTGCTCAGTTCCCAGGCTTTTTGGTCCCAGACAGCCCATCTGTGATATAAAAAGGGGGAAGGCTGAGGTCTAGGGCTCTCAACTTGACTCGCCCGAACTGTGAAGGTGGACTGCTGCGCCTTGCATTCGAGGCACTGGACCACCACCTTGCATAGGTATGCCCGGTCAGCCATGCAGCTCTAGTTAGGGTTAGGAATTGGAATCTGTTCATATTAGACTGTAATGTTGAAATCTCTTCAGTAAAGTTGCATCAAATGTTCTAAGCTTGGTCTGAAGTTATTTAAAGGGGTGCATGTTGGTCCTGGGGTATTAGAAGGGTCGGTAAAGTACAAAGGGGTATGAAGTAACACCACTACAAAAGGGTTAACTCTGCAAGAAAAAGAAGAGGAGTGTAGTTGCTAAACCAAAAAACATTCAAGACACAAAGCAACCAGGCGCTGGGCATAGTACCTGGTAAGGTGACAGGTCTTTCAGTAGCAAGGGGGTTGATGTCTGGCTCCCTCCCTAGTTAGTTTCCAATATCAACCAGAACTGAACACATCTTATGGAGATTAATGGCCTGGTCACAAGGTATGAGAAGTGAAGGAGTTTATAATTGCACAAATGAAGTCCAAGCTAGGTGCAGGGTGGGATCCCTATCTGTCACTGGGAGTGAGGTAACAGAGGTACGTTGGACTGGTTGAATGGGTGCAGGCTCCGCACCTACCTCTAAATGCAACATCTACTAGGTTACAGTGTGTAGTGACAGGGGAGAAGATACTTTACAGAGGAACTGTGTATGTTATTTTACTGCATGCAGTGATGGCTCAACTCTCAGGGGAACTACCTTGATGTTAGATTTTTCACATGACCACGGTCTCCGCCTGGTCCCAGGCATTGATGAGTGCGCTGCGTGAGAAATGAACCCCTGTGTGCAGGGCGAGTAGGCTCCGCTCACAAGCTCTTGTACCTGTACATTCCATATGGACCAGAACAATTTTTGTATTTAAACTATGGGCCTGTTTACTTGGAGATATCAGTGTAATTTCTCAAGAACCTTACTTTTGGCAATATTGATTTACAAAAATGATTAGCATTTTCTATGAAATCTTTTTACAAAAAGACAAACAGTGCCTTAAAAAAAGTATTCACACCCCTTGAAATTTTCCACATTTTGTCATGTTGCAACCAAAAGCATAAATGGATTTTATTTTCAAAATTGTTTACAAATAAATATCTGAAGAGTGTGGCGTGCATTTGTATTCAACCCCCTTTACTCTGATACCCCTAACTAAAATCCAGTGGAACAATTGCCTTCAGAAGTCATCTAATTAGTAAATGGAGTCCACCTGTGTAATTTATTCTCAGTATAAATACAACTGTTCTATGAAGCCCTCAGAGGTTTGTTATGGAACCTTAGTGAACCAACAGCATCATGAAGGCCAATGACCACAGCAGACAGGTCAGGTATAAAGTTGTGGAGAAGTTTAAAGCAGGGTTAGGTTATAAAAAAATATTCCAAGCTTTGAACATCTCACGGAGCACTGTTCAATCCATCATCTGAAAATGAAAAGAGTATGGCACAACTGCAAACCTACCAAGACATGGCCATCCACCGAAACTGACAGACTGGGCAAGGAGAGCATTAATCAGAGAAACAGCCAAGAGGCCCATGATGACTTTGGAGGAGCTGCAGAGATCCACAGCTCAGGTGGGAGAATCTATCCACAAATCTGGCCTTTATGGAAGAGTAGCAAGAAGAAAGCCATTGTTGAAAGAAAGCCATAAGAAGTCCCGTTTGCAGTTTGTGAGAAGCCATGTGGGGGACACAGCAAACATGTGGAAGAATGTTCTATGATCAGATGAGACCAAAATGTAACTTTGTGGCCTAAAAGCAAAACGCTATGTGTGGCAGAAAACTAACACTGCACATCACACTGAACACACCATCCCCACCCTGACAACATGGTGGTGGCAGCATCATGTTGTGGGGATTATTTTCTTCAACAGGGACAGGTAAGCTGGTGAGAGTTGATGGAAAGGTGAATGGAGCCAAATATAGGGCAATTTTAGAAGAAAACTTGTTAGAATCTGCAAACGACTTGAGACTGGGGCAGAGGTTCACCTCCCAGCAGGACAACAACCCTAAACATACAGCCAGAGCTACAATGGAATGGTTTAGATTAAAGCATATTCATGTGTTAGAATGGCCCAAAGTTCAGACCTAAATCCAATTGAGAATCTGTGGCAAGACTTGAAAATTGTTGTTCACAGACGCTCTCCATCCAATCTGACAGACCTTGAGCTATTTTGCAAAGAATAGGCATAAATTTCACTCTCTAGATGTGCAAAGCTGGTAGAGACATAACCAGAAAGACTTGGTGGTTCTACAAAGTATTGACTCAGGGGGCTGAATACAAATGCACACCACACTTTTCACATATGTATTGGTAAAAAAAAATGGAAAATCATTTATAATTTTCCTTCCACTTCAAAATTATGTGCCACTTTGTAGAAAAAATGTAGCTGGGTAGCCGCACTCCAAATAATTCAACTTTATTTCAAAAATATGATTAAAATCATAGCATCTAGGCTTGTGTACATACTAACTGCACAGTCGCTGACATGTTTCACACCGAACAAGTGCCACTTTGTTTTGGTCTATCACATAAAATACCAATAAAATACATTTACATATTTGGTTGTAACATTGAACTATGAACATTTTTTCAAGGCACTGTACAGTATAAACATTAAAAAAATAATATTTCTGTTTTGACCAGAGCTAGTTATGCTTTTGTGCAAAGTATTGCAAAGTTATGCAATAGGAGTTAAGGCTCATTGGGGTCAACTAAGGCCCCTTTCACACTGGGGCGTTATTCAGACTCTACAGCGCTTTACCGCCGACGCCGCTCCCACCCCAATGTGAAAGGGGCCTAAAGGTCAAGAAGGGTTAAATCTGAATACATTTAATGAAAAAAATAATTTGTAAGGTTTTTTTTTTTATAACTGATGTCATATGCAGATCAAAGGTCACACTTTTGATATACATATGAATGAAATAATACAAACAGTGAAGCAAAACATTAATTCATTGTGTTTACTTAATGACGCTTCTGTGTAATTTTGCACAGAAGCAGCTGTGACAGCCACTCTTGCTATCAAAGGCCTCTTCAATACAGGCATCTGACATTCTGGGATATTTTCCTTGCCCAAAAAGCCCAGGTGCTGCGTACAACTTACTGTGGACATTATTTCCCATACAAACTTTTGAGTTCGTATACATGGTTGATATTGTAAACATTAGTTTAATGTGCAGGTATATGCAAAAAATTTAAAAAAACTATAGTTGTGTTCAGGCGAGCTCTGGCATATACCTGAGTACAGGACAGAAGAAATACACTGGAAATTACATTGTATTGGCTCAGGCACCCGTGTTTTGTTACGAATAGTAAATTTGGATTACATTTTTGTTATTAGGAGATTCAGGTGTATCCAAATTTCTGAATCACAATAGTAACGAATTTCAATGAATTAAATGAATAAATTATAACAAAACAAGTTATCCAAATTTGAAAATGAATTTGAAAATGAATTTGAATTTGAAATGGAAACATATTGCAATAAATACAATAAGGTATAAAAGTGAAATAAGATGATTATTCGTACTTAGCCTATTATTCCTACTACACGCAGCGACCCTGCGGGGGCACCACTACATTTTGGAGGTCCCACCGAGATCCACTGTCACGGTTAACCTGCTGGCCATCGCCCCCAGGCAACACAGAAGAGCGGGAACTTTGCTTGTCCTGTTACATAGAGGATTCAACAAAGGAAAGGTACTTGTGTGTTTGACAACATTTAAGCGTTTAACAAGTGCCGTTGTCAATAGCAACCATTTAGGATTGTGGCAACCACGGCGGTTGGGTTCCCACATCATCCCTTTAATCCAGCACACAAAATTATTACACAGGTTCTGTGGCTGATTAAGGTGGTAATTAAACTCACTTGGTGCCTTATCTGCATTAAATCAGCCTCAGAACCTGTGTAATTAATATGTGTCCTGGATTAAAGGGATGATGTGGCAACCCTACACGGCTGTGGTCTGGACATGGGCCTAGCTTAAATATTTCCAGAGCTCTGTATGGCACGGACATTTCCCACTGGATTACAGGAAACTTGAACTTTGCTCCAAACTCCTGCTTAAAGACAATAAAGCGGGCCTGAGAATGTCTACTGTTACCCCGGGTGATAGGAAGCAGCCTGGGGGTGCCTGCGGGTGGGACTGTGTCAAGTCAGTCCTTTACAGGGAGGCATTGGTTATTGACTTTATTGTTTCCATAGGCAACCACTGGACAATTCACCTGCTATCAGTCTCTAGTTACTTTGGCTGTGACCCGTCCAGCAGGACCCGCAGTATTACACTTTAAACCTGCTTACAGGCCTTTGTGTACCGCAGCCGTTGAAGACCCAGATGGCCGGAGAGGTCCGGGATCACACTTTGGGTGTACTGTTCTTGCCCACCTCTTTTGGGAGGGGAACTTCCTATCAGGAGCAAAAGAAGCACTGTTCTTGAGTTGTAATGTATATGTTTTGTTGTGGTTGTTCTGTTTTTAGGTTGATAGTTCCCTTCTGACAGAACAAAGCAAGCAGAAATATATATTTTGAGTTTCCGATTTTCTTTGCTGGAAGGATAATAACCCCCTTTCAGTGGAGATTTGTACAGTGTATAGGTAGAATGTAAGTGTAGGATGTATGGTTTGTGTTTTCTTTTAGAATCTTCAGGGATGGGGCGGCTGTTGAACCCCACCCTTCCGGAGGGCAAGAATACTGTGAGCAGAGTATTTTTCCTGAGGGAGAAATGTTCTGGCTCAAAAATGTTGTATGTGTTTAGCTGCAGGGACCTGTAGCTAGGTGTGTCTTAAATGTGATGTACAGTAAATACCTACCAAAATCAGTTTTTGTACTGATATTTATTTGTACTATAGCCCCATCCAAGTTGTTCCCCTTCACCCATCCAACTTAATTCATGGGGTGTCCTTGCTTCTGGGCCCAGGAGCCATTTCTCAATTTTTTTCCTCAGCTGGGGTGGGGGTGAGTGTAGTACCCTCCACCTTCGATAGGTAGGTTGATAGAGTAGTTGTGTTTTTGTTACAGCCAGTTAAGGTAAATTTAGGCAGGCCTAGCTGAGAGCTAGGCCTGTTTGTTTTTGATCTGGGCGCTGGGAGTGGTTTTGAATATAGCAGTAGGTGACTGACATGTACTTAATCTCTCTGGCGCCTCCTCTATTTCTAGAAGATTCTGGAAAAGAGGCAGGGCAGGGAATGGGAGTGGCATGGAGTGTATTTGGGAGCCCTGACCAATCCCCAACTAGGATTGGCAGGGGGCAGGCCTCCTATATATACTCATTGTCAGTCTGCTGTGGGAGGAGTTGTCGGGAGGAAGAACTAGTGATGGAGTGTTATGCTGTCGTGGCCCTTGAGGGAGCACCCTTTCTGGGTGGGGTGAACTCGGGGCTGGAGCTCGGGAGCTGGGAAGGAATCTCTCTATACACGGTCATCGGTAGGTGGCTGGAACAGCAGCAGGAGGAAGACAGCGGTGAGCATTGCAGGGCAAGTCACTAGGAGGGATCCATTCCGGGTCGGTGAGTGACAGACACAGTGGAGAAGTCTGGGAGAGACATGCCAGAAGTGTGGAGTTTTAGAGACTGCCAATATAGGTTCAAAACGATTGTTCAATCTATCAAATTCAAATTATCTGGGCATCCCATATCCCTTTTCCCCAATCCAAGTTAAATCCCCTAAATAAAAACAACAAAAATTCATTGACTGGCAATGTGTGTCTGAAGTGAATGCCTGGCCAAGCAGGGTAACGTGTGGAACTACTACACGCAGCGACCCCACAGGGGGCACCGCTACATATATGAAAGGCATCCCAATGAACATATACAGTAAAAACAAGTGCTTGTAAGTGCTCAATTAAAATACACGGGCTGGCTTAATGCAATGCACAGTAACCCTCCAAGTCTTGCACTTGCAGAGGTGTGACTTGCCCTCCGTGATTTGCATGTAAAATTCCTAACAGTAGTTGCATACAAAAACATGAGAAATATCACATTTTTATTTTAGACATGCTGAAGCTTAGCCAACAAACATTTGGACGCTGGAGTGTAAATGCCATAGCAAACCACACAATTAATTCATATGCATACGCTTTGGTAAATCAGGCTCATTATTTGCTGTGTCCAGGTACAGAGTAATGCAGAGAGCTCATATTCTACCAGAGTTTCAATTCAGCTGTTTGGAAATTAAAATAAAAGCTGCCAAAACACTCATTTTACTGTGCACTTGCCAAAAGCAGCATGTATTTAACAAATAAAATCAATTTGTGCAGTGTCTCCGTCTGCTCTCCAACACTGTAATCATGGCTCAAATGTGACAAATGTGCTTCAAGGCCCAGTTCACACAGAAATTAGGCATAATATCTGCATGAGGACCCCCTTTGTAAGCATACTTCAAATAGACATTAGCTAATAGGTGCCAGTTGAAGGAGCAATGTACACAGCAGGCACTTACAAAGATGATTTCAGAAGATTTCAACAGTACCCTGCAGCTCCATTTTAGGAGTTCTACATACAGATATTAATGGAAGTGATGGCTGAAGCTTTGAAGCTGAATTCCAGACAGACATCTAAATACCCAATAAAATGATGCATTTGTCAAATGTATTATTTTTCAAAAGATTCTTAATTCTATTCAGCCAGCATCATAGTCCAAGCATTCCTGCCAGACATCACAGCCAGTTTGGTGACCCCACTTTCTTCTTCCGCAGATAAGCACTACAGTTTTGTCACTGACATATATATCTATATCTATATATATATATATATATAATATATATATATATATATACATATATATATATATATATATATATATATATATATATATAGATTGATAGATAGATGTACTGAGCTACTATATATATATATATATAGATATATATATATATATATATATATATATATATATACACATATATATATATAAATATTGTATATATACTCTCTGGCCACTTTATTAGGTACACCTTTTGCTTGGTAACACAAATTGTTTATCAGGCAATCACATGGCAGCAACTCATTGTATTTAGGCATATAGTCATGGTGACGATGACTTGCTGAAATTCAAATTGAGCATCAGAATGGGGAAGAAAGGGTATTTAAGTGAGTTTGAAAGTGGCATGGTTGCTGGTGCCAGGTGGACTGGTCTGAGTATTTCAAAAACTGCTGATCTACTGGGGTTTACAGAGAATGGTCCAAAAAAGAGAAAATATCCAGTGAGCGGCAGTTGTGTGGATGAAAAGGCCTTGTTGAGGTCAGAGGAGAATGGGCAGACTGGTTTGAGATGATAGAAAGGCTACAGTAACTCAAATAACCACTGGTTACAACCAAGGTATGCAGAATACCAGAATATTGCTCCTCTGATGCCACTTTTTAACGTGGAATGCCAGGCTATAACTACATTACTAGACCAAAGGGGCTATGCCAAATCAGTTGTTCAGAGAGGATTAGATAATGCTAGGGTTAAGAGGAGAGAGGATCTTCTTTCTAATGTTCCAGCTAATGCACTAAACTATTAAAAAAATAGAAATATGCATTTGAGTACAGGGACAGATAGGAAGAACAATCATTTGGTAACATTTGTAACCAACTTCTCACAAGAGTACCATCAAGTTGTTAATATAATAAAGAAAAATCTTCCCATCCTCTATTGAGACAAACGTCTCCATAAAGTATTAATACCAGAGTGCCATTTTTCCTGCAGATGGTAGCCCATCCCCCCTACAGTTAGAACACACCCAGGGAACACACTTAACCCCTAGTGTTAACCCCTTCCCTGCCAGTGTCATTTATACATTGATCAGTGCATTTTTATAGCACTGATCAATGTAATGTCACTGGTCCCCAAAAAAATTGGGGTCAGATTTGTCCACCGCAATGTCCCTCTAAAAATCGCAGATCGCCACCATTACCAGTAAAAACAATAAAAAAATAAAAGTCCCTAAACATAGTTTGTAGACACTATAACTTTTGCGCAAACCAATCAATATACGCCTATTGCAATTTTTTTTTTACCAACAATATGTAGAAGAATATATATCGGCCTACACTGATAAATAAATTAGTTTTTTTATATATTTTTTTTGGATATGTATTTTAGCAGAAAGTAAAAAAAATAGTGTTTTTCCAAATTGTCGGTCCTTTTTGCTTATAGCGCAAAAAATAAAAACCACAGAGGTGATCAAATACCACCAAAAGAAAGCTCTATTTGTGGGAAAAAAAGGACATCAATTTTGTTTGGGTACAACATCGCACGACCACGCAATTGTTAGTTAAAATAACGCAGTGCTGTATCGCAAAAAATGGCCTGATCATTAAGGGGGGCAAATCCTTCTGGGGCTGAAGTGGTTAAAGTGCAAATTACTTTCCTAAAAGGCTTAAAAAAAGTTACTACATTCGGTATTCTATGTTCTTTACAGATATACTGTATATAAATGTGTGTGTTTCAGTTTGATTTGTTAGCTGAGAAACAGGCATTTTCTTCTTTTTTTTTTTAATGTTTACATTTACATTTGATGCTGCTTTAATAATTTTACATTTGTAACACTTTATAAAAAATGTAATGTTAATTTGTTTTGAAAGCCTGTTTCATGAGACTATTCCTTTTTAAAAAAAAACATATTATTGTATTTTTTTTTATATAAAAAATCTTCAAACATATATCATATACATTTGGAAAATAAGTTTTACCAACTTGAGTGAGTAAGTTAGTGAGTAAGTTAATATCACTTAAAACAAAGGCCTGTTTGTTTTCGATACAAAGTAACTAAGTAACTAACTAATAGGGCAGCACAGCGGTGTAGTGGTTAGCACTTTCACCTAGCAGCAAAAAGGTTGCTGATAGACATGTGCGCTGTTAATAAAAAAATGTTGTTTCGTTCCGTACCATTCCGTTATGTATTAGACGTTAATTCGTATTTCATAATTCGTGTCCGAAATTCAATTTGGATTAGTTAGTTTGGATAGTTTACTTAAAACTATAGTTCCAGACAAGTTAAGGTATGTATTCCTAACTTAAAACACTATGGTCTATAAACTGAAAAAAAAATGAGTTGGCTTTACAAAGTTGAAAACATGAAAAGTCTAATGAGTCAGACAAAAATAAGTTTAGTTGACAGTACTTAAAAGCTGATGTAAATAGTTGCCTCAACTTTTTTGAGTAGACCCAGCACAATATTTTTTACAGTGCACAGGCTCACCAAAATTGGACAATAGAAGATTGGAAAAACCTTGCCTCGTCTGACGAGTCTCGATTTCAGCTGTGACATTCAGATGGTAGGGTCAGAATTTGGCGTAAACTACATGAAAGCATTGATCCATGCTGCCTTGTATCAACAGTCCAGGCTGGTGGTGTAATGGTGTGGGGAATTTTTTCTTGGCACACTTTGGGCCCCTTAGTACAGATTTAGCATTGTTTAAACACCACGGCCTACCTGAGTATTGTTGCTGACCATGTCCATCCCTTTATGACTACAGTGTACCCATCTTCCGATGGCTACTTCCAGCAGGATAATGCACCATGCCACAAAGCTCAAATCGTCTCACCACTGGTTTCTTGAACATGACAATAAGTTCTCTGTACTCCAATAGCCTCCACACTCACCAGATCTCAATCTAATAGAGCACCTTTGGGATGTGGTGGAAGATTTGCATCAGGGATGTGCAGCAGACAAATCTGCAGCAACTGCGTAATGCTATCGTGTCAATATGGACCAAAATCTCTGAGGAATGTTTCCAACACCTTGTTGAATCTATGCCACAAAGAATTAAGGCAGTTCTGAAGACAAAAGGGGGTCCATCCCAGTACTAGCAAGATGCACATAATAATGTGGCCGCTGAGTGTGTACTGTGCTACTGTTCCCTAAATTTATTATAATCTTTGCTATATGTAGTCCAGTGCAGAGTTCTCATTGAGATGCAGTTCATTGGCACTACAAATTCTGGCCGCATGACATTGTGCAATAAAACACAAAGACAATACTAGCAAGAAGAATAAGTGATACTAGAAAAAATCCTTAGGTCTCAGAAAAATGCTTGATGCTTGTAACTCTAGATTTGTTTAGCAAATTATTTTGCCAAATTATTATTCTGGCCAATGAAATTAATTCAAGCCCAAGTGCTTGATGCCTGTAAATGCACCTAAATGCACTTGTTACACACTTTTACTTGACTATGCAACTATATAACTATGGATCTGGGACTGCACGAGCGTACACAGTAAAAAACTGCAGGACAGGAACATTGGTTCACTTTTGCCAGACCTGTTTTGGTTGGATTCCTAGTTGGTTCCTGGCATCTGTGGCCTTTTGCCCATTATTCATATAGATCTGCATTTCTTTCACAGTCTCAGAGAAAAAGTGTTTTGTATGATGCTTCGAGGGGGCTATAGAGGCTGACAAACGAGAAGGGGCAACCTCCTTATAGTTATTTACTTATTTTATGGTCTGGTGTGTACCTAGTTCATTCTTTTTTTTAGAGGAGAAAGCATGCCCCTTGACTTTTGTTTTTATAGCAGTATACATACAGTGATTTTTTTTAGGGGATTTTTTAGGTGCTGAAATATTTAGAACACAAATTGTTGAAAAAGGTTAAATTTATTAATACGTAAATGAAAAACAGATACAACGTTTGTTCTTTATGGACAAACATTTAAAATCAATCCAGCTTATTTTGAAACATTCAAAGCAATATTGGGAGTATCTTATCATAGTAATGATGACAGAATGTGAAATATGATTATACTGACATGTTTCACCACCTTGGGCTTCGTCAGGGGATATAATTTGTAATATGGTATGCGTCACTAGATACAGAAAACAAAACACATCATGATATTGGCAGATGGCATCAATTTGGAATTTGCAATTTGTACAAATAGAACCTGGCCCATTATACTCAACAGATCACCACTCACCCAGCTCCTGTCTCCCTGAGATGCCGGACACAGGCCGATGCCAAAGCGGCAAGCCCCAAAGGGGGGCACACAGAACGGTCAGGACCATGCTACAAGGATTAATAAGGCTACAATTAGTTGAAGTCTCAACTCGCTATGAGAAAGGTAAAGAACCAACTAAAGCAATCCAACTGAATAGCAGCTGGTTCATTGAGAAAACATATCTAAAGGGAACCAAAAATATACTTACTACCTAGGCTGTTGATATTGAGATAAATCAAGGGTGCCGTGTGGTATAGAGACCACCAATAATCTCCAATTATCAAATATGCAGCAATTGAAAAAACATGGGAGATGGAAGAACCAGGAAAATAAAAAATAAATTAGGGATGTACTGAGGAAAAGACTTAATTAGATTTAATGCTAAGCAGGCTGTTGTTGAAAAACTGATAATGTAAATATATATAAATAGCGAAATCAGTATAAATTACAAGTTTTAAAAGGAGGATATACAGTATCTCACAAAAGTGAGTACACCCCTCACATTTTTGTAAATATTTTATTATATCTTTTCATGTGACAACACTGAAGAAATTACACTTTGCTACAATGTAAAGTAGTGAGTGTACAGCTTGTATAACAGTGTAAATTTGCTGTCCCCTCAAAATAACTCAACACACAGCCATTCATGTCTAAACCGCTGGCAACAAAAGTGAGTACACCCCTAAGTGAAAATGTCAAAATTGGGCCCAATTATCAATTTTCCCTCCCGGTGTCATGTGATTTTTTAGTGTTACATGGTCATTTAAGCCTGGATATGTTGTGGCATTGAGACTGTGTATCCATGGAGTTTCAAGCTGTAGCAGCGTTCGATTTACGCTATTTGGCCAGCTTTAGCTTCAGTTTTAGATCCAGGATGACCACTGGCTTGGAAGAAAACCAGCTTAAATAAACCCCAAATCCATTTGAATACAATAGATATAAGAAGCATTAGATTGCTATTATACAGTGAATAACCTTTGATTCAAGCATTTGATTTTCCTTTAAGGTTGAAAGTGGCAAGTGTAGTGTAATATCTTCTACGGGAATACAAGCACCTGTCCACTAAGAAGTCTTTTATATTTCAGCTTTAATGTGTTCCAAAAATACCCCTTGTTTCCCCCGCACAGGTTTTCAAGAGAAATCCACTGTTTAGCCGTAGAGAGCTAATCTAGTTAACATTCTCCTTAAATGTGGCTTGTCTTCATTCTGCCTGCACGCCTCTCCATAACTTCATATCACACTGTGTCTTCACAGCATGAGCAGCTGAAAATGGGATTGTGAGACCTGTTATCACACGGCAGCTCTGTGATCACAATGTGTAATTATACTTGTCTGAATCGTCATCACTTCAAGGAAGATGTCTGTAATTAGGTGAACTGAGGTGTGTTAGCTAGGGCTCTGAACTAGGAAATGGGCTACTTTCCAAAGAAATACACTATATGTATTTGTTCATCTCCTTAAAGCGGAACACACCCAAAAGGGAAAGTTCCGCTTGTTTGCACCCCTCGCTCCACTTCCACACTTTTTTTTTTTTATGGGTGTGTGTACCTGGTTTTGACAGGTACCCGCGCCGTGGTGCTCTGAGCTGGAAGTTCGGACCCCCTCCTTCCCCCACAGCCTTCTGGGACACATCACAGGTCCCAGAACACTGCAGGACCATTCACAAAAGCGCAGCTTGACTTTCAAATGCACAGTAGGAAACAGACCGTGAAGCCGCAAGGCTTAAGATGCCGATGCCTGCATCCAAAGCCAGTTGAAGAATCTGCTTAGGTGAGGACATCGTAGGATCCCTGTACAGGTAAGTGTCCTTATATTAATTTTTTTTACATTTTTTGGGGGGAGCCTGGAACTTCTCTTTAAGGAAGAATTCCAGACATAGTATATTTTTACAAAGTTACTTTGGTCTAGCTAGTATAGCACACCCCCTAAGGAGCCGCAAGTATAAAGGGATCCCCCACCCTGCACAGCCAGGCACACCACATCTTCACAGCACACTTGAATCAGAAGAACAGTCCAGTGCTTTGTTTTTATGTTGTATTGAGGGTAATAAACTTCGATAGGTATAGGGATATTATGGAATGCCCACTTGATCAAAGTATCAGAACTCTTCAGAGACACAACTGTTCTGCCCATCAGATGTATATATTCTGATTATCTGCATTTGTGTTGTTTAAAATTACATTTAATGTTGTATTTTCTATAGAAATCATTTGCAGAGTGTAGGCGCCATCTAGCGTCCCTTTTTGGTATTGTTTCTATTGTTTACTTTGTTATTATTAAATTTATAACCCAGGAAGTGTTTAGAAGTCAAAGTATTCTGGGTAGAATCTCACAGGAAGAGACACATTCACCATGCTTTTCAAGACACTGCAAGAGGCAGGATATGTCTTGTTTCAATCTCTTACCATCATTCCTTAGAGAACTTTAAAAGTAAGTTTTTACTGTGTATCTGTGTCTCTGAAATGTATGCAAAATTTATGGGAACTACATAGAACTACAACACCCAGGACCAGCTGGCACTGTTTGAATGGTATAACAAAGGCTCAGTTAGATCAGTAGCAAATTCCCTTTACAGGCAGGGACCGAGGGCCCCTTTGTTTATGTAGCACAGTCCTAGTGCCCTGCTGTCTTCCTCCTGTGGTTACCGATTCTAGCACCACCTCTTCAGGCACTGCCAACCCTGCCCCTTTCTCTAGCCCTCCTGGCTAAGACTTGCTAAGACTCTGCATCCCTCCCAGGCTGCTCTCTCCCAATCCTCGTAGTCATGCCTCTCAGTCCTCTCAGACCGTAACACTCACCAGCCCACCTGGCTGTCTACCTCCCTGGAGATTTGCCCAGCAGTGTTCTCCTGTTGTCCTTCGCCTGCTCCCGTGCCTCTGGTCAGGACACCTCTGTCCGTTCCGCACCCGAGCCCAGGCCTCAGGTCACCCCCCCAGACTAGGGGGCACCCTCAAGGGCCACCATTAGCCTAACACTCCAGCTTCCACCCAAACTCCACTGCCCTAGCTGAGCTGACTCAGAGTATTTGAGGGAGCTCTGTCAACTGCCAACCCATCTGTTGGGCATTGATCAGGGTCCTCAGAATACTCCAGGCAGCTACTCCTCGCCTCCACTCCCATTCTTCTAGAATCTACTACCAGTTTCTAGAAGTGGGAGGGGGGTCTCAGAGATTCTGCCTGTGAGTCATCCAGCTCTTCCTGAGTCACTCAAACCCTGACCCAGAAAAACACACAGGCTTGGTTGCCAGCCAAGCCCGAAAACTCCATCGGAAAAATCTTGGATGTTTTTTCCAACGGAATTCCGCTCAAGCTTGGCTTGCATACACACGGTCACACAAAAGTTCACTGAACTTTCGACCGTCAAGAACGCGGTGACGTACAACACTACGATGAGCTGAGAAAACGAAGTTCAATGCTTCAGAGCATGCGTCAAATTGTTTCCAAGCATGCGTAGGAATTTTGCGCGTCGGAATTGCAACAGACGATCGGAATTTATGATCAGAACTTTTTCCGACCGAAAAATTGAGAACCTGCTCTCAATCTTTTGCTGGCTGGCATTACGCAAGCAAAAGTCCGATGGAGCATACACATGGTCGCATTTTCCAACCAAAAGCTCTCATCTGACTTTTGCTGGTGGAATTTCCGTTCGTGTGTACGCGACATAACAAAACCTTTTCTAGGTACTACACTAGTGAAAAAATAACTAATTAGACCTGCACAAAAAAATTCTGATTATAAGCAGCTGCGGCTCTCAATGGTCTATGACACCATACACCATACAATACCAATTAAAAAAAAAAGCTGGCATGTATGTTTATCCTATAAATATAATTGCTATAATGTGATATGGTGTGCAATGTTCATTCAAAAAAATGATTATTAATTAAATAAATGTTATCTCAAAGGACTCCAATTTAAAAATCACTACATTTATTTCTGCTTCTTCAAATCAATAGATACCATATATCACAGTATATTGTTATTATATCTATTGAGATAATTCACTGCAATATCTTTTATACGCCCAATGTGTTATTCTCTACTAGTAAGCTTGTGTCGACACGTTTCACAACTGATTTCACTTCCTTAGGACTGGGTAATGCAGTTGTAGGTAACAATAATGTCATACAGTGATTTACACATCCATCTAAAACAGAAATATATAATGTACAGTTTATACAACATTAAAGTACATGTTTGGCGGTATCCAGGGCTGTTACATCCATAAACTGTCATTATAGGAATTTCAGTGTTGCAATAAACACAATTACACATATGTGATACCTACAAAAGGAAAAAGCAGCTCATTGCTCAATAGTCTATCCCCCATATGTTCATGGGTGTAAATACCAAAAATGGGCAGAAATAATTATACCACCCAAGTGAAAAAAAGGCAGAAACAAAGGGTCTGTATATAGGCAGGTACAGTTTGGCCTCCAGCCCGTAGATGGCGCTGCACCACTGTACATATAGAGTGGAGGGTTAGAGGAACATTGTTCCCTTATGGACCCCCTAGGTGTCTCAGAGAGTGCAGCTGTCTGATTGGATGCTGCAATTCCTGGTATACTACAGTTTATTGGGTACCACAGCTCTTAGACCCATCCACATGTAAAAGAGGGCACAGAAAACCCACACCATAACCCAATCCAACTTGGTAGGAGCAAAATAACCCAATGTGATGAGTTTAAAACAATCCAGATGTTTGAGTCCTCAAAAGGTAGGAGTGTGTGTGTGGCTCCCCTCTTCTGTTCTCCAATACCCCCTGCAAAGTCCACCAATGGGGTGGGCATTCTCCACCTTCTGTGGCACAAGCCTATCATCAAAAACTGGGGAACATCAAAGAACACCCTGCTTGTTACACCCAATTATTAGACAGGTGAGGAAAAAAGATTAGAATCACTGAAAAAAACTAGTGAATAGGACAAAAGCATTATTATATATTGCAATTTGCAATAAACCAACATGTTAAAAGGGAGACAATTGCAAAAATGGGAGGAATCTCACAGTCTAATATAATATTCAAAAGCACAAACATGACTCACAAAGTAACTATTTATACAGTATACATTGAAAGGAATTCAATAAAGCTGCTGTGTCATTTTTCTGGAGTTGATCCCTCTTGTTAATTTGTTGCACCAAATTCGTAAAGCATCTTCGACACTTTTGGTTCTGATAGCGACTTGTGCACCAAATTCAGGTAGTTCTAAAATGTGCCAGTTGTACATTGTGGTGCAACATCTGTGACAAATTCAGAATATAATGAATTTGTTGGTGTCTCACAAAAGTGGAACTAATTAAAATCAACACTATATTGGCGTACAGAAAGACCCTGGCACAGACAGATTTTATGAAAGTGTCTTGGGTGCTTTCTATAAGTGGTGCAGTGTGTGCCAAATTCAAGTACAAGTTCTAGACGGGTATATGAATTTGACGCATGCTGTGTATCTTTTAGAACCCATGTGAGACACTTTTGCAAAATTAGTTTGAGACAGTCTTTGTGAATTCTTGGGACTGTGCCACACAAACACAAAAAGTCACCCCTGTCTGATGTTAGACATCACAAGCAACCTCACACTCTCTAGTCATGCTGAGGAAGAGAGGGGGTGTGCCTGACCTGACCTGTTAGATGACTTAGTGCAATGAGTAATGTGCTCAAAATCTGATAACTATTGCACTGTGCAGTCAAATTCAGACAAACTCTGAAACTGCCATAACAAGAAATTGGAGAATGGAAGCTTTAAGTACAAAGCCTATCTGACTGAATATCTAATTCTGTGACTTCAGTTAGGCTGCAACAATTGCATGGAGGTCAAAGCTGCCAGAGAGATTCAGCAAGCTAGAGGAAATGGGTGTTACAGGTTCTGTGAGAGATTGCCACTACAGAGTCCCGAGTTGCTGCCATTGCCTCTAATACAGGATGCCAGACAGCAGGATGAAGCTTCATAACAGACTGCATAGTGGTAAGAGATTCCTGGCATCAACTTCCTTACCCACCTCTTACAAGGACAGTGTCACCCTAACCAGGGATGTAGTTTTGGGATTTATGCCCTGTATTGAGGATACAACTAGGCCTGAATGCTGGAAATCTGGGCTCCAATAGTTTATGCCAATAAGAATGATTTGGAGAGACTAAAGGCTCTTTTAGCTTCCAGTACCACCCCTTCAGTTAGGACCCCCCTAGATTTTGGGCTCAGGTACAGAAGTCCTTGGTCCTCTTATTGTTTGTTGCATTGTACAGACCTGTTTATTTTGTTATTACTTATTGGAGTTGCCATCTTATTTGGTGTTGTTGCCTTGTTGGGTGTGTAGCCCAAATAAATGCTCAATTTCATGCCTGGGTGTCTAAGAGGGTGTGGCATCGCTGGAAGAATCGTTGTCATCTGGTATCAGGGGACCAATACATCTGCGGCTCATTTGGGGATAAGTGCTACACATCTAAAGACTAAAAATGCAGAACATATTTATAGCTCACCAATGAGCTGTTAAAAAACTTGATGTGTCTACACAATTGTGTCAATCTACAATAACCTTCAGTAATGATTTCCCCATAGTGTCTGAAGCTCAGCCTCCAATAGAACACAGAAACTGCTAAAATACCACAATATGTTACAGCAATAAATTGTATATCGGCTGTAAATATTATTTAACAGTTCTTAGAGCCCAGCAAGGTTTGCGTGATTGACTTTAATTAAAAATGGGTCTGGAGATACCTAAATCAACAGTTTTGAGGGAACATTTTTGCCTTACTTAATTAGGTAGATTAGAGCAAAAGACAGATTGCAGAAGGGAAGATTAAAGAGTGTTTACCATGTCCTGCAACCACATGAAAGAATTATGATCAACAAAACAAATAGGATAATTTATGGTGTGACCAAACTGTGTATATTTACTCTTAATGTTATTATGTATAATTGATGAATAAAGTCTAAAAACCAGCTCAAAGCTGGCTAGTTGGGATTCCCTATGTTGGTTTCCAGAGATTTTATGTGATTGACCTGAAGGCATAAAATTAAGGAAATCCATGGCTAACTGTTCCAAATAGGTGGATGAATTTTACACAACAGTGGCCTGCTTTATGCAGTAGTTGTCCTGTAATAGAAAAGGATTGCTAATTAAATAGCTTAAATTCCAGACATAGTATATTTTTACAAAGTTACTTTGGTCTAGCTAGTATAGCACACCCCCTAAGGAGCCGCAAGTATAAAGGGATCCCCCACCCTGCACAGCCAGGCACACCACATCTTCACAGCACACTTGAATCAGAAGAACAGTCCAGTGCTTTGTTTTTATGTTGTATTGAGGGTAATAAACTTCGATAGGTATAGGGATATTATGGAATGCCCACTTGATCAAAGTATCAGAACTCTTCAGAGACACAACTGTTCTGCCCATCAGATGTATATATTCTGATTATCTGCATTTGTGTTGTTTAAAATTACATTTAATGTTGTATTTTCTATAGAAATCATTTGCAGAGTGTAGGCGCCATCTAGCGTCCCTTTTTGGTATTGTTTCTATTGTTTACTTTGTTATTATTAAATTTATAACCCAGGAAGTGTTTAGAAGTCAAAGTATTCTGGGTAGAATCTCACAGGAAGAGACACATTCACCATGCTTTTCAAGACACTGCAAGAGGCAGGATATGTCTTGTTTCAATCTCTTACCATCATTCCTTAGAGAACTTTAAAAGTAAGTTTTTACTGTGTATCTGTGTCTCTGAAATGTATGCAAAATTTATGGGAACTACATAGAACTACAACACCCAGGACCAGCTGGCACTGTTTGAATGGTATAACAAAGGCTCAGTTAGATCAGTAGCAAATTCCCTTTACAGGCAGGGACCGAGGGCCCCTTTGTTTATGTAGCACAGTCCTAGTGCCCTGCTGTCTTCCTCCTGTGGTTACCGATTCTAGCACCACCTCTTCAGGCACTGCCAACCCTGCCCCTTTCTCTAGCCCTCCTGGCTAAGACTTGCTAAGACTCTGCATCCCTCCCAGGCTGCTCTCTCCCAATCCTCGTAGTCATGCCTCTCAGTCCTCTCAGACCGTAACACTCACCAGCCCACCTGGCTGTCTACCTCCCTGGAGATTTGCCCAGCAGTGTTCTCCTGTTGTCCTTCGCCTGCTCCCGTGCCTCTGGTCAGGACACCTCTGTCCGTTCCGCACCCGAGCCCAGGCCTCAGGTCACCCCCCCAGACTAGGGGGCACCCTCAAGGGCCACCATTAGCCTAACACTCCAGCTTCCACCCAAACTCCACTGCCCTAGCTGAGCTGACTCAGAGTATTTGAGGGAGCTCTGTCAACTGCCAACCCATCTGTTGGGCATTGATCAGGGTCCTCAGAATACTCCAGGCAGCTACTCCTCGCCTCCACTCCCATTCTTCTAGAATCTACTACCAGTTTCTAGAAGTGGGAGGGGGGTCTCAGAGATTCTGCCTGTGAGTCATCCAGCTCTTCCTGAGTCACTCAAACCCTGACCCAGAAAAACACACAGGCTTGGTTGCCAGCCAAGCCCGAAAACTCCATCGGAAAAATCTTGGATGTTTTTTCCAACGGAATTCCGCTCAAGCTTGGCTTGCATACACACGGTCACACAAAAGTTCACTGAACTTTCGACCGTCAAGAACGCGGTGACGTACAACACTACGATGAGCTGAGAAAACGAAGTTCAATGCTTCAGAGCATGCGTCAAATTGTTTCCAAGCATGCGTAGGAATTTTGCGCGTCGGAATTGCAACAGACGATCGGAATTTATGATCAGAACTTTTTCCGACCGAAAAATTGAGAACCTGCTCTCAATCTTTTGCTGGCTGGCATTACGCAAGCAAAAGTCCGATGGAGCATACACATGGTCGCATTTTCCAACCAAAAGCTCTCATCTGACTTTTGCTGGTGGAATTTCCGTTCGTGTGTACGCGACATAACAAAACCTTTTCTAGGTACTACACTAGTGAAAAAATAACTAATTAGACCTGCACAAAAAAATTCTGATTATAAGCAGCTGCTGCTCTCAATGGTCTATGACACCATACACCATACAATACCAATTTTTAAAAAAAGCTGGCATGTATGTTTATCCTATAAATATAATTGCTATAATGTGATATGGTGTGCAATGTTCATTCAAAAAAATGATTATTAATTAAATAAATGTTATCTCAAAGGACTCCAATTTGAAAAAAAATCACTACATTTATTTCTGCTTCTTCAAATCAATAGATACCATATATCACAGTATATTGTTATTATATCTATTGAGATAATTCACTGCAATATCTTTTATACGCCCAATGTGTTATTCTCTACTAGTAAGCTTGTGTCGACACGTTTCACAACTGATTTCACTTCCTTAGGACTGGGTAATGCAGTTGTAGGTAACAATAATGTCATACGGTGATTTACACATCCATCTAAAACAGAAATATATAATGTACAGTTTATACAACATTAAAGTACATGTTTGGCGGTATCCAGGGCTGTTACATCCATAAACTGTCATTATAGGAATTTCAGTGTTGCAATAAACACAATTACACATATGTGATACCTACAAAAGGAAAAAGCAGCTCATTGCTCAATAGTCTATCCCCCATATGTTCATGGGTGTAAATACCAAAAATGGGAAGAAATAATTATACCACCCAAGTGAAAAAAAGGCAGAAACAAAGGGTCTGTATATAGGCAGGTACAGTTTGGCCTCCAGCCCGTAGATGGCGCTGCACCACTGTACATATAGAGTGGAGGGTTAGAGGAACATTGTTCCCTTATGGACCCCCTAGGTGTCTCAGAGAGTGCAGCTGTCTGATTGGATGCTGCAATTCCTGGTATACTACAGTTTATTGGGTACCACAGCTCTTAGACCCATCCACATGTAAAAGAGGGCACAGAAAACCCACACCATAACCCAATCCAACTTGGTAGGAGCAAAATAACCCAATGTGATGAGTTTAAAACAATCCAGATGTTTGAGTCCTCAAAAGGTAGGAGTGTGTGTGTGGCTCCCCTCTTCTGTTCTCCAATACCCCCTGCAAAGTCCACCAATGGGGTGGGCATTCTCCACCTTCTGTGGCACAAGCCTATCATCAAAAACTGGGGAACATCAAAGAACACCCTGCTTGTTACACCCAATTATTAGACAGGTGAGGAAAAAAGATTAGAATCACTGAAAAAAACTAGTGAATAGGACAAAAGCATTATTATATATTGCAATTTGCAATAAACCAACATGTTAAAAGGGAGACAATTGCAAAAATGGGAGGAATCTCACAGTCTAATATAATATTCAAAAGCACAAACATGACTCACAAAGTAACTATTTATACAGTATACATTGAAAGGAATTCAATAAAGCTGCTGTGTCATTTTTCTGGAGTTGATCCCTCTTGTTAATTTGTTGCACCAAATTCGTAAAGCATCTTCGACACTTTTGGTTCTGATAGCGACTTGTGCACCAAATTCAGGTAGTTCTAAAATGTGCCAGTTGTACATTGTGGTGCAACATCTGTGACAAATTCAGAATATAATGAATTTGTTGGTGTCTCACAAAAGTGGAACTAATTAAAATCAACACTATATTGGCGTACAGAAAGACCCTGGCACAGACAGATTTTATGAAAGTGTCTTGGGTGCTTTCTATAAGTGGTGCAGTGTGTGCCAAATTCAAGTACAAGTTCTAGACGGGTATATGAATTTGACGCATGCTGTGTATCTTTTAGAACCCATGTGAGACACTTTTGCAAAATTAGTTTGAGACAGTCTTTGTGAATTCTTGGGACTGTGCCACACAAACACAAAAAGTCACCCCTGTCTGATGTTAGACATCACAAGCAACCTCACACTCTCTAGTCATGCTGAGGAAGAGAGGGGGTGTGCCTGACCTGACCTGTTAGATGACTTAGTGCAATGAGTAATGTGCTCAAAATCTGATAACTATTGCACTGTGCAGTCAAATTCAGACAAACTCTGAAACTGCCATAACAAGAAATTGGAGAATGGAAGCTTTAAGTACAAAGCCTATCTGACTGAATATCTAATTCTGTGACTTCAGTTAGGCTGCAACAATTGCATGGAGGTCAAAGCTGCCAGAGAGATTCAGCAAGCTAGAGGAAATGGGTGTTACAGGTTCTGTGAGAGATTGCCACTACAGAGTCCCGAGTTGCTGCCATTGCCTCTAATACAGGATGCCAGACAGCAGGATGAAGCTTCATAACAGACTGCATAGTGGTAAGAGATTCCTGGCATCAACTTCCTTACCCACCTCTTACAAGGACAGTGTCACCCTAACCAGGGATGTAGTTTTGGGATTTATGCCCTGTATTGAGGATACAACTAGGCCTGAATGCTGGAAATCTGGGCTCCAATAGTTTATGCCAATAAGAATGATTTGGAGAGACTAAAGGCTCTTTTAGCTTCCAGTACCACCCCTTCAGTTAGGACCCCCCTAGATTTTGGGCTCAGGTACAGAAGTCCTTGGTCCTCTTATTGTTTGTTGCATTGTACAGACCTGTTTATTTTGTTATTACTTATTGGAGTTGCCATCTTATTTGGTGTTGTTGCCTTGTTGGGTGTGTAGCCCAAATAAATGCTCAATTTCATGCCTGGGTGTCTAAGAGGGTGTGGCATCGCTGGAAGAATCGTTGTCATCTGGTATCAGGGGACCAATACATCTGCGGCTCATTTGGGGATAAGTGCTACACATCTAAAGACTAAAAATGCAGAACATATTTATAGCTCACCAATGAGCTGTTAAAAAACTTGATGTGTCTACACAATTGTGTCAATCTACAATAACCTTCAGTAATGATTTCCCCATAGTGTCTGAAGCTCAGCCTCCAATAGAACACAGAAACTGCTAAAATACCACAATATGTTACAGCAATAAATTGTATATCGGCTGTAAATATTATTTAACAGTTCTTAGAGCCCAGCAAGGTTTGCGTGATTGACTTTAATTAAAAATGGGTCTGGAGATACCTAAATCAACAGTTTTGAGGGAACATTTTTGCCTTACTTAATTAGGTAGATTAGAGCAAAAGACAGATTGCAGAAGGGAAGATTAAAGAGTGTTTACCATGTCCTGCAACCACATGAAAGAATTATGATCAACAAAACAAATAGGATAATTTATGGTGTGACCAAACTGTGTATATTTACTCTTAATGTTATTATGTATAATTGATGAATAAAGTCTAAAAACCAGCTCAAAGCTGGCTAGTTGGGATTCCCTATGTTGGTTTCCAGAGATTTTATGTGATTGACCTGAAGGCATAAAATTAAGGAAATCCATGGCTAACTGTTCCAAATAGGTGGATGAATTTTACACAACAGTGGCCTGCTTTATGCAGTAGTTGTCCTGTAATAGAAAAGGATTGCTAATTAAATAGCTATAAAGGTTCTCTATCCATCTTAAGAACCAGGAACCCTTTAACTGAGTTTATACAACAATGGAAAATACTGTGAGTAGCGCCCGCATATAAAAACGGTGGTCAAACCACACATGTGAGGTATCGCCGCAATCGTTAGAGCGAGAACAATAATTCTAGCCCTAGACCTCCTCTGTAACTCAAAACATGCAACCTGTAGATTTTTTTAAACGTCGCCTTTAGAGATTTTTAAGGGTAAAAGTTTGACGCCATTCCACGAGCAGGCACAATTTTGAAGCGTGACATGTTGGGTATCAATTTACTTGGTGTAACATTATCTTTCACAATATAAAAAAGAATTGGGCTAACTTTACTGTTGTCTTATTTTTTTAGTCCAAAAAGTAAATTTTTCCCAAAAAAGTGCGCTTGTAAGACCGCTGCGCAAATATGGTGTGAAAAAAAGTATTACAATGACTGCCATTTTATTCTCTAGGGTGTTAGATATAAAACAATATATAATGTTTGTTGGTTCTAACAAATTTTCTAGCAAAAAAAAAAAATGATTTAAACTTGTAAACACCAAAATCTCAAAACGAGGCTAGTCTTTAAGTGGTTAAGCAGGGATATGGGTCTGTAATTTGAGACTTGTGTAACATCCTTGCCATCCTTCTTTTAGGGATGATATATGGGCCTCTAACATGTGGCCTATTGGTTGATAGTAACCTAGGAGATAAGCTAAAGTTTTTTTTTTTTACCTTAAAGCGGTAGTAAACTCAGACAACCTTACTCCAAATCTGCAATATGCAACTTCATGCTGCTCTTTATAATCACTGTGACGCATACAGTATGTAAATAAAATGTTCTTACTTGCTCAAATAAACTTTTTCTAAACGATCCAGCTTGTATGCAGCTGCTGCCATTATAATTAATGTCTTCCGCGTCCCAATAGTAATGTATTTCCGCCCTCACTCTGTGGCCAAAATCCCGCACAATGCGCATTATTCCCCAAAGCCAAGCCTCGTTTTCGTTTCAGTTTTCCATGCAACCAAGTACAGCGAATCAAAGCTGATCCTGTTGCTGCATTACTCCTTGTTCAGCACTCCCCTGTAGTTTGGCTGTCTCTCGGTCTGTCTTCTGCTCCACTCTCCATCTCTTTGTCTCCACAACCCCTGCGACGTAGCGAGTCATGTGGGGTTAAATAGTTTGTTAACCCAAAAAATAAAAAAAATGATGCTCCTGGCCCTTTAACGTGCAAGCTGCAGCATGGTGCTTTTGCTTTTTCAATTACCCCTTTGTATCTCTTACAATACCTGTTTGATCCTTCCAGGTCCTGACTTCAACCCTGAGAGCTGACAATGATTATCATGGCTGCTGAGCCATGATAACGTGGTCAGAATACGTGTCTCTACCACTGTAATTCCCCCCTCCTCCCCCTCCCTCTCCCTGTTAGCTCCGTAACCGGGACTGAGAAAACAATCTCCTCCACTCCCAGCCCCGCCCCTCTCCTCTCGTACAGACTTCATTGAGTACAATGTTTACCTGTCAATCACCAGCAACTCCCCGCCCACAAAATTTGTTTTTCAGGATTTAAATTATTGTTCTAAAAACATATATATGTTTTGTATAACGTCTGTAATATTTCTGGTGCGTTTATAAAGTAATTTTTTCATTTTTTTTTCACCATCATGTTCCGGCACGGTGCCAATCTGTGCTGTATGGCCACAGGGTCAAAGATCACATTCCTCTTCTGACATATCTTGCATATGTCAGAAAGAATTCGGGCCCCTCCTACTCAGCTCAGGACAAGGAGAGAAGATAGGACACATGACTGCGATTACAAAGCCATAATAAAGGTGTTTGCAATAAAAAAAAAGACACATGCTGCGCTGCTTAGGGAAGCAAATAATATATTCCAAATCAATTTGGGGCACTTGAGTTACCAACCACTTTAAGGTTCAGCATCTCAATGGGGAAGGAATGTGATGGATCTCGGGGCTGACGTCGACCTAAGGAAATGTCACAGCCCCGGCATATACACAGCATTTTCAGGCATGGAAAGCTTGCCAGATAAATAGGAAGAACAGTCAAAGGGCCGGTGACGTACTTGAAAAGAAAACTACAGATTACACAGAAAGCAAGCCATAAATACAGAGCACACAACACAATACTATAGGCTGCATTGATGAATTTAAAAGAAACTTGCTAGACTGGGTTTGCATTCTCTGTATTAAAGTGATTATAAAGTCTCCTTCTTTTTAAAAAAAAAATAACAAACATGTTATACTTACCTCCTCTGTGCAGTGGTTTTGCACAGGGCAGCCTGGAACCCCCTCTTCTCAGGTCCCTCTTTGCTGCTCCTAGCCCCTCATTCCTGTCGAGTGCCCCGCCAGCTAGATGCAGCGCTAGTGAAAATATTAGTCAATTTATCAAGTGAAAGAAAACTAAAGCTGAATCCCATCGAGATTCAAGTCCATAAATGACAAGGAGGTAACACCCATCCTTGTGGATAGAGATGATAAGCTACAGAGGAGGAAATAGTGAAAAATCCTTCATATAAAGTGCGCCCAGCTCCACAACCAAGTGAGTAGATAGCCTGCTTACTAGATTGACTAATCCAGATTCCGATAAGCCCTCCACATGCAGACCCCCACAACCACCGGCAGAGTTGTGGGGAGGAGGCTCTTGTCCTTATCAACATGTGGACAAGGTGCTTTGGGGGGCCATGTTGAGGGCATGTGGCCTGGTATGGTTCAGGGAGGGGGGTGCTCGCTTTTCCTGACCTGCTAGGCTGCATGCTCGGATAAGGGTCTGGGATGGATTTTAGGGGGGGGACCCCATGCTGTTTTTTTTTTATTTTGGTGTAGGGTTTGCCTTAAAATACATACCAGACCCGAAGGGTCTGATATTGACTGGGGGAACCCACGCCATTTAAAAAAAAAACAGAAAATTATAATTTTTTTATTCAGCTGTCAGCAGAGAAACCCATTGACAGCTGATGACTCATTGTTTGTTAAGGACATTGCAGCCGCCTTCCCAGCCCCACTCCTTAACAGCCAGCTTTCACTGCATCCTGATTGGGCAAAGCTTTTCCCAATCAGGACGCAGAATACACTGTGCAGCACACAAGAACGCCCGCTGAACACCCTGCAAATTCGGGTGTTCCTGGAATGGGGGGGGGGGGGGGGGTTCAGCCATGTTCTGCCCGAACCTATGCTCGGGCTGAACCAATCGTCCAACTCTACTGGCTAGTACTGTCACTATGTTCCACAGCAATGCAATGTTAATGGAAATTCCAATGCATTAACATTGCAGCAATATAAAATTATGATCACTCAAAAACATAGCGTGTCCTCAAACTCCTATTAACAGGGATTCCCTAAACTACCATTCACCCATCAAGCAGTGTGAGCTTCCTTCTTCAAACGTTGGTAAAAAGGAAATATAAGACCATTCCCTGTGTGTCTGGTTTCCCTTCTGTATATATATATATATATATATATATATATATATATATATATTTGTGAGAATATAGAGATGTATTAAGGATAAGAATAAGGAGATCATTTTTGCAATTACATGTGGTAAAAACCATAAAAAAGTTAAAATACTTCTTCAAAGGTTGTGGCTATACAAACACAAGCCTGTTGCCCTATATTTACAACCTACTACATACCATAAAAAGGATATTATTCCCTAACGTTGAAGCACAATCCCTTTAAAAAAAATTCTTAAATTCCCTTAATATCTTGTGTTACCTGAAAGCTATGGGACATAATGCAAATATAGATTTACTTAATATAAAATACACAAAAGTAGATTTTTTCAGAGGCCAGAGAAGATCATAACTTTACATTTTTAAATCCATTGGCTTCTATCCTCTTGATTTTTCTCCCTCCCGCTGGGGTTTACATAAACACGATCTAACACTTGAAAAAATATGCCTCTAGTTGAACCCTCCTGTTTCAATTTAAATTGTCACTTTATTAAAGTTTGCAGGCTGCAGATAACTGTATCATAGTTGTGTTCATAAATTCTTCTTCACAGACTTCTAAAGGTTTTACCAACCTATAACACTATACATAAATCACATCCTAAGAAATAAATAATGCCATCCGTAGAGCAATCTGCTTGATGTTGAATATCAATCATATGACCTGTTGGGAATTGTATCTCTTTACTTTCTTTAATAAAACAACACTTAACACGATGCTGACTCTAAAGTCCCAACCAGTTTATAGGGATCTTTTTTTTCCCTTTTTTTCTTCTTAAAGAGTTTGAAAACCTAAAAAAAATAAAAAAATGGATTTATTTGTTACAGCCCCTTTTACTCTGATACCCCTAACTAAAATCTAGTGGAACCAATTGCCTTAAGAATTCATCTAATTATTAAATAGAGTCCACCTGTGTGTAATTTAATCTCAGTATAAATACAGATGTTCTGTAAAATTCTCAGAGGTTTGTTAGAGAACCACAGCATCACGGAGGCCAAGGAGGGATAGGTCAGGGATAAAATTGATGAGAGACGTTTAAAGCAGACTTAGGTTAAAAAAAAATATCCCAAGCTTTAAACATCTCACAGAGCACTGTTCAATCCATCATCCGAAAATGGAATGAGTATGGCACAACTGCAAACATACCAAGACACCTGGCCGTCCACCTAAACTGGCAGGCCAGGCAAGGAGAGCTTTAATCAGAGAAGCAGCCAAGAGGCCCATGGTAACTCCTGAGGAGCTGCAGAGATCCATGGCTCAGGTGGGAGAATCTGTCCACAGGACAACTATTAGTCATGTACTCCACAAATCTGGTCTTTATGGAAGAGTGGCAAGAAGAAAGCCATTGTTGAAAGAAAGCCATAAGAAGTCCTGTTTGTAGTTTACGAGAAGCCATGTGGGGGACACAGCAAACATTTAGACACAGATTAGACCAAAATTTTACTTTGTGGCCTAAAAGAAAAACGCTATGTGTGGCGGAAAACTAGCACTGCACATCACACCATCCCCACTGTGAAACATGGTGGTTTCAGCATCATGTTGTGGGGATGCTTTTCTTCAAGAGGACAGGGAAGCTGGTCAGAGTTGATGGGAAGATGGATGGAGCCAAATACAGGGCAATCTTAGAAGAAAACCAGTTAGAGTCTGCAAAAGACTTGCTACTGGGGCTGAAGTTCACCTTTCAGCAGGACAAGACCCTAAACATACAGCCAGAGCTACAATGGAATGGTTTAGATCAAAGCATATTCATGTGTTTGAATGGCCCAGTCAAAGTCCAGACCTAAATCCAATTGAGAATCTTTGGCAAGACTTGAAAATTGGTGTTCACAGACGCTCTCCATCCAATCTGACAGAGCTTGAGCTATTTTGCAAAGAAGAATGGGCACAAATGTCACTGTCTAGATGTGCAAAGCTGGTAGAGACATACCCAAAATGTCTTGCAGCTGTAATTGCAGCAAAAGGTGGTTCTACAAAGTATTGACTCAAGGGGGCTAAATACAAATGCACGCCACACTTTTCAGATATTTATTTGTAAAATATGTTGAAAACCATTTATCATTTCCCTTCCCCTTCACAATTATGTGCTACCTTGTGTTGGTTTATCACATAAAATCCCATTAAAATACATTTACGTTTTTGGTTGTAACATGAAAAAATTTGGAAAATTTCAAGGGGTTTGAATACTTTTTCAAGGCACTGTAAATTTGTCAGAGTAGCTTAAAGGGTAAGTTCACCTTTACAGAAAAATCTGTAAGGTGAACTTACACTAGACCCCCTCCTCATCCCCCCCGGTCCTGCTGACCTGGAGCCCGGCGATCTCCCGCTATGAGACCTCGTATAGCTACCTCATTGGCCTGGGGCTTAAAAATCTCCTTGGGTTAATTTCCTAAATGTACCTCATCAGGAGACGTTTAGGTGCATTCTAATCGGTTGGCGCCGTCACGTGGGCGGCGCCGACCAATCAGAACCTGCGTAGCCCGTCCTGTTACCACAGGCGAAAAGGAGAGAAAGGCGTTAGGGTTTCAAATCCCTGAACTGGTAAAGCGGCTATATGATCTCTCAGAATGGGAGATCGCCGCTCTCCAGGTTACTGAGACCAGGTGCTTTCTATTAGCTTAGCCTCTAAACATGGATGTTAGTCCAACAAGTCTTTAAAGTGGAACTACAGAAAAAAAAAATTTGAGCCCCCCCATAGCATGCTTTTTATCTGTTGATCCTGCCAGCAATGTTTTTTTTGGAAATCATTTTTAAACCATATGAGCTTAAGCTGACTGCTGAAAGCTCACATATAAATAAACGCATATAAATTAAAAAAAAAGTGCATATGCTGAATACTATCATTACCGAATAATATATATAATACAGTCTTTGACTCACATTAAAACAGACATTCTTCTTAGTCTTCCATGTAAAATACGGTAGGCTTATTACTCCCTAATCCTGCAACCATGATCCTGGAACCGTTTTCTTCAGGCAGTGGTTGGATTTCCAGTAAAAGGGATCCAAGCCGCTTTACAGTCGCCTGATAACTTTTACAGCACTTGGAAGAGGGCCCTGTTCCGATGGGAAGCTCTGGACTGCTGTAGGTGATCAGGTGGGCTGTGCATAGAGGTGATGGAGGAACATTTGTTACCAGTCTCCTCTGTGATTAATGAACCAGAAGCGATAAGGATTTTGTCACTTCCAGTTTCAGCGTTGTGTTTCCCTGGTCGGTCCAGCTAGGGAAGCATCTGACCAAACCTATCTGTGTTTAATTAGATGCATTGAAGAGCAGAGGAGGGATCAGGGGTCTAATAGACCTCTAGTCTCTTCATAAAAAGTATCCGTCACGGCCCAAAACTATCACACAGGGCTTGTTCACCCCTTGTGATAGCAATAAAGTTAAATAAATTAAAGCGTTATGAAATTTAAATGAAATAAAAAAAAAAAAGATTAAATGCACCCCCCCCCAACCGTGCTTGCATGCGAATGCAAACACGCACATAGGTCCAGCACTCATATGTAGATTGTGATTGCACTGCATGTGTGAAGTATCACCACGAATGTTGGCGTGAGAGCAATAATTCTAATGCCATAACTCATTTAACTCTAATAACCTATAAACCTGTAGAGGCTTTTAAAGAATCATGGACAATTTTAGGTACCGTAATTTTTCGCCATTTCACAGGTATGCAATATTTAAAATTTTGGCATGTTTGGTATCTATTTACTTGACACAACGTCATCTTTTTTTTTTTCTTAGACCAAAAAAATGGGTATTATATTGTGTTTAGTGTACAATGCGGCGCTGGATGAATTCCCACACAAGTGCAGAAATGATAGTATCTCGGCTGGACCAATGAAAATAGCCAAAGCTCGATATCCAGAAGCCAATCTAGCCGAAGATACCAGTGGCTGGTCGGGAGCTCGGGGACACTGCAGCACTGGATAGAATGTGAGTATAGGTCTAACTCCAGCTAGCACCTTTTTGGTAGATTCAACAATAATTTCAAACTTTGGGAAAAAAAAAGATTTAAGCCATATTAATAAAACCTGAACTTTGTAAGTCCCCCAGCAGCGTAACATGATTTGTACCAACCCTTGTTATGCTCCGTACACACGATCGGAAATTCCACCAGCAAAAGTCTGATGTTAGCTTTTGGTCGGAAATTCCGACCGTGTGTATGCGCCATCAGACTTTTGCTGGCGGAATTCCCGCCAGCAAAACATTGAGAGCAGGTTCTCTATTTTTCGGTCGGAAAAGTTCTGATTCAGTTCGTTTGTACCAATTCCGACATGCAAAAATCCTACACATGCTTGGAAACAATTTGACGCATGCTCGACGCATGCTCGGAAGCATTGAACTTCATTTTCTCAGCTTTTCGTAGTGTTGTATGTCACGTGTTCTTGACGGTCGAAAGTTCAGAGAACTTATGTGTGACCGTGTGTATGTAAGCCAAGCCAAGCTTGAGCGGAATTCCATCAGCAAAACCATCCAAGTTTTTTCCGATGGAAATTCCACTTTTGTGTACAGGGCATAATTCACTTTTGCTGGACGGCTTGGTCTGCATGTAAATGTGGGAAAATATCTAAATATAGGCATGTGAAATATAAAAGCAGTTTATATACTGAATACTATCATTACAGGTATTACCACATAGTTTCCAGAATAAATATTAATATTAGAACCCTTTAAGTTGTTATCAATATCTGTTTTATTGGAACTTACAATCTTTAGCTTACTAATAGAGTTGGGCTGAACACCCCCTGGTTTCGGTTCACGCCAGAATTCTTGAATGTGGCAAAAGTTCGGACCGGAACCCCATTAAAGTCTATGGGACCCAAACAATAAAAAAAAAAAAAAAGATAATTTTTAAAGGAGCAGTGATTTTAATGATGCTTAAACTGAAACAATAAAATTGAACTGGGGGGGGGGGGCTTAGTCTGCCTGTAAAGTTGCACATCTCTACCATGTATAGAACCTGCTGCAGCAAAACTGACTTACATAAAGAAAAAAAAATGACATTTAAATAAATTTTCCCTGCAAGCTTTCTTTATTTTGTAAACAACGGCTTGGGGAGCTGGTCTGTACGATGAGGCCACAATTTAGTGCACTCAGAACAAGAGTAGAGATTTTTTGGATAAATTTCTCTTCGGCAAACTTTGGACAGAAATAAAAAAAAATTGCACCACAGTGACCAAGCCTTATGTGAAGAAGCCAAATTATAGTACACTCAGGCCAAGATTAACAATTTTTTTTTTTTTTTTAGATGAAGTCAGTGACCTCATCATTATCAGCACCTCCATCCTCACTATCACTGCAGCCAACTTGGCAATACGCTGTGGCTGGGGGAACATGACTGCCAATTTGTTGTTCATCAGTGTTGTCCCCTTTCTCTAGACTCATATTGCTCCCTTCCTCAACCTCAGAACCAACATCAGAATCAAGTAATGGCTGTGCATCATCAAAAAGCAAGTGGCTGACGCTGTATAAAAACAATTCAGCTGACTTCTCCATGCATGATGATGGGGCTTTAGCAGGACTATCTGTGGACAAGGAGACAGAATGAGTCCCTCTGGCAGCTGCAGTGGACTGCGCACTAGTCTCAGCTTGGGTGATAGAGGATGAGGGGGATGAGGATGGTTTAGTAAGCCAGGCCACCACCTCCTCTGCAATCTGTGGCTGGATAGCATGAGCAACAGCGCTAAACAGAAACAAACGTGCCCTGCCTGAGGATTGGCCATGTCCACCTTTGGCTGTGGACATAGATGCTGCTGGTCCCCTTTAGTCAATGAAAAGTAGTGTTTGGTGCACTTTAAATTTATGACTGCCACTGATAGAAATGTAAAAACTATAAAAAAAAAAAATTAAAGCCCCATACACACGCTCGGACAATCCGCGGACCAGGTCGGTCGGATTTTGTCCGTCGTACTTTGTCCGATGTTGGTGTTGCGTACACACGGTCGGACTACGTTGTCGGAATATCCGGTCTGCAAGAACGTCGTGACGTAAGTCGTCGTCCACGAGACTAGAAAAGGCAAGTTCAGCACCACGTCAGGTACCCGTTGGGCTCCTTCTGCTGATCCCGTGTTTATCGAGAGTTAGTCGAAGTTTGGTGACTTAAGATTCGCGCTTCTCAGTTTTCTGACTCAGATCGTTACTGCTCTTCAGTTTGTGCTTGTCGTGCGTATCTGTTTATTAGTGCGTGTAGTCAGTTCGCATTTGTTGGTCATTGCGGCCTATATCTTGATATAGGACGCTTTGATTTGCACTGCTTATTGTCTGCTCGTTTCTGCTATTCAGTTCGTTCTTTCAGGCCTTGCTGTTTATCGGTGCTTTCTGTTTGTCCGTTCTGACCAGCCGACCTTTTGTGACCTTGTGAGCGATGTTTCCCGTGCGTACTCGTCGCCGAGTTCGTGCTGTACGCGGAATTGGTGTCAGGCTTTTAGCTTTGACCCAAGACCCGTCCATGAACAGAGTGACGAGGAGTATGTGGACCAAGAATTGGTTGCTTCAGCGTGACCAGTTCTCGCACATGCCTTTGCTTCGTGAGATCCGGGAGAATAATCCTGATGATTTCAGGAACTTTCTCAGGATGACGGACCCCGATTTTCACCGTCTTTTGGCTTTGCTGACCCCCTTTATCAGCCGGCAGGATACCTGCATGAGACAAGCCATTACTCCGGAGCAGAGGCTTGTTGCCACGTTGAGGTACTTGGCGACAGGGAGAAGTCTTCAGGATTTGAAGTTCTCTTCAGGTATCTCTCCCCAGGCCCTGGGAATCATTATTTCAGAGACCTGTTCTGCCATCATTCAGGTCCTGCAGGAGGACTATATTAAGGTAACATTTCTACTTGACTATTCCCTTCTATGTATGCTCTGTTTGCTAATGTCTTCTATTTTTGACCTCCTTCCCTAATTACCATGATTGCAATATGCTCTAATATGCTGTGCCCCTTTTCTCCTTCATGCATTTTTCCCTTCACTTACCTCCCCAGCATGCTCTTCTGCCCCAATAGACACCTATGGCCTAGTCACTTAGGCAATGTATTTTGTCTGCTGCATAGTATTGTTTGCCCCCAAACACCCCCTAAAATATGCACAAATGTTTGCTGTGTGGTTTACTTCATGTAGAGCCCCTTTTTTATTTTTTTTTTTTGGGGGGGGGGGGCAAACTCATTATGAACCCCCTCCCCCAACTGCTCTGTCAGATGGTACCAATCCTCTATCTGCTGCCTTTCCCAAGGTCAATACACACTATATACCTACCTCTTTATAGTGGGCATCTTTACGGATGAATTCTGCAAAGCATGTAGTGCAAGGGGCTGCCTCCATACTTTCCATTTCCTCTTTTTTTGTCTTCTTTCCCTCCTATTAGCTTGCTTGTTAATTTCATAATGTCACAATGTGCTTGCCTTTTTTTGTGGGGGGGGGGGGGGGGGGTTAATGTTATTTTATCTTTCCTGGGGGCTGCCAATAGTGTTAAGTACAGAGGGTCTGGCCAAACTAGCACACATTATTGAGCCATTTGCCAATCAATGAAGTGCAGAGGGTTACCTGTAACCCCCCCCCCCCCAAAACCCTAGTTATTGCCAATGGCCCATCAGAAGTGGGGGGATTGATGGGGGGTGAGTCATCTGTGAAGGGGAGCCTCTACTTTTCTGTGCAAATACTTTCCAGCCTCCAATTTTATACAATGCTCTTGTTCCAAGATGTTGATTGTCTAATCTGCTTGCAATGTTTAAGTGCAAAGTGACTAATTTTTTTTTCTTGTTTCACTCCACAGTTCCCTTCCACGCCACAGGAATGGCAGACTGTGGCCTCCCACTTTGCCAGCCGTTGGGACTTTCCTAACTGCGGAGGGGCAATTGATGGGAAACACGTCCGCATCGTCCCACCGCCCAACTCGGGGTCCTACTATTATAATTATAAAGGGTTTAATAGTGTAGTGATGTTGGCGGTGGTGTCGGCAACATACGAGTTTATGTATGTGGACGTGGGGATGAACGGCCGGATCTCGGATGGTGGTGCCATTACGCACACGGAGTTCTACTGGCGTCTCCAAAGTGGCAGTCTGTGCTTGCCACCTCCAGAGGAGAATGCCGAAGGACTCCCCTTCGTCTTTGTCGCAGATGAAGCGTTTGCGTTGACTCCCCATGTGATGAGGCCGTTCCCGATGAGGACCCTCACCCCGGACCAGAGGGTCTTCCACTACAGGCTGTCCAGAGCCAGAAGAGTGGTGGAGAACACTTTTGGCATCCTGGCCAGCCGCTTCCGCCTGTTCCTGACGGCATTTAACTTGGCGGAATACAAACTGAACCACATAGTTCTTGCCTGTTGCATATTGCACAACTTCCTCAAAAGACATAACAGGAACTATGTGGTGCCCGTTGGCCCAGATGTGGAGGGCCCTCCAAATGCAGACCTCACAGCCCTTCAAGTGGCACGTCCAGGCTTGCCCCCTCTAAATGCCCGCGTGGTCCGCGAGCAATATATGGAGTACTTTGTGGGTAGGGGGGCCATTGCTCTGCCTGACGATGTGTGAGAGGCATTTTTTAATAAATCTGATATTTTAACCAACCTCTGATTTCTTGTCATTTCAGTCTTCTTTTTAGCTTATTTTACTTTGACATTTTTTCCCTTTGCCTTCGACAGTGGGAATGCACTTTCTGGGCAAAAGGAGGTAACAGTCTCTTCTTCCCAAAAAGATTATTCTCATGTTGTGTGTTTGCTACCTAATCTTTGGTCTAGAGAAGGTTTGTCCTGCATAACTGACAGCCAAAATACTCCTTTTCATCACCAGGTCTGACATGTGTGTATTCAGAAAAATGCTGTGCTCCGTGTTTTCGTACAAAGCACTGTGGGTGTCATTTACATAAGTCAAATACGCTATGCTCTACAAGTGCATTGAAAAAGTTCCCTGGGAAAGGAATTTGCAGTGCCAAGTGGATTTGCCTTTAGTAAATAACACCCATTGCCCCCCATATCCTTTACATTTTACATACATAATGCATTGTGTTTTTTAAATAAGGAAGCCACACATTTAGAAAAATAAAAAAGTTTACTTGGAAAACATTCACAAGTGCGTTTACAATCTTCACGCCAAAACTGACAACATCTTGGTTATTTACAACATTGTTTACAAACATTCCGCAATTGGTAAAACCAGGCATGGAGCTAACCAGAACCTATGAACTAGGAAAGTTCAACTTTGTAAAGTGAAGACAAGATCAGACATGACTATATTTTCAAAGTGTGTTTGATCTTGCCTTCATCACATGGGGGGGTCACCCCCGAAAAGTTGAAATTTGGAACATGCACACAATTTGGGTCTGAAAATGGTCATTAGATGGTAAAACACATGCCTAGAAGCTTCAAAAGTGCCATTTTCCATCATGGGGATGAATGGACGTTTTTTGGGGGTGCAACCCCTTCACCACAACCACTTTCGTAGTTCGTAAAGTGTTTGCACCCCCAAAAAAACGTTGCCATTCATCCACCATGATGGGAGCTAGCACATGTGGACACAATGTGTGCATGTTCCAAATTTCACACAGTTTTTAAGTTGCAAATGTGTTCAGAAGCTGGCACAAATGTGTGTTAATTACTTGGTGCGTTTTCATATTTTTCCTAAAACATCAATGATGTTCTTTAATTTTTGTTGAACATCATTGATGTTTTGCTTTATGTAATCTAGATCTCTATTGCAGACCATTATCTCTCCGATGAGTACGTGGGCGCTCTCTGTGGTAAAGTGCGATTTTTCTTCCACAACATCCACGTCACCTAAAAACCACAAACAAACAAAAATGGGGTGTTGGAAATGAGGCAGCCATACATGGATTAGCTTACCAGTAGCTGTGTTCTCACACACTCACCTGTTGTGGTGACAATTTCTCCAAGTTCGATGATCTCTCCTTCCTCCTCCTCCTCCTCCTCTGCTTCTGCTCTTTCCCCTTTTTTGGGAGGTGTTGGTTTGGGGGTTTCCGCAGACGGCCCAAGTTTTCTCTCCCCTATGAGAATGTACAAAAGGAAGATTTAGCAAGACTATCTATTGAGGGCAGAAATAGGAAATGACAAACATTGCTTGAAAGTGACGGACACTATTTTAGTTTGGCCAGTTACAAATGGCAACAACATGAATGTAGTCACTTTGTAAAGGTGCTAAACTGACTAGCTTTTTGGTAGAAGTTTGTGTGATGGAGACCCCCCTCTAGTATCCACTGGAGCACATGTGTGGAAAAGCCTAATAAAAAGTGGGTTTGGGTGTCCCAGCACTAGTGCTCTAGAGTCCAGATGGGTAAACAGCTACTGGGTGACCTCTCCTTTACATTGAATAAATTGGCTTGACATTCTTGATGACATTTCTAGTGAGAACAAACTTCCTTTCCACAAAAAAAACACCAAACCACGTATTATAAGTGGCCGAACGTTCGAGGTTGCGTACGATCGAATGGACACACACACGACCATGACAGTGGCAGAAAGATCGAGGCTGAGTACGATCGAATGCACAGACGAACATGAAAGTGGCCATTTTGGAATGTACAACTTTGTAAAAATCAAACCACATGGAGCAGTATGCAAGCAAGAAATCAAACACAAAACACAACTACTTACTTTTTTGAAGAATTCGCTTGATCTTTCTGTACTGATCGGCCTCCCTCAGTTTCAGGTCTGACCAGCGTTTCCTCAGTTGCTCCTTGGATCGTTGTACCCCAAAATGATTGTACAGCCTTCTCACAACTTTAGACATGATCTTGGCCTTGCGGACATTGGGGTTGAGGTAAGGCCCATACTTCCCATCATAGTCGCTCCTCTTTAATATGTCCACCATATCCAACATTTCTCCAAATGACATATTTGAGGCCTTGAATTTCAGGCTCCGGGATCGGGACGTTTGTGCCTCCGGACTTTCCTCGTCCACCTCCTCGTTGGGGGGATATTTGGGGCGCACCTGCTGTGTCCCCGCCATGTGCTCTCCCCACTGCGCCGTAAAGAGAAGGGGTGGGGAATAGACGAGAAAGATCGTCAGGGGCGGGCGGAGTTTGACGCATGCGCACTGTATATAAAACGTCACACGCCTGTGTCGTAGCCACGATCTGGGAGACGAGGGGAGAGAAAGCTCACGCACGAGACGATCGCTACAAACGAAGGTACAATTTGACGTTGGTACATAACTAGCCTAGACTGATTAGAACTTGAGGCTTCTTTATGGATAAGATTAGGAGAGTTTAGGCTGACATTATTTATATTGTTTTGTGTGGCGTTGTGTCTTGCAGAGGTGATGGAGGCCTTCTACGACGTGAGCTTTCTACCCCTCTTCATTGATAAATACCGGCAATTCCCCCTCTTATGGCAGGCGAAACACAGGGATTATAGCAACAGACCAAAGAGGTACGCAGCCCTGCTGAAACTTGTGGCATTTGTAAAGCCTACCCTGCCCATGGCAACCGTGGCAAACTTAAAAGTGAAGATCAACAACATGAAGAGTACCTATTTCCGGGAGCGCAATAAGGTCCGGAAGTCCCAAGCATCTGGAGCTGCAGCAGCTGATGTCCATGTCCCCACGCTCTGGTACTATGAGAGGCTCCACTTTCTCAAAGACCAGGCTACTGTCAGGAAGTCACTCTCGACTCTTCCTTGCACGCGTCCTTCCACGCACGCCACCCCTGATGAGGCTTCCGAGGACCAACCTGGGCCTTCCAGTATGGAATATGTGCAGGTGCCCAGCTTGTTCCAGGTATAGTAGTTTTCTAACCAGTTTGGGGAATAATGAATGATGTTCAGTTAATTCAGGATCCCCAATTGCTTATTTCCTAACGTGATTGACATATCAACAGACAGTGGTGTGGGAGACATTTTTGGGAAGAATCTAAACTGCAGGGCTGAGAATTGTATGGTTTTGTATTTGAAAACATTTTGCAACAGTCACTAGATGAGAATTGTGTGTGTTTGATGAACAAATAACTGAAACTATGTCCCTTTTTCATACACAGGAAGACCTCGGCCAGGAGGTGGCTGTGGAAGGTGGCAGTCAGGAGGAGGCAGGGGGTAGTGGCAGCCAAGAGGGGGGTAGGCGTAGGAGCCTGACTGTCTCCCAAGTCTCTCCCCTCCGCCTTCCCTACAGAAGGGCGAAAAACATGGGGGAGGTGGGAGAGTCAGCGCTCCAGCTGATCAGAGATGCCTCAGCCTCCCTCTATGCCACACCCACCTACGAGGAGGCCTTTGCCTCCTTGGTTACCAGTAAATTTACGGGTATGGAGGCGGGGCAACGCAGCATGTGTGAGGAGGTCATCCTCAAAATACTAAATGAGGGGATGGCTGGGGAGATGACTCCCCTCACACATGTTTGCGAGAGTGACCTTGCTCCGCCTCCTCCTTCTGCCACTCCACCAGCACCAGCACCACGGCGTGGAAGGAAGCGTACAAGGAAGACAAGAGAGTGATGACCTTGATTCAGTCTGGTCTGAGAGAAGATGGAGCCTCTCGTAGGACCAGAGCCTGGGGACCTAGATGGCATCTGCTGCAGTTCCGGATGTTTTGGACTTCAGGACCAGATTGCGCTCCCTTATTATTTAGATAGGTACTCTTCATGCCCCCAATTGTTTAAGTCTGTAAAATGATGGTTGCCATGGGTGTCCAAGGCTTTGCAAATTCCCCAAGTTTCACCATGGCTGCGTTCCTCTTTGGTTTGTTGCTGAGACCTAAATAAATGTTTTTTTGATTTGAAATAATCATTGACTATTGTGTTTTACTTTTCTACAATGACAGTTTTTCTTTGAGTAGGCAGGTACATTTCACTAATCCTAAAGTAGAATTAACAAGGGGCACCAACAACCAACAAACTCCTAGTAAATTTAAGCAAGAAATACAAATGTTAATAATGTGGTTTTGCTAAGTTGAGACATACAAACCCCCTCCAAAAAAAAAAAAAAATTCTCCTTCAAATATGTATTCCCCAAAAAAAAAAAAAAAAAAAAAAAAAAAATCATGGTAAAAAAATAACAAAGATTGTATTACGATCTGAGTAAAAATAAACATGTAGTGTATAAATGCTGCAAAGTAATAAAGAAGTAAGTTTGTGAGAAGTGCGGGTGAATAGGAGCAGCTAAAACATGTCATTCTTGTTGCATTGTAAAGAAAAAGAGAATGCGCTGCATTAAAGACATTTTAACATTGCAGCGTGACGAATGTGCTGTGTCGATTAGGAAAGGTAGTTTTACCTGACCGAGCGCTTCCGTCACAGAATTTCTTCTGAGCATGCGTAGCACTTTGTCCGTCGGACAAGCGTACACGCGCTCAGATTTGGTGTGATCGGACCGTGTTGACGGCAAATCTTTCCAGCAGGAGATAAGACTTTGTCCGTCGGACAAACCGACGAACACTGTCCGATGGTGCATACACACGGTCTGATTTTTCAACAACCTTGTCCGATCGGACAAAATCCATGAAAAAGTCCGACCGTGTGTATGGGGCTTTGGTCCGAACTTTTGCTCGAACTGTTTGCCCAACTCTATTTACTAATAAACACTCAAAGAGAACTTTGAGCTATCCAAGGAGACAGCAGAGTAAAAGCTGTCTGCTTTGAGGTATAATTTGTCTGATTGAAACATTGGTGGTAAGTGTACAATAGGGCATAAGTCACTGCTCTAAATCATTTACTTGCGTTTGTAAATTTCAGCTTAAGCTACAGTGTTCTGTAAATAATGTCATTTTACAGCAGACAGTCTTAGTAGACAGATGAAAACAGTTTATGCCTTCATCTGCTGGCTGTAAAGGATAACACAATATTAACCACCCACTGACCACTCACAGTAAATTTCCTGCGAATGGGCGGCATGTGCGTGCACAGTGCTGGCTTACTTTTCTGGGTTCAGCGGCGCGCATGTGCGTGCCCCCTGGGTTGTTACTTATTTGATTCATCTCCCTGTAGGGAGAAAAAATAGCCAGATAGTAAAGTAAAAGCAGCACATATTTCACATTGTTAGGTACACAGGAACCATTTGATTGGCCCTAGATGTTAACCCCCTCCCAGCCAGTGTCATAAGTACAATGTCAGTGTACAGTATTATCACTGATCACTATATTAGTGACATTAGCGATGTCAGTGCTAACTAGTGACCCTCCCAGTGTCTGTTAGCGTCAGATTGCCCACCACCCTATCACAGTCCCACTATAAGTTGCTGTTCACCGCCATTACAGTATAGCTTCTAGAGCTGCGTATATTCCAGTATATATACCGTAGTTGTAGACATTATAAGTTTTGCAGAAACCAATTTATATACACATATTGGAATTTTTTTCACCGAAGACATGAAGAAGAATACATTTGGCCTAAATGTATGAAGAAATTTGGCTTTTTGATTTTTTTTCATATTGGATATGTTTTTTAGCAGAAAGTGGAAAATAATTTTCAGTCTTTTTTTTTCATTTATATATATATATATATATATATATATATATATATATATATATATATAAAAACAGTGGGGATCGAATGCCACCAAAAAAGCTCCATTTGTGTGAAAAAAATTATAAAAAGTAATTTGCGTACAGTGTTGCATGACCACGCAATTGCCAGTTAAAGTAGTACAGGGGGAAAAACCACAAAACTTCTCTTTCAAGCATTGTTCCATTGGGACAACATTTTTATATATTCTGCTTTCAATACATTAATAGACTATGCTTTTCTACATAGCTTTGTTATTATTTTTCTAACCTTATTTATGATGGTTACAGTGTCTAGGAAGGTAATTTTTTCTAGATCATATTTAAAAGTAAAAGATACAATTTATATTGTTTACATTTCATTTAGATACAAAATTGTTCAATGCTAATTCAATTCTCATTCAAAAAAGAATGCATCATATGTAAAATGATGCTATTTCAACATAATTCATGTATTAACTTAAATATTTATCCAGCATGATTGAGCACTTCCACTACCCCAGGCTCATATGATATACAATCTTTTTTTATTAGTATAGCAGCATTAAACCCAAAACCAAAAATGTAATATATTGCAGCTTACCAATCATTAGATGTGGTGGCTGCACCAGTTTTCTTTTAGCCTTTTTTGCCCTCTGTTTTCACCTGGTGATCTGGCCAGTCACCCACCATATTAAAGTACACCCCACTCTGGATAATGGGCAAAGATAGCACATTTAAATACATGAACAAACTGAAGCCAAACTCCCACTAATGCCTTATACACAGTTACAGCAAACCATTTTTTTTTCCTTTTAGGATATTATTATTTACTGTACATAAAAAAAATAAAAGCTAATCGTTGTAAGCACCCCTGTAAGTATTAAATTGGTTGTCTCTTCCCTGTAAATTGGTACATCTTGAAGAGACCTTGTTCTGTTGAAAAATAAAAGACTTACTGGCTGGATCACTAGATGATAATACAAAAAAGAAAATCTAAAAAAGAAAACTAAGAAGAATTGGTAAGCTGCAATACAATAAATGTTTGCTTTTGGGTTTAATACTGCTTTAATAGCAAAAATATAGGGGGTATGTTGGTAATGTTGCATTATATATATATATATATATATATATATATACATACATATACACAGTATCTCACAAAAGTGAGTACACCCTCACAGTTTTTGTAAATATTTTATTATATCTTCTTATGTGACAACATTGAAGAAATTACACTTTGCTACAATGTAAAGTAGTGAGGGTACAGCTTGTATAACAGTGTAAATTTGCCGTCAACACACAGCTATTAATGCCTAAACCACTGGCAACAAAAGTGATTACACCCCTAAGTGAAAATGTCCAAATTGGGCCCAATTAGCCATTTGCCCTCCCCAATGGCATGTGACTTGTTAGTGTTACAAGGTCTCAGGTGTGAATGGGGAGCAGGTGTGTTAAATTTGGTGTTATCGCACTTACTCTCTCATACTTGTCACTGGAAGTTCAACATGGCACCTCATGGCAAAGAACTCTCTGAGGATCTGAAAAAAATAATTGTTGCTCTACATAAAGATGGCCTAGGCTATAAGAAGATTGCCAAGACCCTGAAACTGAGCTGCAGCACGGTGGCCAAAACCATACAGTGGTTTAACAGCATAGGTTCTACTCAGAACAGGCCTCGCCATGGTCAACCAAAGAAGTTGAGTGCACATGCTCAGCGTCCTATCCAGAGGTTGTCTTTGGGAAATAGACATATGAGTGCTGCCAGCATTGCTGCAGAAGTTGAAGGGGTGGGGAGTCAGCCTGTCAGTGCATAGACCATACGCCGCACACTGCATTAATTTGGTCTGCATGGTTGTCGTCCCAGAAAGAAGCCACTTCTAAAGATGATGCACAAGAAAGCCTGCAAACAGTTTGCTGAAGACAAGCAGACTACGGACATGTATTACTGCAACCATGTCCTGTGGTCTGATGAGACCAAGATAAACTTATTTGGTTCAGATGGTGTTACTCGCGTGTGTTGCGGCAACCAGGCGAGGAGTACAAAGACAAGTGTGTCTTGCCTACAGTCAAGCATGGTGGTGGGAGTGTCAAGGTCTGGGGCTGCATGAGTGCTGCCGACACTGGGGAGCTACAGTTCATTGAGAGAACCATGCATGCCAACATGTACTGTGATATACTGAAGCAAAGCATGATCCCCTCCACATGGCAGTATTCCAACATGCTATTAACCCCAAACACACCTCCAAGACGACCACTGCCTTTGTTAATGAAGCTGAGGATAAAGGTGATGGACTGGCTAAGCATGTCTCCAGACCTAAACCTTATTGAGCATCTGTGGGGCATCCTCAAACAGAAGGTGGAGAGGCGCAAGGTCTCTAACATCCACCAGCTCCTTGATGTCATCATAGAAGAGTGGAAGAGGACTTCAGCAGGAACCAGTGAAGCTCTGGGGAACTTGATGCCCAAGAGGGTTCAGGCAGTGCTTTAAAATAATGGTGGCCACTCAAAATATTGACATTTTGGGCCCAGTTTGGACATTTTCACTTAGGGGTGTACTCACTTTTGTTGCCATTTAGACATTAAAGGCTGTGTTGAGTTATTTTGAGGGGACAGCTAATTTACACTGTTATACAAGCTGTACAATCACTACTTTACATTGTAGCAAAGTGTAATTTCTTCAGTATTGTCACATGAAAAGATATAATAAAATATTTAAAAAAATGTGAGGGGTGTACTCACTTTTGTGAGATACTGTGTATATATATATATATATATATATATATATATATATGTATATATTCCCAACATCTACAGCTACAGGAAATCACAGTGTCAGTCTTGATTGCTAAATGGCTAAAAGGCCTTTAGTTCATACGAGGCAGTGACGAAACTCCTGCAGCTTTTGTAGCTGGCAAGATAATGTTGATCATACATTTAAAAGCAAGGGAAAGCAGGCAGGATCATGGTTAATTCATCAAAATGTAGGCACACTGGACGTTTGGCTATCTCTCCCAGATGCCTTTCCTCCTGGCAGCAGCGTTTTGGCAGAAAAAACACTTGATGCTTGTAAAGGTTTAGGCACATTTAGGCGCTTGAATCGCTTAGGCATCAAGTTATTTATTGGTCAGCATAACAAATTATTCTGGCCATCAAAATAAATTAAAGCTCAATGGACGCATAAGCTAGGGGCATTTAGAGGCAGAAATAAAGCCTGACATCCCTAACAGCCATGGTAAAAATGTTCAGTGTGCATGAGGCCGTATTTGCACATTTACAAACAATAATACAGTACTGTATAAAAACTTTGCACAACTACATTCACAAGGCAATAAGGGAAGTATTTACAAAACTTTAATCTTTGGGTTTACATATACTTTAAAGCGGTTGTAAACCCTGCTTTGTTATTTTTACCAACAGGTATGCCTATAATAAGGATTACCTGTAGGTAAAATTAATATCTCCTAAACCTGCACCGATTAGGAGATATTCACCCTGGATGCAGCCTTTGACGTCAGCGGTGCATGCACTCTGAAGGTCCAGCATACCATGCCGGACCTTCAGAACTTTTTGCCGGAACCGAGGGCTTTTGTGCAGGAATGACATCATCGCAGCTCTGGCCACTCACAGAGCCAGAGCCCACGATGCCAGAAGAAAGGACGGGAGAAGAAGTAGGCCCTCTCAGGAGTGACTGGGTCCCGCTGTGAGGGCTTCCTTCTAAGATGAGTATTTCATAATGGTTTCTGATGACGCCCAGAGGGAGGGGCGAAACTAGTCAAGCAAGAGTATCTGTGAGGATTGTTTGGATGCCAAGGCGGCAATTTTGAAAGTTTTTTATGCATTGATGTAAGTGTAATGATTTTAAACCCCTTTTTAAATAAACGCAGCGGTATTACACTATATATCCCTTTCTTCCATCTTTGTCCAAACTTTACCTTTACTGTCTATGACCGAGTAAAGTGTGTGTAGGACCTACAATACAGTGGAGAAGGAGGGAGGATACCTTTCCAGAGAAGGATACATCAACACACCAACCTACCCGGTGGACGGAGGCCATTTGTTATACAGGCTTTTTTGTCTGCTTCATTTGGTGAGTGGGGAACCAGGAGGGGAGCACAAGAAAAATACCTGAATCACATCTGATTTTTGCGTCCAACACAAACTGCATGTTTGATAAATTATTCCAAACACACCAGTGATACATGCTTCCATCACTACTAATAATTTCACACAGAGGATATATTCTGATGAATTTCCTCTGACAATATAGGACACTTATACACAGACTTTACATGTATTATTTATGAAAATATTTTTTATGATTTTTTGAATGCACTGCATGTTGTAGTTTGGCATATAGCACTTTAATTGGCCAATTGCCCATATTGTCATTGTGTATAGCACTTTAATTCATTTATGTGGGATATAAACGCATATTGATGTAGGAGCAGCTCTGATTTCTAAATTTTCACTGTCATTTCATAATGTGCTAGTATTCAATGCATTAGAAAAATTAATACATACGTGGTAGGAGTTTATTGTCACACAGAGGGTATAAGATCGAACTCAGTATGAAATACATTGAAACCACCATTTGTGTGAATTGAAGTAAAGTACAGTTCATAAATACATACAATAAATAGTAAAATGACATATTCTAGACAGTTCATGCAATTATAAGCTTTCTATTCACACGTTTGTCCTATACACTTCGAGCACTTAGATTCACCCTCTTGGGATGGTCCTATGGTTGCTATTGGTAAACCTCTGCACTCCCTTGACCCATCTTCCCCCTTGGAAACTTAGTTCTCCCTTGGTATACACTATCATTATTATATGATAGCTCTTCATAGTATCGCATTTATTCACAGACTCCCTCAGAGCCTCACTAGGCATTACCACTTACACCATACGGAGAACCTAACTTCCTGGGGGTCTTGTGTTTGAGCACCTGCCCCGTGCGTGGTCTAGTCTCCTCGTGACAGATGACTTACCCTAGCGGTTCCCCCCAGTTGCAGCATTACATACTCCTGCTTTCCAGTCCCATGTAAGTAACCATTTCATGACCTTTCCATGTCCCTTCCCTTGATGCTGGGGTTCTTAGCAGAACTTACCAGTATCTGTTTATCTATATCTCTTACAGACCAACTGATGTATCTGTTCCTGATGTAGTGTGTTTACACGAAATGCGTTGACAGAATGCAAACTGTTTTAGTCTATCATCATTGCATATAATCACTATCCTTGTTACAATTGTCATTTTCCGACACAGAGTATATACTCCTTTGGCAACTGGAATGTGCTGCTATTTTGTTTTTAAGGTTATAATTGCATGAACTGTTTAGAATATGTAATTTTACAATTTATTGTATGTTTTTATGAACTGTACTTTACTTCAATTCACATAATTGGTGGTTTCAATGTATTTCATACTGAGTTTGATCTTATACCCTCTGTGTGACAATAAACTCATTGGCCTACCACGTATGTATTCATTTTTCTAATTGCCACCTGCCATATAAAGTCCCAATTCCCCTTTTACATTTCATTGATTCAAGGATGGAGGCCCATATTACCATATGTACGCCTCATTTAAAGTCCTAATTCTAAAATCCCCCCTTTTTTGCACATTTTTGCAAAAGGTGGTGTGTGCCTTTAAGCGAAGTAAGAGATAACTATAATTTTTTTACTATTGGATAGACTAAGGAATGGTTCAAACTTCTGCCAGATGTTTATTGCTAACAGAAAAAATAATTATTAGTGATTATGGTAGCAGTGGGACACCAGTAATGATACAGTATATTTATTATTCTTATCTTAAAAAACATTTATTATAAAAATAATATATGACTCTTGCTTTTCAAAATCCCTGTTTTTCAAAGTCCCTGCTAAGTATCTACCGTAAAAATTTCAATTTTTTTTTGCAAACTATGATTTTACCATCAAAATTAGACAAAATGTATCTTCTAGATTTAAGAGTTCTCTCAAATGGCTGCGGATTGCTCTATGTCGCTAAAAGTCCATCTGTCAAAATTCTGTGTTGAAAAAAGCTTTGTTTTTTCTAAAGGGATTCCTGAGCATAATAATCACATTATATAAAAGATATTTGAGGACAGACAATTGATCCTCCAAAACTCTCAAATGGCTGTCAATTGTTCTATATCCCTACAAAAGTCCATCTGTCAAAATTCTGTGTTGAAAAAAGATTTGTAAGCTAAAAAAAAAGATTTTCGAGGACAAGCAATTGATCCTCAGGGAGTTTTTGTTTTCCCCCAATACTTTAAAAGAAAAGATTAATATGTTGAAAATAGTACAACATTTTAATAAAAATGTTCACCCACATCCTGTTGTGTTTCTGACAAGTCCTCTGACTTAATGTCAAGGCACGGACTTGTGTCAATGCAGAAGGGGACTGAAGACCTTTACCAGCAAAAGTCATGTAGCCCACTTTCCAAGGCAGCTAAAGAAGGATGCCACAGTAATCATCTGCCCTCATTCAAGATGGCCACAGCCAGTGCCGGGACAAGGTCATCCAGTGCCCAGGGCAAAGATGCCAAACTGCTCCCCCCTTTCCCTTAGGGTTAGGCTCAGGGTGCCCCCTACCGCTGCAATATACCATTGCTCCAGGGGCAGCCGCCCCTCCTGCCACCCCTTGTCCCGGCCCTGGCCACAGCTATAGATGCTAAGGGGATATTTTTGAAAGCAATTTCTCAACAAAATAAAGCATGGAGACATGGATAAATACTGTTTTCTGTTTGTTGAGCTCAGATGCATTTGAGTTTGACTTTAAAATACAGCTGCTTCTGTGAAAAATAACACTTATAGGTAATGTGCAAATAACATTGAATAATACAGTGTAACAATGTATTGTTACATTGCATTTATTATTTCATTCATAAGTAGAGTAAAGGTTTGACTTCTGATCTGTATATAACACGGAGGCAACAATAATCAGCCTTAAATAACTTATTCCTCCCTTCACTTATTTTTCTGCTTATTTTTTATTTCAATTTTTTTTCCATTATCTTTTTTTCATTTCTTTTATTCATTTTATTTGATATTTTTTTATTTTATTCACAAAAAATATCCTTTCAATTGAAAAGAAAAATGTTTTCATTTACAAAAAAAACTTTGTTTTGTACCAAAAATATAATTTTACTGTAATTTTAATAGGACAAATTATAGAATTAAATGTAGACTTTTTCTTGGAAAAAAAAACTATTTAAAAAAATGTTCAATTTAGGAAAACCTATTTTGTATTGTATTTTTACTTTGTATTAATGCATTTTTGTCTATAGATTACAATATTGGACAATATTGCCAAAATAAAGCTCAATTTACCCCCCCCCCCCCCCCCAAAAAAAAAATGACTAAATTACATTTTGTTTGCTAAAGCATTGTAGCATAAACAATTCCCATTTTTTTCATCTTTATTGCATACTACTGATCTCCTGCAGTCCCTTTGCAGTCAACATTATTTTAGTAACTAGGTTTACATGTACTTACTTTGTCCAGCCATACACAGTTCGAATCTCGGCCGCTTCAGCAGAAACCAGCCGAGATTCAAACCATAATGGGCAGGCTGAATGTATCAGGTTGATCGATCGTTCAACTTGTCTACAACCTGCCTGCCGGATTTTTTTATGATTATTGCTAGCAGCCGCTATGGTCGCTAGCAATAATCACTGTCTCCTTCCAGGGGGAATGGCTTCCTCTGCCTGGTCCCATCCCCTCCCGCCGGGAGCAGACAAAGGGATTCCCCTGTCAGCACTGTCTGTGTTTATGGGGGAATAGTGCAAATTTCTTTCCTGCAACCTTTATTTATTTGTACTACACTTCTATTTTATAAAAATGTACTCACCAGGGCTTTTTATAGTAAACAATATCACCCAATCAGATTTTCCACTACAGAAGCCTAATTGTGGGTTACTGTGCTCTGTGCAATACAACAGTGTTTGCACCTAGTAAATACAGTAAGCCCTAAGGAATTAACATTTGTTCTTTGATCATAAGAAAGGAACCATAAAAGGAACTTGCCTTTAAACTTAAAGTGTATTTGAATGATATGGATTTAAAAAACATGCAATGGTATCAGACATTTAAACAGACATTTAAACATCACATGGCCACATGGTCTTTTAAAGTAATGAACTGGATATATTTTTTCAGCTTCCTCTTGCTGTGGTCATGACAGCTTGTCCCCCTCCACTCCCACAGTTCAAAGAGCTGGGGATAGATCCTGCAGAAGATGCTTGGTTGCTTCCACTGTCATCCTACAAGGAACTCGCTAAGCTGCCCTGCAGACAGAATGCACCTGTCAGTCACATGATGGAGGGCTGGATGGGGGCATGGCAGCTTAAACTGACTATGGAACTATGGAACTACAGGTACACCCTGCATAGGCATGGCATCGTGTAGCTCTCAAGTCCTAGCATGGTCAGTTTAAAACAGCTGTAGCACCCTTGTCTTAAACAGGGTCTATTGATAAATTTAGCTGTGCTAGGTGGTAACTAACCTGGCTGACTTATAGTCTTTGTGATCATTCAGGTTTTCTCCTAAGCCTGGTTTAACTGTCGTTCCTCCCTTCTGTCAATAGGTGTCACTGTTGCCACAGTTGCAGTAAGACTGAGTTATGCATATGCATATCTCTTTCAGCCAAGCAGTAGAAGTTTCAGGCCACTGAGCATGCTGGAAGAGAGTAAATATTTGGAGGAAGTCAGGTGATCGGGTCTTCCCACCCAGACCTTGGTCTGGTGTGGATGTGTGAGGAACAGCTGCGTTGGGTGAGTATAATGTGCAGTACCTGGTAGCAGAGCCTGAAATGATGAGGAAGGCCACTCTTACACTTCTGACTCGGGCCCCTAATAGTGTAGACAGGAGGTTCAAGAGTACAGAGTGGCAAGAGTGCCTGTATGTCTTGCTAGCAGCAGGTGTCCATGCTGGGCATGAAAAGTCATCAGATGGCTTCAGCAAGCAGGTAGGCTGCTGGTACTGGCGACAATAGACAGAGTAGCAAAGTCAGGCAGGCTGGGTCACTCACAGACGGGATAGATCGGGTACAGGGCATCGATAGGAGCGTTGTCAGGAAGCAAGCTAGGTCTGGAACTGATCAGTGAAGCAGGAGTCAAAAGAGCAGAGAGAAACAGAGGTCAGGGGACAAGCAGAGGTCGATGTAGGTGGAATTCAGAGTTCAGAGAATGGTCATGACAAGCTGGGTCAGCAACTGGAAGCAGGGTAAAGATTTACAGGTTACACAGTAGGCTGAAGACAAAGAAGCATGGATTCTGAGCACTATCTGAGTTTAAATAGCCCATTTGGCACCAGCATCTGTCTCAGGTGCATGCAAGCGCCAACACGCACGAGAATGCACGATGGCTTGTGTGTGCGTGCAAGTTCGTGCATGTGCATATGCATTAACCAGTGCCCAATTCTTGTGAGCAAGAGAAAGGGAATATGTTTTAGCCTGTGCACAGAAGTCCATCCAGAGGAGTTATCTTGTCTACTGGCATGCCCACCCTGACAGTGAGGCCTGGAGTCTAGGGCCTGGCCATGTGTTTGAGGCTCTGCCAGAAAGAGACTGTTGCCTGGGGCATTGGGGAAGTCCTGCCAGAGAGCAAGAACCTCTTGTTGCCTGGGGGCATGAGGAAAAGGATAGAGTTTTAAAATGAAGTACCAGAGATTAGTCTTCATGAGTCAGGGGCTGTGAAAAGGCTGGGAAAACCCTGCACGGTGTTGTGAGTTTTTTTTGTTGCTATTAGAGACAGCTGCTGCTACGTAGGTACAGAACATTAGCTGCAGGCCTAAGGCCCTTGTTCTGTATTTCTGTCTACATGGCTGTTTTGTTTTTGAAGTCTGCATATTGTCATAGGGTGTCCTGTGCCCTAACACTCTGTCCTGCATTTTTCTGTTGTAAACAATAAGCTCACTTTTGTTCATCCTAAAAGTCACTGGCACCCATCTTTTCTACAACCATCCACACCCACCATGCCTAAGAACTAGCACCCTGAGGTGAAATGTCAGCCTTCTCTGATGCCGGGGGTCCAGGGGGTACTACACAGCAATCAGAAGAAACTGGCAGGGCCGAAAGGCATTTAAAACATTACGGCCTACATTTAATAGAAACGAAATGTAGAACACAACACATATGTAATTTTATTTTGTGGGGTAACACAGGGCCGATCCTAGGCAGGGTGCGCGGGGTGCTCCGCACCCAGGCACCACAGAGGTAGGGGCGCCAAAGCTCCAGAGTGCTGCTCCCCTCCCTCCTCCTCGTCTGTGTCCAGAGGCGGAGGTGGAGCGCATGTAGAGGGTGCTGCGGTTCCAGTACTAGACTCCATTAATCTTTCTGTCCGTTGGTGTGGAGCAGTCTCCTGTCTGCCCCGCCCCTCTGCGTGTGTCGGCTCTTCTCTTCTGGGTTGGCCGGAGCTGCTGCCAATCATCCACCTGCTGTGGGGGGGGGGGCTCTGATGGGGGAACACCTGCTGTGGGGGGGCTCTGATGGGGGAACACCTGCTGTGGGGGGGCTCTGATGGGGGATACCTGCTGGGGGGGGCTCTGATGGGGGACACCTGCAGTGGGGGGCTCTGTTGGGGGACACCTGATGTGGGGGGAGCTCTGATGGGTATACCTGCTGTGGGGGGGCTCTGATGGGGACACCTTCTGTGGGGGGAGCTCTGAATGGGGGCACCTGCTGGGGGGGCTCTGATGGGGGACCCCTGCTGGGGGGGCTCTGATGGGGGACACCTGCTTGGGGGGCTCCGATGGGGGGGCACTTGCTGGGGCGGCTCTGATGGGGGACACCTGCTGGGGGGGCTCTTATGGGGGACACCTGCTGGGGGGGCTCTGATGGGCACTCCTCCTCGCACTGCTGTACTAGTGAGCAGCGCTTGCCAGGTCAGCTGCCCGCTATGTTTCTTATCCCTCCTTCATATTGGCCAGGGAAGAAATACAATAAAAAGGAGCAGAGGAAAGGATTGTGGGACATGTAGTCCCAAGGAATGGTGGCCCCATTGTGACCCAGAAACTGCTACCCACACAGCATGCTCAACTGAATAAGAGAGGGGGAGAGAGAGAGCGCAGGGAGCCCGGGAAAGCTTTTGGGGAAGTGCACCCAGGACTCCAGGGAGAGGACAGTACTGAGGGGACGCCATCAGAAAGAGAACCCCGCTGCCCTGTGTCACCAGAGGGAAAGCTGCACAGCCTGGCGCAATCCCTGGTGAAGAAAGGAATGGAGTCATTGCCAGAATACAGATCTGAGCACTACCCAGCGGAGTCGCCACGGGAAACCCAGAGTGAGCTGACTCCTGATCAGAAGAACTGATGTTGCTGTACCGCCGGGTCTGGTGAGAGGGCTGGTCGGTCATTATCTACTGCCATGCTTAGGAACTGCAGTCTCTGACCATCTCCTGTAGTGTGTCTGCTGTCTCTGATCATCTAATGTACTATGTCTGCAGTCTCTGACCATCTCCTGTAGTATGTCTGCAGTCTCTGATCATATCCTGTAGTGTGTCGCCTGCCTCTGATAATCTCCTGTAGTATGTCTGCAGTCTCTGACCATCTCCTGTATCTGCAGTATTTCGGCTCTTTCTAACAGACTCTCTAACAGAAGCCCTCTCTGTGTGCATTAGAGAGACCCCCCTCCAGATCCCATTAGTGTACTCATTTTCTTTATTGTTAAAAGATCGAGGGAGGATCCCAGGGTAATGAAGACTTCTTGGGGAGCATCTCTGTGTTTGAGTCATAGCCATAGAAACATTTGTAAAGGGGAGGCGTTAGTAAGATGACCATGCCCATGTGGGGGCGCCAGAAATATTTCTGCACCCAGGCATCTGTGACCCTAGGATCGGCCCTGGGGTAACATACACTTTAAAAAACAGTTTGCAAACCAATCCTGTGCTGGTTATGTTGTACTTCTAAAGCCAAATATTCTGACCCTTTCCCTTAAAGCAGTTGCAAACTGCTGGCTTTTTTTTTTTTTTAAACCTGCAAGGCACATTATGTGAAACTCACCTTAGAACGAAGCCTTCCAGTGGGACGCTGTCACCGCTGAAGGCTCTTTCATCTTCACCCAATCTTCCTTCTGGGTTTGTGGACTCAAGCTGTGTGAGTGGCTGAAGCCACGATGATGTCACTCACCCGCATGCACATGGGAACCGCTGTTTACGGCATAGGAATGGTATGGGAGTGGCATTCCTTTAGAGCGCATGCACCGGTGACATCACCTGCTGCATCTACAGTAAATATCTCCTAAACCAGGGGTGTCCAAACTTTTTTCAAAGAGGGCCAGATTTCATGAAGTGAACATGCGTGAGGGCCGACCATTTTTTGAACCATTAAAATTAAATGCAAATTAAATATTTTATGCAAAGTTTATTGCAAATGGCATATTATTAATTTCATAACATTGATGACAACATATGACGATATATAATATATATATATATATATATATATATATATATATATATATATATATATATATATATATATACATACATTATATATGTCCCCCTCTCCGCTCAGGGTAACGATGAGCTCAGGCGTGTTATGTTTAAAAAAATATCTAAGTCTCTCTCTCTCTCTGTCTGTCTCTCTGTCTCTCTCTGTCTCTGTCTCTCTCTGTCTCTCTCTCTCTGTCTCTCTCTCTCTGTCTCTCTCTGTCTCTCTCTCTCTGTCTCTCTCTCTCTCTGTCTCTCTCTCTGTCTCTCTCTCTTTCTCTCTCTCTCTCACTCTCTGTCTCTCTCTCTCACTCTGTCTCTCTCTCTCTCTCTGTCTCTCTCTCTCTTTCTCTCTCTCAAGGAAAGGAACCGCGTTCCGGTTTGATGTGGCCCCCAAGTATATCCATCTGTCGCCCCCGAAGTTCGAGTGTGTTATGATTTTTTTTTTTTTTTTACAAATGTTTTATTGAAAGAATACATAACAGACGATGACAAGTATATAACAGAGGCATCGAGAGATACAGTAAAAAAGAAAGGGTCCCAACAATGGGACGTTGCATACATAACATAGTAATTGGTGAAATAGGGAGGACAATATTTAGCGACTATCTACCGAACAATACAATTAAAAGTCCATCAACGAATCAAAGATAGTCCTTTATGTGCTTCCTTAGCTCGTGGCTATTTTATCCGCCACATTTTACTATATGATGAATGTCAACAGTAGCCCGGCTCCATGTAATCAGGAGTCTCGAGGGCAAGTATGCAAGGAAAGGTAAAGGTTGGGTAGTCTGTGAGTCATAAAAAAGCGGACCTGCAGAGAGAAGAAAGTAAGGAAAAAGACAGAGAGATAGGAAAAGAAGGAAGAAGAGTTCCATTAGCGAGGGGGGTGCATCCAGAAACCAGTTATATTGAGAGAAGTTGGGTGTTGAATCTAGAGGGCTGATGGTATGCTATCCAGGGACGCCAAACATTGAGGAATTTATCATGAGTATCAGAGGTGAAGGATGTTAGCTTTTCGTTTATCATGATGTCGTTCATGCGGTTTTTAACTGCCTCAAAGCTGAGTGCAGGAGTTTTCCAGGCCTTTGCGATGGTCAATTTGGTAGCATTAAAGAGGTGCTGAGCCAGTTGTCGTTCTGAGCGGAAAAGTTCAGGAGTGGGCTTACATAAGAGGGCTTCATAAGGATCTCTTTTGAGATTAGAATGGAGCATATTACGTAAAAGGGCGTAGACCCTGACCCATAGTCTGCAAACCTTAGGACATGTCCACCAAATGTGGGCCATCGTGCCCTCCAATCCACAACCTCGGAAACAATTAGGAGAGTAGGAAGGGATAAAGCGGGCTATCCTGGTCGGTGTATAATACCACCTGTAGAAAACTTTATATGCATTCTCGAGGGTAAGTACATTCTTGGAGCTTTTTGTAAGAGATAGCGTCATGTTCTGCCAATCCTCAGGATCCAAACTTTTAGCCAAGTCTTTCTCCCATTGAAGGTGGTATGTGCTCACTGGGGGTTTCCTAGAGGAGATAATGGAAGAGTAAATTAAGGATATTAATCCTGAAGAGTGGGGTCGGGCCCTGCAAATAGATTCGAAAGGGTATATGGAGTCGATTGAGCCTTTGTAAGATGGTTCAAGAAATGTTGAATTTGGAGGTAACTGTAATGCTCCCTAAGTGGAATATCATGGGATGATCTTAGGGCCTCAAACGAGAGAATTCTCATAGGGGTGAACAGAGAATGAACATCAGTAAATCCATTCTCCGCCCACCAGGAGAATTGCTTAGGATTTTCACAGCTGGGGGGGAATAATGGGCAATGGGTAAGGCGCAGTAATGGTAAATGGGGAGATAGTAGCCCTGCAGAGTACTTGAGGGAATCCCATATACGAAGGGTATGGGCTAAACATGGGCCAAACCTTCGCGGGCGATTCTGAGGAGGCAGCCATGGTACTGAAGGGATAGGAATAGGGTGGGAGTCAACTAGGTCCATTGTGGCCCATAGTGGCATTTGATAAGTATCGTGGAGGTGGGCTAAAGGAGCGATGTTTGCTGCTGAATACTAGGCCTGAAGGTTAGGAACCGAGAAGCCACCGTTGATCCGCCTGGCATATAATATATTTTTATTAATCCGAGGTCGAGTGGAACCCCATATAAATTTTAGCAATTTTCTCTGGTGGATTCTCAGGATATGAGACGGAACAGGAATTGGTAACACTCGGAAAAGATAGAGCAATTTTGGAAGGTAAGTCATGCGGACAGCAGAGATTCTGCCGAACCAGGAGAGCGGGAGGTGAGACCAGGAAGATAGGGAGTCAGTAAGCTTCCGAAAGAGGGGGGGGAAGTTGGCCTGGTATAGACCGTCGTAATTGGGAGTGAGACGTATACCGAGGTACGGGAGCGAGGGAAGCCATTGAAACGAAAAATTTGCTTTTAAGGAGGCGAGTTCTGACGGGGAAAGATTTACAGACATTGCTTTTGACTTTGTGGGGTTAACTCTTAAGCCTGAGAGAGAGGCAAAGGAGTCTAAGAGAGAGAACAGGTTTGGTAATGAGATTCTGGATGATGTCAATGTCAGCAAAATGTCGTCCGCAAATAAAGAAATCTTATGGTCAGAGCCCGCAATCCGAATGCCTCTTATATCTGGATGTGAACGAATTGCCTCCGCCAACGGTTCCATGGCTAAAACAAATAAAAGGGGCGAGAGTGGGCAGCCCTGCCGAGTGCCCCTTCGGATGGGAAAAATAGAGGATTCAAACCCATAATATTTAACTTTGGCTTGAGGGACATCGTACAGAGCTGCCAACCATTGCAAAAACGAGGGGCCGAAACCGTAGTGGCGGAGCACTGACATAAGGTATGGCCAGGATAAGGTGTCAAAAGCTTTGTTCACATCCAGAGACAAGAGCATGGTTTCTAAAGAGCGGTTCTGGGCAAGGTGTTGTAGCTGTATAATTCTTCTAATGGCGTCCCCTGCTTGTCTAAGTGGAATAAAGCCGACCTGATCCTTTTTGATTAAGCGGGGGAGAAAGGAGTTCAACCAATTGGCCAGGATTTTGGTGAGGATCTTCATATCAATATTGATTAGCGATATGGGCCGAAAATTGGCCCAAGAGGAATGGTCTCGGTCAGGTTTCTGTATCATTACTATATTTGCTGTCAGGAGATCAGGTGACAGTGCCTGACCCTTTTTAACTGCATTTAACATATTCGTCAGAGGGGTGGCCACTACGTCTGCTAGTTTCCTGTAATAAAGAGCCGTAAAGCCGTCGGGGCCAGGCCTCTTACCTATCTTCAGGTCCTTGATACATTGCAATACTTCAGACTTCTGGATATCTCGGTCCATCAGTTCTATGTGTGTCTGGGATAAGGTCGGAAGGGAAATGTGCTGCAAAAAATCAACCCTGTCTCTTTCAGTTGTGAGGTCCTGGGCAGAGTAAAGTTTAGCGAGTCTAAAACGGAACTCATCCAATATGCGGGTCGGGTTACTAGTAAGTATGTTCTGTTGAGTGCGTAGGGTAATAGGGGAGGGTTTGGAATTGAAAGTTCGCAGTCGCCTGGCCAGCATCGCGTTAGGTTTGTTTGCTTTGGTGTGTGTTATGATTTTTATGCTGTTAATATATCCATCTTCTTTAGCCTGACAAATCCCAGAGCGTCACGCTCATTCTTAGTATGAACGGGGGCGTGTGGCTGGGAGTGTTCACAAGTCTATGTGCCCGAGCCCGCAAGGAAGCTGACAGCGTGCAGCGCCACCGCCAATCACAGGCACTGTGACATTTTCCCGATCTCTGCGTCTGCAGTCCGCAGATGCAGAGATCGGGAATAGTCACAGTGCCTGTAATTGGCTCTTAGCGCTGTTAGCTTCATAGCGGCTCGGGCACATTGACTTGTGAACGCGCCCAGCCACACGGCGCTTGGGATTTGTCAGGCTAAAAAAAGATGGATACATTAACAGCATAAAAAACATAACACACTCGAGCTTTGGGGGCCACAAATGTACATATATGCAAATTCCAAGTGGGGGCCACATCAAACTGGAATGCGGGCCGCAAATGGCCCACGGGCCGGACTTTGGACATGCCTGTCCTAAACGGTGCATGTATAGGAGATATTTACAGTACCTATAGGTAAGCCTTATTATAGGCTTACCTAAAGGTAAAATTCATGCATGGGAGTCTACTTCCAATTTAATAATATATAAACCAAGCTTAGCGAAGAGTTTGCAATCATAGTAACTTTTCTTGGGGTGAATTTCTAAATGTATCTTACTATTTATATATGCACCTTGCTTGTGTTGCAGCCAAAAGATAGGAAGTGGAACATAAATAGTGCATTAACATATCTCACTTCAGTTTCTCCAGTCTATACTGTCATCAAACTGTCAACAACTTGACAACATGACAGTATTTTCACATTATAATTTAGAGCTACTAGTCCAAGTATGGGAGCAAAACATATTCCTTAATGATACTAGATATTGAATCGCTCAAATGATTAACCTGGTCTTACAATGAGTACATCTTTGAATCCTTTGTTCAAACTTTCCTATGGTTCCAAATAGATTCATGCAGTTTTCTCAGGTCTAGGTTTCTTGGCACACTTAGCTATGCCATTACATCACCTGGGATAAGTTGATAACTTCACAGAAGACACCTAAAGTAATTGCCCCTTTCCCTAACACCTCTTACAATTTTCCCCCTGAATAGCTTTTGTATTCATTGGACATATGTCAGTTGGACTTAGTGTTCATGTTGTGGTTCATGAAGCTACATCAAAGAGAGAAATAAGAGTGCCACAAAGTAATCTGTCCTTTCATGTCGGCTGGAGTTTTAGTGCACAGATGTCCCCAGATTCTCCTTCTCCTGCAAGATCATTACTGTTGCTGAGAAAGAAAAGTCAACCTATCTAATCAATGAAAGCCTTACAACATATATCTCTTAAAAAAAGGAATCTTAACCCGAAGGAAATGAAGGTAGGCCATCCTCGGCATGCTATTGCTTTTCTCAGCAATGTCTTATCCCAGAGGAGTTAGCCCTAAACGTTTTCCTCTCCAACTCCTGTCTCAGTCAATTAGGTTTTCAGCTGTGGATTGACATGAGAGATAGTACCTGTCAGCAAATAGCTTGGTGACCCTTGTTACTTTATATTTGGGAGGGCATTCCTATTTATAACTTGTCAGCGGGTAAGAAGAAAAAGCCAAAGGAGGAGGCACAAAGCTTTAGTTACAATATACACAGAAAGATGTTTTACTGAGAAAATGTGAAATGCTTTCATGCTCTCTTGTTATGTTTAATCGATTAATGATTTATTTCTGACCCTATCTGCTTCTCTACAAATAGGCAGGTATTCTCGCCGAACATTTTCATTGCTATGTTGAGCCTCCTGTATCCACTGTACTATATTTTTTGATTGACATAAATAGGTAATCTAATGCTTTGAGAACAAGTAGACAAAAGGGAAGGTGTGCTTACTCGTAATGGTCTTTAATACGACCTTTTTTATTATGTAATTGCAGATATTACTAGAGCAAATAAACCCAAACAGGATTCTTCTTGAGCAAGACACAAATAATGGCAAGCCTTTATCCAGGCTGTTGTTTCAAATGCCACTTTATGCATTGACATACTTCCTTAGATCCAGTCTGTCTAGACAGTATGGTCATCTGCTGACTTGGCACTATACACAGGAAGCTTAACTATTCAAAAGACATAATGTTGAACCCAACACAATTTAACTTCAGCTAATTGCAGCACAGAGGATGGTTTTACAGTTAGAATATAATGTCTTTCCTAAAAACTGTCTCTTATGCCGCGTACACACGTTCGGACTTTGTCCGCCGGACTTCCGAGCATGTGACTTGCCCACACATGCCCGGACTTCTCCGGCGGACAATCCGCTGGAAAAAGTCAGCGGGAATGAACTGACTTTCCGATGAGCGGCAAGTCCGTTCATTTCAAAAGTCCGGCGGACTAGCCTACTAACGGCGGGATTGTCCGCCGGACTGCCAAGTCCAGCGGACAATTTTAAAACAAAACTTAAAACCTAGTCCGCTGGACTTTTGGTGCCAAAAAGTCCGCCGGCGCCCACACACGAGGGGATTGTCCGGTGGACTTGAGTCCAGCGGACAATCCCACGGGATAGTCCCTTCGTGTGTACGCAGCCTTAGAATTACTATCACTGACTGAGGGAAGATGGACAAAAACAGGGAGGATCTAGCTAGGACTAAACTAACTAGCACTAAACAGGAGGGATAGAAGGGCATACTAAATAACATAAGTAAACAAGTTGTAGTGGCTACAAACCTCCACTAGATGTTAGTATACTACTGAACAATAATAACCTGATAGAATTCAATGCAACACAGAAAACTAATTGATTTAAGTGGGGAAGAACACAGAACACAGACTCTAGGTGGATCTCTAGCTGGATCTCCAAAAATATTGTCTTATATTTTGGAAGGGGTTATAGCTTCTCCATGTTTTATTGTTGTCTTTGTTGGCAGTTTCCCTATGACAGTGTCCACCAAAACATCTACAATGCATCGATCTCAACACTTTTCAAAAAGGGAGAGGCAAAATCTCTGCAGAATAAACACCAACCAATGGTAGCAATGGTCCATGCAATCCTTCTAACATGTGCAGTACTTTAATAACTATTGGTGAAGTAGTTCTGCCCCTCTGCTCTGAGCAGAGAGCTGTAACTGTAAGTCACCGGCTCTCTGCTCTGTCTCTCAGTACTCACTGGAGCGCTGGACTGTGGAGGGGGTGGGAGGGGTAGGCTCAGTCTCTCAGTGGATCACCTGGACCACATAGACCTGAAAAAGCTAAGTGACATCAGCTGACAGTGGACTTTAGCTCGCTGTCTGCTGAAAATGTGTCACAGGAGTGCAGAACGAATTGCACTCCTGTGACCTACAGGAGAAGTTTAGCCTAAATAGCTTTGGCCATACTTCTACTTTAATACAAGCTTAAACTTGACACATTTGGGTTAATTTACTAAGGGAGTAGAGACTGTTTATTTTGAAAAGTGTATGTTCCTTTATCTTAGGAAATAAGGTGAATTTATGTTCACTTTAAATAACATGTTCAAGGGAATATTAAAATGTTTTCCTTGCGCATGATTAAATGATTGATGTGAACACAGTTTCACTTTACTTACTAAGCTAGGTAAACAAGCTTTACAAAGTGAGTATGGAGGCTCATCATCATATGTGGGCATTACCTAGGACAGTCTACACAGCAACAACACCAACCAGCCCAGACTAACATTCACCCATAAAGGCATTTTTATTGTTGCACAACACCCCGTATGAGCCAGCCCACTACTTGCATCATGGCTTTGGACTCCTGAGAGGAGTACTGAGGCAGAGTGCTTTGAGAAGCTATGTACAGCCTGCAATGTAATGTCTGCATTGCAAAGAGAAGCATAGAGACCCAATGATGGGGTTTAAAATAAGTTATGTAATGAAAACAGGTTGCAGGGGTGGGGGGCCAAAACATAAGATTAAACTTCAGCTTTAAATTCCAGGGTATAGACAACCTAGTGAAGGGAAGCCCTGACTGCTGGGAGCGTGGCACTATAATGCCTGTGTAGTTTTATGCATGTTGAAAAAAAAAAAAATTGGTTTGTTATTGCCTGATTGGGTTGTGGGTTTGAAAAGCAATTAAATGTTGTGCACCAACAATAAAAGCTCCAGCCATCTGTCCACCCCACTTAAACCTATTTGGTCATCACAGCTTTATTCACATTGGTTGCCTTGTCGGAGTGTGTACTGCTGTTTACAGTTTATGTCCTTGTGGAGTAATCAAATGCCCACCTGACACTCACAATAAGATCACATGTGTGTGTGTGGCTGCTGTGGGTGTCGGAGATGTTGTAGCTGTCTAAAGCCCCATACACACTATTAGATTTTCTGCAGATTTTTGTCTTCAGGCTTACCAAAACCATGTAGTGCAAGGATTAAATAAAAAAAAAAAAGTGCGGCGCTCATAGAGCACGAAAAATAACAATCAATGTCTAAAAGTGATGATACTAAATAATGATACAGTATCCAAAAATAAAAATTAATATGTGAATGTGTGTCACTAAAAATAGTGAACAAACAAATATGATAAATCAAATGGATTGTGAATCAAAAGATCATATATATGGAAAGGGTTGGTAGACCTACTAATCACATAATCGCATAGATCACATATACAATAAATATGACAGTAGAAAAATCTTGAATATATATCACCATATAAACAAAACCATATAGCAATGTGTGTTACAAATAGTGATCTAAGCAAAAAACACCACCTAATAGTGACATAAATTCAACATTGGTGCGTTAAGAAATATATAACAGGTGACTTGGTGCAAGTTGTCTGTTGCAGTCCACCACCTCTTGGGAATGCGCTTACCAGATAGCGTGAACTCAGATAGGCTTACGCCGTATGAGTCACAAAAGGCAGTTGGTGTCACTACACCCGTGGGAGCATCTACTTGGGGATGGTGCCAAACGACAAGATCCTTCACTGGATATATCCAAAGAACTCTCAGGAGGGAGGGATGATGGATGTTATACCACTGGTAGTGCTCGAATTAGTGGGACCGATAAAGAGAAAAATGGAGCCACATAGTGTAATACCATAGGGGATTTATTTTGACAAAGCATATAAAAATGGGTACTCACATTTAAAACGACATGTAAAAGCATATAATGGTCTACTGGTAACGCAGTGGTAACAGCTAACCGAGTTCCGACGCGTTTCGCCTCATACAGGCATCATCTGGGGGTCAGATGATGCCTGTATGAGGCGAAACGCGTCGGGACTCGGTTAGCTGTTACCACTGCGTTACCAGTAGACCATTATATGCTTTTACATGTCTGTTTTAGTTCACGCTATCTGGTAAGCGCATTCCCAAGAGGTGGTGGACTGCAACAGACAACTTGCACCAAGTCACCTGTTATATATTTCTTAACGCACCAATGTTGAATTTATGTCACTATTAGGTGGTGTTTTTTGCTTAGATCACTATTTGTAACACACATTGCTATATGGTTTTGTTTATATGGTGATATATATTCAAGATTTTTCTACTGTCATATTTATTGTATATGTGATCTATGCGATTATGTGATTAGTAGGTCTACCAACCCTTTCCATATATATGATCTTTTGATTCACAATCCATTTGATTTATCATATTTGTTTGTTCACTATTTTTAGTGACACACATTCACATATTAATTTTTATTTTTGGAAACTGTATCATTATATAGTATCATCACTTTTAGACATTGATTGTTATTTTTCGTGCTCTATGAGCGCCGCACTTTTTTTTAATTTAATTTTTATTCACTCATTACAGTTACCTGTTGTGCAGGCCGCTAGTATACATATATTTTTCAATATCTTTATAAGACAGCGCAGTTTTTCTTTCCTTTTGCACTATTCATGTAGTGCAAGGGCCTGCCTGATTGCATACAAATTGAAACTCTTAAGGTTTGACCTCATATTATATGGTTTTGGTAAACCTGAAGACAAAAATCTGCAGAAAATCTAGCAGTATATATGGGGTACTAGGAACCCATTTAAAGGATGTATTACTTGAGTGACTGGAGATGTAGACTTGTGTCTCTCATACCCAAACGCTGCACGGCTCTAATCACCATGTCACTCTCCTTGCCACTTCAGTAGAGGGCTGCCCAAACTTAAAGCACTTTTGTCCAAGATGATCTCCTCTCCACATCTTCTCCGAGAGGGACTTTTGATACTTGGAGATGACAGTCACCAACTGGAGTTCTTACTTATTAAAATCAAGGCTTTCTTTGTATTCATTTACAAAGCTTTTAACACACCAATCTCCCGGCAATGACAAACACAGAAGGAGGTACAAAAAAATAAAAAAATAAAAATGACACTAGCTAAGGAAGGAGTTGTTGATGACAAAAAATAAGTGATTAAAAGAAAATCTGCAGAGCTCGTCTTTTGTACTGTCAGTCACAGCAAAGGCTAAAAGAAGGTTGTGTCATTTATGTACGGGGCTCAGACTATAGCTCTTTTTACATTTCAGATAATGACAAATTCAGCAATATCTTACCAAGCCAAGGTAAACATAATGTTTTATTGGGACAAAAAAGGTTTTACCTTAGTGATTTTTTATGTGTGTTATTTCTTATATATTCTTAATATATATATATTCCTAATATATATATAGAACGTGTGTGTATATATATATATATATATATATATATATATATATATATATATAGAGAGAGAGAGAGAGAGAGAGAGAAAATATATATAGTATCTTCGGGTGGCTCACCAAATGTGACAGTGGAGATAATTGTTGCCATGCTGCAATGCAAAGACTTTGCGGCCATGACATGTGTATGCCCCCATACAGCCATCATATCCCCCCCCCCTCCATGGCAATTGTAAACTAAGTCAGTCTAAGAATGGTCATACACACAGCAATGCTCTGGGAATAGGAAACAAATATATAACCATGTCAAGGTTGAATATGCATCTCCAGTATGAATTCCATAGCATTCTATGAGATTGTATACATGAAGACTCAATGAAAGGAAATGCAGAACAAAGGATTTCATAGGGAGGGTGTAGAATAAAATGAAAATGACATCCAACAGCTCTTACAGTGTTAAATGATAAGACTAATTATGCAAGTTTTTCATGAATAATTTCTTTTTTTTATTCTCCAGCTTTCTAACTGATAAGTCTAGCACAAAAAAATATTATGTGTAATATCATTTACATATTTTTATCAGCTTACCAAACTAACTTGCATATCTGATTATAAACTTAAAGCAACCACTGCCAAGGCCAACAACTACCCAGCTTTTAAAAGGGTCACTGATGCATAATCAGTAGGAATGGCTAAAAATTTGAGATTGGGAAATTTTGTCAATAGGGTAGGTCAAATTAAGGTAATTTTTAGTTTTTAAGGTTGCAGTAGGCTTTAACCTCTTCCCACAAGCCCCTGGGTCCCTTTAAAAAGTTTTGAACCCCGGGAGGGGAATCCAATTGTTAGTCCAGATCAAGAGCTGTTTTTGAGAGCTAGACTCTGGCCATTTCCTCTAGTTCAGTTTGAAAATCTTCTGTAGTATTATATATATATGTATATATATAAATTTAGCGCTCCCCCCGTAAGGGCTGCTGGTGAATGTGGTCATCTCCCACCCTGCACAGCCAGGCACACACACACATTTTTAGTCACTCAAAGACAAGAAGCAGTCTTTGCAGCTTTGTTTGTTTGTTTTGCTTTTTTATTAGGGGAATTGAACTTGGATGGGGAAGGGTGCATATGGGATGTCCATTTGATCAATGAAACTCTGTAGGGACTTGAACTATATACACTCCAGTATATACATTCTCTCCTCTTCTACCTCCAGCACACACTTGCTTGCAGACTTTCACTCACAGGACCAGCTAGCACAGGTTTCAGACCCAACATAATCTCAGCTGGGTCTGGTTGAATGCCCTTTGCAGTCTTTGGTGCTAGCTGTCCTATCTGTGGCTACTGCTCCCAGTACCACCTCTTCAGGCACTGCCAGCCCTCCTGGCTGCAGCTACCCTTTCCACTGCCCGTGCCACCACAGTCCTCCTGACTGGCTTTGCACCCATACCAGACTGCTTCATCCCTGTCCTCTCAGGCGTGCCTCCCAGTCCTTCTGACTGTGTGTCACTCATCAGTCCTCTTGGCTGTTTCTGTTCCTCCTGGAGACTTTCCAGGCAGTGTTCTCCTGCTGTCCTTTTCTTGCTCCCAGTGCCTTCTGGCTAGGACACCTCTGTGGGATTTGAGAAGGTCTCGTCCGTACCCAAGACCAGGCCCAAGGTCACCCCTCCCCAGACTGGGGAGCTCCCTCCAAGGTCACGACAGCCTAACACTCCATCTCCAGTTTCCACTCAAACTCTTCTCCCCAGCTGGGCTGACCCAGAGTACTTGAGGGGGCCTGCCCCCTGCCAATCCAAGTTGGGGATTGGTCAGGGCCCTCAGAATATTCCAAGTAGCTCCACCTTCCTTCTCCTCCCATTTTTCTGGAAGGTTCCAGTACATTCTAGAAATATGGGGGAGGTCTCAGTGATGCTGTCTGTGAGTCACCCAGCTCTGCCTGGATCTCTGGCCAACCCAGAAAAAAAAAAAAGACGAATTTACCTACACTAAACACACACAAAATAACTATCTACACTTCTAGCACTAGAGGGTGCTACATATCATTTATATTTTATGTGGCCTTTTGGAGATATCATTTGAGGCCCCCTTTATCTTCTACATTGCCAACCACTCCTGTAGTGCACAGTAATCCCTGGAAATCAACGATTTCTGTGGTACTTCCTCTAACTTGTATTCCATGAAGAAAGTTACTTACATTTGGGAAAATAATTATTTGATCCCTGCAGATTTTGTAAGTTTGCCCACCTACAAAGAAATTAAGAGTCTTTAATTTTTATCATAGGTGTATTTTAAATGATAGAGACAGGATATCAACCAAAATCCCAGAAAAAAAAACACATGATGCAAATGTTAAAAACTGAGTTGTAGTTCAGTGAGTAAAATAAGTATTTGATCCCCAAGCAAAACATGACTTAGTACATGGTGGAAAAACCCTTGTTGGCAAGCACAGAGGTAAGATGTTTCTTGTAGTTAGTGACCGGGTTTGCACACATCTCAGGAGGGATTTTGGTCCACTTTTCTTTACAGATTTTCACTTAATCCTTCGCATGACATCTCGAAGTTTCAGCTCCCTCCATACATTTTCTATAGGATTAAGGTCTGGAGACTGGCTACGCCACTCCATGACCTTAAGGTGCTTCTTCTTGACCCACTCCTTTGTTGCCTTGGCAGTATGTCTTGGGTCATTGTCATGCTGAAAGACTCATCCATGACCCATCTTCAGTGTTCTGGCTGAGGGAAGAAGGTTCTCATCCAAGGTTTTACATGGACGCCCTCCCAGAATCTTGCTCCCACGGCGCTCGCCGGAAAAATCACAGATCACGGTAAATGGCCGCTGGTAGTGGCTGTTTACCACGTGATCGCTACGTCATGTCATGACGCCGGTTCCTCCCTCCCCTCTCTGTACCAATCTGTACAGTGCGAGGGGAGAGGGGGGAGATCATCTGCAGCAGTGCTGTGGGCTGGATCTATAGTGCCCACAGCACTGCTACTGCTCAGTGCCCACACTTTGCAATACTCTGCCAATACAGGCATACTCCACTTTTAAGTGCACAATTGGGTTTATTTACTAAAGCTGGAAAGTGCAGAATCAGGATCACTTCTCTATAGAAACCAATGATCTTCCAGGTTTTTTTACCAAAGCTTAATTGAACAAGCTGAGGTTAGAAGCTCATTGGTTTCTATGCAGAAGGGAGTCTGATTTTGCATTTTCCAGCTTTAGTAAATAAACCCCATTGTGTACTTAAAAGTGGGGTATGCCTGTACTCTCAAGTACTCTGCCAATAATCTGCAGTACTCTGCAATACTCTGCCAATAATCTGCAATACTCTGCCAATACTCTGCAATATTCTGCCAATACTCTGCAATACTTTGCCAATACTCTTCCAATACTCTGCCATATTCTGCCAATACGCTGAAATACTCCGCCATTACTCGCCAATACTAAATTTTAACAGAAACAAATCATTTTATTTTTATTTTTTTACCGAATTTTCAGTCTTTTTTGATTTATAGCGCAAAAAATAAAAAACCCAGCAGTGATTAAATATCCCCAAAAGAAAGCTCTATTTTTGTGAAAAAAAGGACAAGCATTTCATATGGGTACAGTGTTGCATAACTGAGTAATTGTCATTCAAAATGTGAGAGCATCGAAAGCTGAAAATTCTGGTTAGGAAGGGGGTTTAAGTGCCCAGTGGCCAAGTGGTTAAATCGTTCAAGAGAGGTTGTAAAAACGTCCCATGTACATGAAGCCTTAGCAGAGAAAAAGCCCCAAAGCATAATGTTTCCTCCTCTGTGCTTGACTGTAGAGATGGTGTCAGCATTTTTCTTCCTCCAAACACAGTGAGTCCCACTCCTCAAGAAGGCACATGTACAGTAATGTCAATGAACATCTAAATGATTCAGAGAAGGATTGGGGAAAAGTGCTGTGGTCAGATGAGACCAAAATTTAGCTCTTTGGCATTAATTCGACTCGCCATGTGAGTCTCCAGACCTTAATCCTATAGAAAATTTATGGAGGGAGCTGAAGTTGCCAAGAGACAGCCAAGAAACCTTAAGGATTTAGAGAAGATCTGTAAAGAAGAGTGGACCCAAATCCCTCCTGAGATGTTAGCAAACATGGTCACCGACTACAAGAAAATGTCTTACCTCTGCTTTCCAACAATGGTTTCTCCATCAAGTACTAAGTCATGTTTTGCTTGGGGAAATACTTATTTTATTCACTGAACTGCAACTTAATTCATAGCATTTGTTTTAAGTGTTCTTTTCTGGATTTGTGGTTCATATTCTGTCTCTATCATTTAAAATACACCTATGATAGAAAGTATACACCCTTAATTTCTTTGTAAGTGGGTAAACTTATAAAATCTGCAGGGGATCAAATAATTATTTTCCCCACTGTAGACTCATCGTCCCTGTCTAATGTTTGGTCAAACAACAACTGAACCTTGATTATGTCTACATGAACTTTATGAACAAAGCTACAGACACTTGATTTGCTGTTTTTATAATTATCTGATTAAGAAGAAACTGGGTGTAGCTTCTGGCTATATTCTTTTCCTTATGGTATAATTAACACATAAATGCACACATGCATATACTGTATACATACCTACACACATACTGTACATACAAACACAAGTAAATAAAAAATAAAGAAAGTTAACCTTATGTATAGTTTGTGATTACTGAAAACCTTAGGTTTCACTTTATTAGACATTATCTTCTAGTCCTAATCTTTTCAGCCAACTAATAAAATCTTGGTAGTATATCTCCCATTTGGGATTTTAAAGCTGACTTTCACATAGAAAAACAGACTGTTGATTTTTCAATGTGATACGTCTAACCAGTCCATCACAAAGGTATTTCACGCAGTCTGATTCTTCTCCTTGGTTTTTGATTAGAAAATTGACAGTACTACCCTAATATTGACACCTAGTCTAGAAGTATATAAAAGCTTGGATTGAGTAGGAGATTGGGTTTTAAAATTTGCTTTGATAGGTGATAGAGAAGAGAGAAGAGAGATCATTTCATGAGGAAAAAGCTGATTAATTTTGAACACTTTGGAATAAGGTAACAGACAACAAACCTTGTGATTAAAAGTGGAACTAAAAACTTAAAACATAAAAAAAATGAAGCTGGTAGATTTTTTTTTTTTTTGTAAAAGAAATTTTTAATGTCTTTTATGCCAAAAAAAGAAATGATTTCACTTCCTACAAGGATTTATTTTAAATATACATGGAATGTGGTACATGTGCAGTGTAGTGTTCCTTCTTATCATTTGTAAGATATTGAGAACAGCAGCTCAACTTTTGTCCTTTCAGCACAAAAGTCTGCAAGTTACATAATTAGTGGCTGGCCAAAGGCTGTAACAAAGAAGATGTTTGGGTGGAAAAGCAAGAAGAAGATGGCAGCAGGGTGACAGAGTGACCAGGGGGAGTACGGACCATTTAATTGATGGAGGAGGTCGAAATAAAGTCTGCCATGGTGTGCTGTGCAAGCACAATATGGCAAGTATTTCTTGGGACCCAGGGACCTAGTTTTGCTAAAATATGGTGAAAGGAACATGTTTTTTTGACCATAGCAACCATACTGGACCTCATGCATAGAAGTGTTGCAGAAAGAATAATTACCAGTCATTAGGATTTTCCCTCTTGTGTCCTGGGGCAGTGACATATAACGAAAGGGAGAATCTGTTTAGTTGCATTAGGCAACGAGAATTTCAGGGAGCACCCATACATGGAAAATTTGAAGACGGTGAAGCAAATTTATGAAAAGAGAAGCAAACAAAATATAGGGCTGTTGAACTAATCTAGTTTTATCTCTCTGTGGAATTGTGGTCCAGGAGGATTTATTAAATTACATTTGTAAAAGTACTACCCTAAACTTATTACCTACTGAAAGCATACCAGAGACTCGTGTGAACCTCACCCCTGGGACCTTAAAGTGACAGTTAATTCTGTATGTAAAGTTGTACCACAAGTAGGCTTACAATCAGGCTTACCTGTAGGTACAATGAGTATCTCCTAAATGTTACATAGTTACATAGTTAGTCAGGTTGAAAAAAGACACAAGTCCATCTAGTTCAACCATAAAAAAAAAAAAACCCAGAGAGGCAATCGGATTTTCCCTGAATCAACTTTACCTATAAATGTTAATACCCAGTTATATTATGTACATTTAGGAAAGAATCCAGGCCTTTCTTAAAGCAACCTGCAGGGGCCTCAGTTTTTTATAGCCATTTTACTACCGCTTTAACAACTTGCTGTTTTAAAACATCCTGGACTGTAAAAGGAGAAGTACAGCCAAAGTTTGTTTGACTGTACTTCTCCTGTGGATCACAGGAGTGCAGTTCGTTCTGCACTCCTGTGACCCATTTACAGCAGACAGTAGGCTGAAAGCCATTGTTGGCTGAAGTCACAGAGTCAGAGCTGGTCGAGGTTCCGGAAGGATCGTGACCATATGGTGGGGATCCGCCCACATGCCTGGACCAGCACCCAGCTCAGCATCTCAACAACCTGCTGAGAGCCTGAGCCAGCCGCTCCCACCCCTTTCACAGCCCAGCGATCAATGAGTGTGGGAGGGCAGAGCAGAGAGCCGGTGACTGACAGTCACTAGCTCTCTGCGCAAGGAGCCATGAAAACTGAGCGATCGGCAGTGTTTTATCGCTCGGTTCTCAGTGTTAGAGCAGGCAGGGGACTGATGCTGCATCCAGATAGGTGAGTATGAATCTGCAAAAACCCCAAATCCCATACTTCTTTTTTAAGTGGTTAAAACCAGACCTCAAAAAATCCACTCGCCTGCTTGCATTATGCAAGTGGATTTTGAGGTCTCGCGAGTGTAGGATCGGAGGGGAGGAGAGCCGCCGCCGCTGCCTGTCTGATTAGAGCGGCAGAGGAACATAACAGCTTTTGTTTCAATAGCTGTTTGTTCCCCTCCGTGCGCCGTCATATACAGCCCCTCCCCCTTGTCCGGGGAACTTTGATAGACAGATCACCTGACCCAGGATTGGACGGGTGATCTGTCTATCAAAGTGACTTGGACGAGGGGGAGGGGCTGTATATGACGGCGCGCGGCGGGGAACAAACAGCTATTGAATTGAAAGCTGTTATGTTCCCCTGGCGCTCGAATCAGACAGGCGGCGGCTCTCCTCCCCTGCACAGGTAGGCTGCATAGGGTACACAGCTTGCACTGGGGGGGTTAACACAGCCTGCACTGGGGGGGACACAGCCTGCCCTGGGGGCTGGGGGGGACACAAGCTTAACTAGGGGGGGGCACAGGCTTCACTGGGGGGGACACAGGCTTCACTGGGGGGGCACAGGCTGCACTGGGGGGGGACACAGGCTTCACTGGGGGGACACAGGCTTCACTGGGGGGGGGGCACACAGGGGGGGGGGGGGGACACAGGCTTCACTGGGGGGGGACACAGGCTTCACTGGGGGGGGGGGGCTTCACTGGGGGGGGCACACAGGCTTCACTGGGGGGGGGGGCACACAGGCTTCACTGGGGGGGGGAACACAGGCTTCACCTGGGGGGGGGGGCACACAGGCTTCACTGGGGGGGGGCACAGACTTCACCTGGGGGCACACAGGCTTCACCTGGGGGGCACACAGGCTTCATGGGGGGGCACAGGCTGCACTGGGGGGGCACAGGCTCCACTGGGGGGGACACAGGCTGCACTGGGGGGGGGGACACTGGGGGGGGGGGGGGCACATGCGGCACTGGGGGGGGGTCACATGCTGCACTGGGGGGACACTGAGGACACAGGCTGCACTGGGGATCACATGCTGCACTCGGGGGGCACAGGTTTCACTGGGGGGGCACAGGCTGCACTGGGGGGGGAACACAGGCTGCACTGGGGGGCACACAGGCTGCACTGGGGGGGGACACAGGCTGCACTGGGGGGGGACACAGGTGGCACTGGGGGGGACACAGGCGGCACTGGGGGGGCACATGCTGCACTGGGGGGACACTGAGGACACAGGCTGCACAGGGGGACACATGCTGCACTGGGGACACATGCGGCACAGGGGGACACATGCTGCACTGGGGGGGACACACAGGCTGCACTGGGGGGACACAGGCTGCACTGGGGGGGGGGACACAGCCTGCACTGGGGGGACACAGCCTGCACTGGGGGGGGGCTGGGGGGGACACAAGCTTAACTGGGGGGGACACAAGCTTAACTGGGGGGACACAGGCTTCACTGGGGGGGGGCACAGGCTGCACTGGGGGACACAGGCTTCACTGGGGGGACACAGGCTTCACTGGGGGGGGGGACACAGGCTTCACTGGGGGGGGGACACAGGCTTCACTGGGGGGGGGGACACAGGCTTCATTGGGGGGGGACACAGGCTTCACTGGGGGGGACACAGGCTTCACTGGGGGGGGACACAGGCTTCACTGGGGGGGAACACAGACTTCACCTGGGGGCACACAGGCTTCACCTGGGGAGCACACAGGCTTCATGGGGGGGCACAGGCTGCACTGGGGGGGGCACAGGCTGCACTGGGGGGGGCACATGTGGCACTGGGGGGGGGCACATGCGGCACTGGGGGGGGGACACAGGGGGGGGGGGGTCACATGCTGCACTGGGGGGGGGGGGACACTGAGGACACAGGCTGCACTGGGGATCACATGCTGCACTCGGGGGGCACAGGTTTCACTGGGGGGGGCACAGGCTGCACTGGGGGGAACACAGGCTGCACTGGGGGGCACACAGGCTGCACTGGGGGGGGACACAGGCTGCACTGGGGGGGGGGACACAGGTGGAACTGGGGGGGGGGACACAGGCAGCACTGGGGGGGGGGCACATGCTGCACTGGGGGGACACAGGCTGCACAGGGGGACACATGCTGCACTGGGGACACATGCGGCACAGGGGGACACATGCGGCACAGGGGGACACATGCTGCACTGGGGGGGGGGGGGACACAGGCTGCACTGGGGGGACACAGGCTGCACGGGGGGGACACAGGCTACACAGGGGGTCACATGTGGCACAGGGGGTCACAGGCTGCACTGGGGGGGGGACACAGGCTGCACTGGGGGGGACATAGGCTCTCTCTTCCAGTTTCAGATGTCATTCCCGGCTACTGCAACCAGAGAAGCAGCTAATCAAGCAAGTCATGTGAGCGTTACCTGCAGATTAACCTTGCTTTTTAATAAACCTACTACACTATGAAAACCCTCTTTCCTCTTTTCTGAGAATTGCATGCGTACATGCTGGTAAAAAAAGTGTTGATTTAAAATTTCCTTCTAGGTGGCGTTTGAGACTATAGAGGGAGGAGATGAATTTGATGAAGTACATTTTGACTTACCTTTAAACAGGTAGTCATTCTGATTTGGTAAATTCTATTCCAGTAGGTGATGGGATTATACTTGGAGTACTGAGTGATGCTCCTACGTGGCTTGATTTACTAATCTAGATTGCACATAGGGATACAGACTTATGTTTTATTTTGCTTGATTTACACATTTTATTTATTACACATTGTTATCATGTTCAGTGCCTGCTACTGTTTGTTGCCCTCAATTGCCGTGAGGGTGTCCCTGGACGTCCTCCTGTTTACTTCCTCTCTGCGCGACGCCGCAGTCGCGCATCGGGGAAATTGGACACAGCCAATCACAGATCGTGCTAAATGGCCAATCACAGTGGCCATTTAGCACTCGATCAGAGTGTCCAATGAGAGATGATCTTATATGTAAACACCTGTCAGTGTCACCTGCCACATCAGTGCCACATTTCATCAGTGCCACGTATCAGTGCCATATGCCAGTGTCACGTGTCATCAGTGCCATGTATCAGTGCCATCTCTCACCAGTGTCATCAGTGCAACGTAACACCAGTACATCAGGTGTGATCAATTTTTTATGATTTGCACCACAGCTTGTAGACTCTCTAACTTTCACAAAGACCAAATAATATCCACTAATCCAAAATCTATGAAGAAAAATTTATAATTTGCAAAATTTTATCACAGAAACTAAGAAAACTGCGTTTTATTTTTTCAAAATTTTTGGTCTTTTTTAATTTATAGCGCAAAAAATAAAAAACCCAGAGGTGATCAAATACCACCAAAAGAAAGCTCTATTTGTGGGAAAAAAAAGACAAAAATGATTTGGGTATAGTATTACATGACTGAGTAATTGTTATTCAAAATGTAAGGGCACTGAAAGCTGAAAATTGGTCTGGGCAGGAGGGGGGTTTAAGTGCCCAGTAGGCAAGTGGTTAAAGACCCAATGGATTCCTTATGAATTCCAATATGTTACATTATTAAGGCAAGATTAAAGCAGGACTCTAGCAAAAAATAACAAGATAAAAAAAATATCTAGCCTAATAAAAGATAAATTAGCAAAACCACCCTTTGGGGAACATGTATGTATGAATGAATGCTCACGGAATGTAGTGCTGTTTGAATGGAGATGTGGCTATAGGGTCTGACACTAGTTAGTGTGAGTGTAAGTAGTGAATGGATTCGATTAGTTATGGTACCATGCTCTGGAGACTTCTGTGCGGTATCCAATGTGAGTATAGGAAGTATACCCATCATAAACAGTTTGTAATTTTGTACTTTTGGATTGACGTTTTCCCTGTCTTGGGTGAGCTGGCTGTGGCCCCCTCCGTGGGTGACCCAGTGTCCTTTTGACTATCCCCTTGGCGAATGCCGGGGGTCAGTATATCCACCATATACAGTACATCCTCCTCTCCCTTGAACCGCAATGTTTGTATTTTTGCTTTATTGATGGAGTTGGTCAGCATATCATCGCTTAAAAAAAAATTTGTCTAAAAAACTTGATGAATTGCAAACTAATATATTTATTTAAAATCAATGAATTTTAGACATAATTAGAAGATCCCTGAAGAAGCAGAAGAAAAACCCTGTGAAACGCATTGGAACCCAATGGGCCATGGAAAAAAACTGTATAAACACTGTTTATAAATGCTGTTTTTGGATCTAAGTCTAGCCTCTGTTGTAGCTCAGTATATGTTCAATACGTTTATATATTTTACCAATAATAGGGTTATGATGAAGACCCATATATGGATTTTTTACTTTTATGTCTAATTAAGAAAATCTGTTTTAACTCAATTGTATGTGTTTACTCAGTGACAACCTCACATCAATTAACGCACGCAGAGCCATCTCTGTGGGCACACGAGGGGGTCCAGGACAGAGTTGGAGGTCTCTCTCTCTTTCAGCCCCCCTCTTTTTCCGTCTCCCCCTCTTTGTGTCCCCCTCTCTCTGTTCCCCCTCTCTCTCTGCTCACCTCTCTCTCAGCATCTCTCTTGCACCCCCCTCTCTCTCTCTCTGTCCCCTTCTCTTTCTCTGTTCCCCCTCTCTCACACCCTCTCTCTGTCCCACATCTCTCTCTCTCTCTCTGTCCCCCCTCTCTCTTAGCTCACCTCTCTCATAATTTCTCTCACACCCCTCCCTCTCAGCCCCTCTCCCTCTCTCTGTTGCCCCTCTCTCTCAGCATCTCTCTCACACCCCTCTCTCTCTGTCCCCCCTCCCTCAGCTCCCCTCCCTCTCTCTCTCAGCCCCCCTCCCTCTCTCTCACACCCCTCTCTCTCAGCATATCTCTCACACCCCTCTCTCACTCTCTGCCCCCCTCCCTCTCTCTCAGCCCCTCTCCCTCTCTGTTCCCTCTCTCTCAGCATATCTCACACCCCTCTCTCTCAGCCCCCTCCCTCTCAGCATATCTCTCACCCCCCCAATCTCTCAGCCCCCCTCCCTCTTAGCATCTCTCACACCCCTCAATCTCGCTGTCCCCTCTCTCTCTCTCACACCCCCCTCTCTCTCACACAACCCCTCTCTTTTGGTCAGTCCCTCTCTCTCGCGAATTGCCATGTTGGCACTTTGCAACACAAAACCAATGTATTTATTTCAGTTTGGGCACTCTGGCTCAAAAAGGTTCGCCATCACTGGCCTAGAGCATCCCAGACCAGCCCTAGTCTATTATTGGAAAGTAAAAGGAGACCCAGCAGAGTGACAGGTGCTCTTTCACTCTGCTTTCTTTTCCTATTGCCTTTTTGCACTGCTTTTTCCTCCTAAACTCCAGCTCTGCTGTACAGGGACTTGAAGAGGCAGATACCAAGTCTGATTCAGGTACTTACACTGCTTGCATTTAAAAAATGATATTATCAGTGGCGACCACTCCATTAGGGGCACAGGACACCGCCCCCCCCCCCCCCATTCGGAAGCATGGATTTTAATGTTTTTTTTTTTTTAAGCACATAATTAGAGCCTGGGCTCTAATTGTTTTCAAAAAAGGGTGGGCTTGGGGCACAGAGCACTGCGCCCTGAGTCCACCCAGTTGTGTGACAATAGCGAATTAATATTCGCTATTGTCTTCCTGCTTCTCCTCTTGGCCAATCAGGAAGCGGGTCTTAAGACCAGATTGGCCGAGAGGAGAAATTACTGTATTGGCCACTGAGGAGGAAGCTGCTGAGGAGGCAGATATGCAGGTTGAAGCCACCAAAGAGGAGGAGACGCAGGAAATAGCCGAAACTGCCCATGACCTAGATGGGGGTAAAAGCGGGACTGGGTGGCAGACGAGCAAGGGGAGAGGGAGTATGACTGATGGTGGACTGACTGACTGGCCGACCGGGGGTGGCATGTGGTTTGTTTGCCACCACAAAAAATGGAGCACCAGCCGCCACTGATATTTATGCATTTATAATTATAGAGCGGCAATCATTTATATATTTTATATCTGCCTGGAGTTCAGCTACAAACTGAACCTGTTTAACTTGTTGGCACAGCAGGTCATTGAACTACCCTGTGTATCCAGTTAAAAATGCCAATTTTTTCCCTTTATAGCCAGGTTGTCTGCCAGCATGGAAGCACCTTTATATCCAATTAATCATGAAATGCTAACGTAGTCTTAACACACAAAAATCTAATTTAAATTGTTGGCTAGTACTGCTAAAGACTGTAAAACACCACTATAGATTTTGTTACTTGCTGCTTTCTTTTAATAATAAATATATACAGTATAATTAATCATATTAGTTGTGTCTTATGTCTGCGCCTTTGTACGTTGGCTCTTCATACAATCAAAGCTCCTTCATTCAATCACGCATATTTTTACATAAGTAATGCTATTATGAAAACATCTCAGCATAAGTTAAAAAGGTTATGTGTTTCTGTCATATATTAGATCTTGAAACATATTGTTAGTATTAGTATGCTTCGGCATATATAAATGGTGCATGTATGCCCATCATTAGAAGTGGGTGGATGAAGGGAGGTATTCTAATGGTGGGCATACCCACCGCGCCATTGGGAAATTGGGAAAGCATTTTATCACACCGATCTTGGTGTGGTCAGATGCTTTGAGGGCAGAGGAAAGATCTAGGGTCTAATAGACCCCAATTTTTTTCAAAAAAAGAGTACCTGTCACTGCCTATTGCTATCATAGAGGATATTTACATTCCCTGCGATAACAATAAAAATGACAACTAAGAAAAAAAAATGGAAGGAACAGTTTAAAAATAAAATAAAAAAGCTAAATAAAAAGAAAAACTAAAAAAAAAAAAAAAAAAGCACCCCTGCCCCCCCTTTTCTTGCGCAAAGGCGAACACAAGCGTCGGTCTGGCGTCATATGTAAACAGCAATTGCACCATGCATGTGAGGTATCACCGCGAAGGTCAGATCGAGGGCAGTAATTTTAGCAGTAGACCTCCTCCGTGAATCTAATGTGGTAACCTGTAAAGGCTTTTAAAGGCTTTTAAAAATGTATGTAGTTTGTCGCCACTGTGTGTTTGTGCGCAATTTTAAAGCATGTCGTGTTTGGTATCCATGTACTCGGCCTAAGATCATATTTTTTATTTCATCAAAAATTTGAGCAATATAGTGTGTTTAAGTGCATTAAAATAAAAAAAGTGTATTTTTTCCACAAAAAATGCGTTTGAAAAATCGCTGCGCAAATACTGTGTGGAAAAAAAAATGCAACACCCACCATTTTAATCTGTAGGGCCTTTGCTTTAACAATATATATAGTGTTTGGGGGTTCAACGTAATTTTCTTGCAAAAAAAAAAATATGTTTTCATGTAAACAAAAAGTGTCAGAAAGGGCTTTATCTTCAAGTGGTTAGAAGAGTGGGTGACGTGTGACATAGGCTTCTAAATGTTGTGCATAAAATGCCAGGACAGTTCAAACCCCCCCAAATGACCCCATTTTGGAAAGTAGACACCCCAAGCTATTTGCTGAGAGCAATGTTGAGCCCATTAAATATTTTTTTTTTTTGGTCCCAAGAGATTGAATAATGAAAAAAAAAAAAATAATTTTTTTTTTTACAAAAAGTTGTCACTAAATGATATATTGCTCAAACATGCCATGGGCATATGTGGAGATACACCCCAAAATACATTCTGTTGCTTCTCCTGAGTACGGGGATACCACATGTGTGGGACTTTTTGGGAGCCTAGCCGCGTACGGGACCCCAAAATCCAAGCACCGCCTTCAGGCTTTCTAAGGGTGTAATTTTTTTATTTCACTCCTCACTGCCAATCACAGTTTCGGAGGCCATGGAATGCCCAGATGGCACAAACCACCCCCAAATGACCCCATTTTGGAAAGTAGACACCCCAAGCTATTTGCTGAGAGGTATGGTGAGTATTTTGCAGATCTCGCTTTTTGTCACAATGTTTTGAAAATTGAAAAAAGAAAAAAAAAAAAATTTTTTTCTTTACTTTCTTCATTTTCAAAAACACATGAGAGCTGTAAAATACTCACCATGCCTCTCAACAAATAGCTTGGGGTGTCTACTTTCCAAAATGGGGTCATTTGGGGGGTTTTGTGCTACTTTGGCATTTTATGGCCTTCGAAACTGTGATAGGTAGTGAGGAGTGAAATCAAAAATTTGCACCCTTAGAAATCCTGAAGGCGGTGCTTGGGTTTCGGGGCCCCGTACGCGGCTAGGCTCCAAAAAAGTCCCACACATGTGGTATCCCCATACTCAGGAGAAGCAGCAAAATGTATTTTGGGGTGCAATTCCACATATAACCATGGCATGTGTGAGCAATATATCATTTAGTGACAACTTTTTGAATAAATTTTTTTTATTTATTTTTTTTGTCTTTATTCAATCACTTGGGACTAAAAAAAAAAAATATTCAACGGGCTCAACATGCCTCTCAGCAAATAGCTTGGGGTGTCTACTTTCCAAAATGGGGTCATTTGGGGGGTTTTGTGCCATCTTGGCATTTTATGGTCTTCAAAACTGTGATAGGTAGTGATAGGTAGTGAGGAGTGAAATCAAAAATTTATGCCCTTAGAAATCCTGAAAGCGTTGCTTGGTTTTCGGGGTCCCGTATGCAGATAGGCTCCCAAAAAGTCCCACACATGTGGTATCCCCGTACTCAGGAGAAGCAGCAGAATGTATTTTGGGGTGTAATTCCACATATGCCCATGGCATGTGTGGGCAATATATCATTTAGTGACAACTTTGGGCAAAAAAAAAAAAGTTTGTAATATTCCCGCAACTTGTGGCAAAATATAAAATATTCCACGTACTCAACATGCCTCTCAGCAAATAGCTTGGGGTGTCTACTTTCCAAAATGGGGTCATTTTGGGGGGTTTTGTGCAATTTTGGCATTTTATGGCCTTCGAAACTGTGATAGGTAGTGAGGAGTGAAATCAAAGATTTGCACCCTTAGAAACCCTGAAGGCGTTGATTGGGTTTCGTGGCCCCGTGCGCGGCTAGGCTCCCAAAAAGTCCCACACATGTGGTATCCCCGTACTCAGGAGAAGTGGCAAAATGTATTTTGGGGTGCAATTATACATATAACCATGGCATGTGTGAGCAATATATCATTTAGTGACAACTTTTTGAATAAATTTTTTTTTTTTTTTTTTTTGTCTTTATTCAATCACTTGGGACTAAAAAAAAAAATATTCAATGGGCTCAACATGCCTCTCAGCAAATAGCTTGGGGTGTCTACTTTCCAAAATGGGGTCATTTGGGGGGGTTTTGTGCCATCTTGGCATTTTATGGCCTTCAAAACTGTGATAGGTAGTGATAGGTAGTGAGGAGTGAAATCAAAAATTTATGCCCTTAGAAATCCTGAAGGCGGTGCTTGGTTTTCGGGGTCCCGTATGCGGATAGGCTCCCAAAAAGTCCCACACATGTGGTATCCCCGTACTCAGGAGAAGCAGCAGAATGTATTTTGGGGTGTAATTCCACATATGCCCATGGCATGTGTGGGCAATATATCATTTAGTGACAACTTTGGGCAAAAAAAAAAAAGTTTGTAATATTCCCGCAACTTGTGGCAAAATATAAAATATTCCATGTACTCAACATGCCTCTCAGCAAATAGCTTGGGGTGTCTACTTTCCAAAATGGGGTCATTTGGGGGGGTTTTGTGCTATTTTGGCATTTTATGGCCTTCAAAACTGTGATAGGTAGTGAGGAGTGAAATCAAAGATTTGCACCCTTAGAAACCCTGAAGGCGTTGATTGGGTTTCGTGGCCCCGTGCGCGGCTAGGCTCCCAAAAAGTCCCACACATGTGGTATCCCCATACTCGGGAGAAGCAGCAAAATGTATTTTGGGGTGCATCTCCACATATAACCATGGCATGTGTGAGCAATATATCATTTAGTGACAACTTTTTGAAAAAAAAAAAAAATCTTTTTTATTTTTGTCTTTATTCAATCACTTGGGACTAAAAAAAAAAATATTCAATGGGCTCAACATGCCTCTCAGCAAATAGCTTGGGGTGTCTACTTTCCAAAATGGGGTCATTTGGGGGGTTTTGTACTTCTCTGCCATTTTAGCACCTCAAGAAATGAAATAGGCAGTCATAAATTAAAAGCGGTGTAAATTCCAGAAAATGTACTCTAGTTTGTAGACGCTATAACTTTTGCGCAAACCAATAAATATATGCTTATTGGCATTTTTTTTACTAAAGACATGTGGCTGAATTCATTTTGGCCCAAATGTTTGACTAAAATTGAGTTTATTAGATTTTTTTTATAACAAAAAGTAGAAAATCTCTTTTTTTTTCAAAATTTTCGCTCTTTTTCCATTTATATCGCAAAAAATAAAAATCACAGAGGCAATCAAATACCATCAAAAGAAAGCTCTATTTGTGGGAAGAAAAGGACGCAAATTTCGTTTGGTTACAAAATTGCATGACCGCGCAATTACCAGTTAAAGTAGTGCAGTGCGAAATTGAAAAAAGACCTCTGGTCCTTTGGCTGCCAAATGGTCCCGGGCTGAAGTGGTTAATGTACAACTGTGCTGCAATTCTGTGCTCACATATGCAAACTTATCACTTTCTGTGGAGGTGATTTAAGGCTGCAGGGCTTATGTATAAATGTATAGGCTGTTCTCTTTGTAGACTTACAAAGTCAATATAGCTGTTGTTTGTTTTTTAAATTTTTATTTTAGCTTTTAGAGATCATTTTCCCACATGAGACTAGTTATGTTTCATTCATGGAGGAGAAGAAATCTGCAATAGAGATAGTGAAAGCAGCCACGAAGGAAAATATCTTCAAGTCTCAGAACAGACAAAAGGAAGCCCATGATAAAAAAAAATACAGAAGAATTTCAAAAGCATATTTTATACTGTTGGGCAAAAGGTTGTTGTTCAACATGAGGAAAAAAGGCAGGGAAGGTGAAAGGATAGAACCAGATTTTAACGGCCCTTACACAATAGAGGCAATATCTGGGAGGCTGGTCACATTGTTGAATGATGCTGGAGTTCCTCTAAAGAACAAATATAATGTATATAATGCAAAAAATGAGGACAAGGTGATGATAAATCGATGGCGATGCATAAAGGACACAGCAGTTATAATACAGCTCAACAGAGACCTTCTGTCAAAAGTGATGCTGCAGAAGTACCGAAAGATAACATGATGATCACTATTGAGGTACAAGTAAACTAAGTATCTGCATAAGATATACACAAATATATAATTTTATGTTTACGTTTGACCAACATTTTGTCACTCTGTTTAACCTCCATACAGTATAAAATGTTTTTAATGGTTTATACATGTCATTGAACATCAATGATGAATTTTAAGCCCTCAATAGATACTTCATGGAATATAGTGCACACCGTAGAAGAGAGAGGTAGATTTATAAAGTTTGACCCCGTTGGTCATATGTTTTGCCATGCCCTGTTGGTATGGCCTTTTTTAGTTTGGGTGTAAAGTTGCCACTGTTTGGCATTGTTTTAATGCACTCTTGCTAGTTTGACCCCGTTGGTCATATGTTTGGCCATGCCCTGTTGGTGTGGCCTTTATAGTTTGGTTAAAGTTGCCACTGTTTGGCATAGTTTTACTGCATTCTTTTGCTACTTTGATCTGATTGGTCAATATTGGCGTTGCCCTGTTGGTATTGCCTTTGCTATCATTTGGCCATTACGGCATTTCCAAAGAACTTGGCATTTGTTTGATAACCATGCTCATTTTTTACTGTTGCCTCCCCAGTTTAAATGTTATGGCAGAGAGAAGATGAGAAATCACTGGTAGTTGTTGTAGGGCCTTACCCGCTGTTTGTCTCCATTTAAAACGCTGAGTGCAACAAAGTGGCTGGTAGATGAGGTAAGAGACTGCTTCAGTACTCTAGAAAATATATTCAAGTCAAATGTGTTCTATTCTATTCTCTTATAGGTATTTTCTTTTGTTTCAAATACAGGTAATTGACACATTCCTACATGTCCTAATTAAAAAACAGTCAAGTGTGACTTCAGTGAACTATGTGTACTTCTGTTTTCATTACTCAGCATGATCAATTTTAATTTCATATTACACAGGAATCTGTTCGTCAAATTTGTGCAGTTGTTGCCAGTACATTGTTTGATGGGCAAATACAGAAACTTGGAAGGGTGGGTTACTAGACGCGGTTACAGCTGTATGTAAGAAATGTATCACATTGATTACTAACTTAATTTCAACACTTTTGCACAGAATATTTATCCTGAGGACATTTGGGTGTGTCCCGTAAACGTTGGACAACACTGGATTGTAGTGGTATTTATTCTAAGTTTACCTTTCTTTACTCATGTTATTGGACTCTATTATTTCATTCTGTCATGTATATAGGTGTCACCTCATCTTTAAAGGAAAATCAGAATAACTAAGCAAAAGTCATAAAATGTATACATCTCAATTAATACCAAACTTGGGTTACATCTTCATCATAATAATGGACACAATTCTAAAGGTTTCAAACTTGTGTGTATATAGATATTCAACTTTAACACAATGACCTTGCAGAGTGCATCTGCTCTATGGAGGTGAAATTGTGAATGTCAATTGTTTACCAAAAAATTCAAAATTTCTTTTAGATTTTCAGCATGACACAGCAGGTCATGTTTGTCATAGACCCAATGGGAGCTGAAATTGCATATGCAGCTACATTTCACAATAACTGGGGATAAGTGTGTCTCATGAGAAAGTTTTTTTAATTAAACAATAAAAAAAAAAATTATGTGCACAATGTTTACAAATTTTTTTATTTTTTTTGTAATAGTTTTTTCCTGCGGATGGCCACTCGCAAGGATCAGGTTGTCCAATGGAAAATATATGTTCTAAACCACAGCAAACAGGACACCAGTAGTTGTGGAGTTCTTATTTTGATGGTAATTGTTTGTTTTTCACATATTATTTAGTTCAGTCAAGAATTAAATCTTAAAGTGTCAACCCCAAAAAATAAAATGCATCTGGATCCTCCAAAGCAGATTACAGTGCTCGTGCTGTTATCTGCTGCCCTCGAAACTTAAAGTTCCCTGTTTCTGACACTTCATGTATGCCATCTCAGCTCTGAAGACAAAAATCAGGGCTGCTCTATTACAGGCTGGCATAGCACACTATGTAAGTGGATTTAAGCTGCCGTTGAAAATACCAAATGTGAGCTGTGTTCAGGCCAGTCACGTGACTTCTGTCCACTTTACACCTATAAGACTGATTCTGTGGAGGAGACGAGCGGACATGTGATATCTTCCTCTCCTGTCAGATGGGCAGCATGGCTCCTCCAGAATAAGACTTCATATGGAGATAGATATAAAGCGGCCATCAGTAATGTGACCGCTCCGACGACAGCAGAAATTTGTAATTTTGAACTATCATTTTTTCTTAATATATTTGGTGTATATTTTTCCTAAGATATAAGGGTTCTAAAATATTGCTTTTAGAAACTTTTTATATTTTACAGTTTCAAAAGAGTACCTACAAAGTAGAACTATAAGCAATGTTAAGACCTCACCCGACGCAATCTTGGATGCACGACTCCAAATGGCATGCACCCTACTGGAGTATAAAGGTCAGTCATATCACTAACTGCATGAAAACTTTGTTAGGCTAAATAAATTAATATGGCAAATAATCAACAAAGATTCTATTACGTTGTCTAAAATGTATTTAATTTTAAATGATTGCGTGAAATTTCAACATGTTGTAAGACCTGTTTACCAAATTTATACATTTATTTTAGATCATCATGACTGAGCAGGTGCGGGAAGCTGGATAACTGAGCAAGGAACCATGAAATCTGAAACCATAAGTTGAGTAACTGTTTTGTCTAATGAGTACATATTGTACATGGTAATATGTTTAGGCATATTTTTGGAAGGTATGAGTTGGGTTGTATGTGCAGTTTTTTTATGTTTAGTAAAGCACTGATACAAATCAACATCTCAACTGAAGAAGCCCGGTTTTCAGTGATGATTTGTTGCTTGTGCTGAGGGAAGATGCTGCGTACACTGTTTAGGAAGAATAAGGCTGCAAGGGTTTCTGGTGTCCAGCAGGACTAGAAGGCGTTGCACCATTCCTATCTTGGCCAGAACTAGTTAGTGGATGTCTGTTGTAAAGGAGCTGGCTGGATATGCTTCTCCTTTTGAACAGAGTTTGAGATGGAGTCTCAGATCTTTTCTTGGATATTTAGTCTCCATTTTTGGGTTCAGGAAGTGAGAGATGCGGGCAGTTGCTGTGTTTGGCTTACACTTCCTACATGCTCTACATCTAGAATCTGAAAAGAGGGAAACGGCAGGATTAGAGATTTACAGAAGGAGTAGCTTTAAATTTAAATGAGCGGTTTGCTGCCATCATGAATAAGTGTAATAACAAAAGGAAATGGATGGGAATACTACACCAGCATTGCTTAAGTGAAAGCAAGTGGTTGGGAATGGTACATTCAGTCATATTTTAATATTTTTGTTGTGGAAAAATGGTGCACTTATCAAAAATGTATCATGCTGAGAACACTTGCATGTCTCTACATAGGGCTGCTATTAAGCAGGCATGTGTTTGTAGAGACATTCAAGTTTATTAGTTGCGTTGGTAGTCGATGCCTTTTTTGTGAAAGTGTTCAAGGCAACAGTAGGCACCCTACTACAATTTAGCATTAAGCAATGGGCAGATAGAGAAATGTGTGCTATGTTTATGGCACAGTTGTAAGGAACATATAATCTGCTTTTTCTCTTACTCTTTTCAGGTACTGAGCATTGAGAGGTGGAGCAGGCAGAGCAGAAGACCATGCTAGATGGGAGGAGGCAGACCAGAAGACAGCCTGAGGAAGATGCGTCTGATTTCCTGATTGTGGATGAATTGGAGTGCACTTTCATTCGAGTGTTTTCTTATGACCAATAGGACAAGAGACTATCATCTGGGACTTTATTTGGAGAAACTGCCAAAGATATAGTTTAAGACTGATCAATAATAATGTTGCCGCTTTCCAGGAACAATAAAACCAAAGTCTGATCGCCTAGAAGATACAGGGGTCCAAAGGTAATTTTTGTCCTCCCATTTGCAATACGGGGGGTTTATTTTGCCCTTTCCTGGACATTTTTGGAATTTGTGCTTTTTATAATAAAGTTCGTATTGCTTTTTTAAGTAGTTTGTATAATAAAAGTTAAATTTATGTCACTTTACTGATTGAGTATGGTTATTATGGGGATTTTGGAATGTGAACATTTATTATAACATAAGGTAGTGGTTTGTGTAGGAGATAACCAACTGGGGTATGGGATTCCTGGAGTATACAAAAGTAATCCTATAAAATCTTTGTAAAAAAAAAAAAAAAAAATTATGTAAAACTGATTCTAAATGCACCATGGGTAGTTTGATTTTGGTCTAGCTCTACATAGAAGGCAAACAATTTCCATATTTTATTGACAGCTTTGTGTGACAGATGAAATGACAAAGTAGGTGAGTGGCAGGCAGTGTCTGTGTTGCTGTGTATCAGTCACTGTCTCAGACAATGAGGGGCTTGCACAATATGATGGAGCATGCGGTACACTGATTAGGTGTGGGGGAACAATGCACTCTGTGTCAGTCACAGTAATTTCACAATGAGATGAATTGATGCAGAATGTCACCTACTTATTAACAGTGGGACTCGTTCTCGATCTGTCACCCAGAGATTGAGAGATGATGGTGTGTGTGGAGCAATGTAACCTCAAACCCTTTTCACACTGAGTAGCTTTTAGGGTGAAAAAATTGCTCCCGTAAAATTTTGAATTTGGGCTACACTTGCCCTATAGCAAGGCCTCAAATATTCAAATTGCATTTAGTGAAAATAATCGGCCCATATGGGAAAAGTGCATGGAGGAAGAGTTGATCCGCGTGATTGCAGGCTGTTACAGCTAACATTATTAGTTATATATCACAGGCGCAGGGCAGGAGGAGGCGGGGCTTTGTCAACCAAAGCCAATTGGGTTTGGTTGACAAAGCCCCGCCTATTCCAGCTTTGCACCTGTGATAGACAGAATGGCGGTCCAACGGCGGTTGGGATGTACTCTATCTGCTTCATTGTGCACATTGCAGCTTCACCTGGAGGCACAGGTGAGGCTGCACTGATGAAGTTGTTGTAAATATATATGTTTGTAAATTTATTGTACATAAGACATTTTAAGGGATGTTTCATGTCTTGTGCATAAGACATTTAAGGGCTGTTTCATGTGATGTATTAGGGCGTGTTTAGGGGCGGGGCATGGTAGGTTATGGATTGAGTGAGGCACTGGTGGTGAATAAGCCTTGAGGTCTGGTTCAAAATTTTGAGGCGTGGCCTTTAGAGTTCTGACCGAACCTTACTACTGTGCCTTTCAGGGGTTAATAGATGTCCAGTATATGTCTTATTAATGGGGGAAGACCAGTATATCCTCTTCATATGTAAACTTTGAGTAATGAGATCACATGTTTACAGACAATTATGTGTGGTCTCATTACTGTGCGTGTGTGTGTATAGATATATAAAATGTGTGCATGGCCCCTGTATATAGCCATGCCGCCAATACATGACAGCTGTATCCATCCATCCATGACCGCTGTATGCATCCATCTATCCATGAAAGCTGTATCCATCCATCCCGTCCATCCATACATGACGGCTGTATCCATCCATCCATGCATGGATGAAGACCTGTTTAAATGCATATGATCGCTGTATCCATCCATCCATGCATGACCGCTGTATCCATTAATCAATACCGTCCATCCATACATGACCGCTGTATCCATTGATCCATACATGACCAGTGTATCCATTCAGTCCATGCAGGGATGAAAACCTGTTTAAATGCAGGCAAAAAACATGTCTAAATGCATAGTGTGTTCTGAAGGGGTTTATTAACAACGGCGGGCATTGTGTAGGCAGACGTTGTAGGTTAAGATATAAATAAATAACTAAACAGCAGGACACATTGTTGTGTAGGCACACGTAGGTTAAGATATAAATAAATAGCAGGCGCATTGTTGTTGTGTAGGCACACGTAGGTTAAGATATACATAAATAAATTGCAGGACACATTGTTGTGTAGGCACACGTTGTTATAACATAAAAGTATCCGCCCTTATCAGCGCCCCACACACCACCCCTTACAAAGTTCAACGAGCCTCAGGAGCGTGCAGGAATTTGTGACCTAATATCATATTAAGTGCGCATGCGATATGTAGACCTAATGGTCAGCTGTAGATTTTCGGAGAATCCTATGTAATCCGTTTTACTGCATAGTGCACAGGCACTGCGCTTGCGCAGTAGAGGGAGGACACTATCCGATGGGGGACTATTTTCGATAGAACACCGGGACCCGACAAGCAGTTTTAAATGACTTTTTTTTTCCTTTAGAAATGTAATTTTGCTGTGGTACTGTTCTAAACATGTGAAAACTGCACCACTTTACAGGCATACCATAGACACCCCCCAGGCACAATATTTAAAGGAATATTTCATTTTTATTTCATTTTTATTGTTTCACTTTAAGCATTATTAAAATCACTGCTCCCGAAAAAAATTATGTTTTTAAAACTTTTTTTTGCATTGATGCATGTCCCCTGGGGCAGGACCCTGGTCGCCAAACACTTTTTATGGCAATAACTTGCATATAAGCCTTTAAAATTAAGTGTGCGCGTGTTCGAACAAATTTTTTGCCTGTTCGCATGTTCTGCTGAAAACCGAACCGGGGGGTGTTCGGCTCATCCCTAGTATTTAGTAAGAGGCATGGCGAGTTTTTGAAGTTGTAATGTTTTCCCACAATTCTTTTCAAAATTTAAGATTTTTTTTATTTATTTATTTTTTCACAAAATTTTCATATTAACGGGTTATTTCTCTCACACAGCATGTGCATACCACAAATGACATCCCAAAATACATTCTGATACTTCTCCTGAGTATAGCGATACCACGTGTGTGAGACTTTTACACAGCTTGGCCACATAGAGAGACCCAACATGCAGGGAGTACCATCAGGTGTTCTAGGAGCATAAATTACACATATCATTTCTAGACTACCTCTAATGCCCCGTACACACGATCAGATTTTCCGACAACAAATGTTGGATGTGAGTTTGTTGGCTGAAAGTCCAACAATGTGTATGCTCCATCAAACATTTGTTGTCGGACTTTCCGCCAACAAATGATGTCTAGCAGGTTCTCAAATTTTCCGGCAACAAAACGATCGTGTGTACACAAGTCCGACGCACAAAATTTCACGCATGCTCGGAATCAAGCAGAAGGAGCCACACTGGCTATTGAATTCCTTTATCTCGGCTCGTCGTACGTCTTGTACCTCACCACATTCCCACGTTCGTAATTGTTGGCCAACATTTGTGTGATCATGTGTATGCAAGACAAGTTGGAGCCAACAACCTTCGAACAAAATTCCACGGTTTTGTTGTCGGAAAGTCCAAAAGTGTGTATGGGGCATTTCAGTTTTGAAGGTCCTGGAGCACCAGGACAATGGAAACGCCCAGAAAATGACCCCATTTTGGAAAGTAAACACCCCAACGTATAATCTATAAGGCATTATGAGTCTTTTGTAATTTTTTGTCCACACGTTTTTGGAAAATGTGGAAAGAAAATTAAAACACTTTTTTTTTTTTTTTACACAAAATTGTCCATTTATAAGATATTTCCAACACATAGCACATACATAGCAAAAATTACACCCCAAAATATATTCTGCTACTCGAGGATGCGGGACTGTCTAGGGTACATAATCACAAAAAAATTTGTAGAAATATGATAAAAAGTAATTATTTTATTAACATATAAAAGGTAAAAAAGTGTAAGACTCTGTGTACAACAGTATATAAATCACAAGGTTCAAATGGTTATACATACAATCCCTATTAGAACACACTATGATAATACACTCAAGACACATAAGTCATAAAACTTGTCCAGTTGTTCTCGACATGTTTCGCCTAATAAGGCTTCTTCAGGAGACAAGGATAAGATACAGATGAACGAAGATTTTGGAGATATTTTCTTGTTCTATGGTATGTATGCAAAACAATATATAATTTAATGAATGCACAGAACAATATTATTTATTTGCATTTATGCTGCATGAATGTGCGGTAACGGTTACGTCAGAATGAAATCAACAGGCATGTGCATGACCCCCTACCTCCAATGTCACAGAGTCCATACATGCCCAGATTTCCAAGAATCAATCAAAACGGACCCACAGTCGCACGTCCCGGGCAAGGATTCACACAGGGCTATGCCAGATGGTCACAGCCAGAGAAAATGGCTGGAGAACCGTAGGGGGAGAGAGAGAATCCTGTTTGTTTACAATTATAGTATTATGGGGCCTGCAAAGTACAAAAGTACTTGTTTAGCATTAATGTACTATATATCATAATTAGCTGAGATGCAGGAAAATAGTCTGGCCAAGCCCAGTATTTATTGTCAAACTATACCTACCTCTCCGGCAACTCAAACAATGAAGAATACGCACAGGAGGCTCGGGTCTACCTTCAAATGAAGGGAGAGGGAACAGGACTATCTTTGTTTTGTATGTTTTCAGTATGTTGTCAATAATGACCACGTTATTCTATAAATATAAAGAGAGAAAAGGAAGCTCCAATAAGAATACATAAGAGCTATATTAATTGCATTTAAATCCCCCAATATGTTTGAACTCCCCTACCTTGTAGTGGGATGTATAGACCACCAGAGTATGTTGTTCTGATGGCTTGTCGGCTCATACAGCCAGCCCCATATAAGGGACTAAGTGTACAGTCCAATGCCTATAATTTAAATAAAGGTTTGGGGTAAGTACAATGAATCCATCTAACAATTGGTCAAAGGGCAATACATCCACCCTCCAAGAAGAAGGGGTCTGTCGCTTTACCTGTTTTTAAAGTTCCCAGCATTACCCGAGCCTCGCGTCCACCACAGTCTGACCTTCCGTCAGACTGGGTTTAAGTAGTCTCCCCCCGTGGCGCCAAATGCACGGCGTGTGACGTCACGGCGTGCTGACATCACGCGGACTAACGTGAGAGCCAGCCGGTGCCTGGTTCACGCCATGTGACCGGAAGCGTCCGAGATAGGACTACTTCTGGTTCAAGGCGCAGCTCAGGCTTCCCCTGACGTTCCCTGCTGACAGCAGCCATAAGGCTCTGTCAGAGCGAGGTCTTTGGGGGTGCCAGATGAAAAAACGCCACTGCTTTATGGCAAGACCGGCACTCATGGCCGACTCCCGATCCGGATGCATGACGTGAAGTGATCCACCACCTAATAAAGTGCCAGACTAAGCCACGCCATGCATCCGTAAGGGTCCATACGGATCTCCCTAGCCCAAAAAGCTGCCAACATATGGGATTCACCCCGTGCGTTGGTGTAATGTACCTTGGGGACTGATGCCACTGCGAAGTCCGTCCGGACCAATTAAGAAATAAAGAATAAAATAAAAATGAAACATAAAAATAAAAAGAAGAAGAAAAGGAGAGAAATATTAAGCTTAGAAAAAAGAAAGGTTTGGAAAATTAGGTTAAAAAATAGAGAAAGATATTATAGAGACGCCCCGCAACCACACATACATTGCAGCAAATATATTTTTATTTATAGCATGAACATACGTTAGACCAACACAGAGTGCCCCAGAATTGGGCCACTATGGTTACAACTTAGAGTACATGTAATCCATCACCTTAACAGAGTACAAATAATAAGTACTAGATATTATTTTACCCCTACACAGAGGGAAATATCGCTGAGCGAGCACGCTCCGGATCAAGAAGGGCAAACCCAAAACTGGGCCCCCCAAGACCCTCGCACCAAAATCACCAATGCCCAATTCCAGGCACAGCCAAAGGGGGGAAAAAATGTGATTGGTGAACAATAAAAAGACAAATGTGCTGAAATCTCCATTGAGGGAGAACCCCCCAATGGAGGGTAAGAATAACTCTATAAGAAAGGTTTAAAACTGATCCCTTCATTGAGGCCTGGATGCCGGGTAGCCTTCAACAAGTAGATCCATCTAGTTTCAATTTGCAGTAGTTTCTTATCCAGATCACCCCCCCGTTCCTGTTGCGGCAAATGTTCAAGGCTAAAAAAAACAATATAGTCAAGATCGAACTTGTGATATAGGCCTACATGGCGACTAATGGGTGTCTCCATTTTACGTTTGCAGATAAGTGATACATGGTCTCTCATACGGCAAAATAGGGGGCGTTTAGTTTTCCCCACATAGAATGCTCCGCATAGACATTTCATCAGGTATACTGATCCTACAGATTGACAGTTTGTACAGTGTTTTGGGGTCCATGTTTTCCCGTCTGGTAAATCTATACTTTTGCCCTCTAGAATGAAACGGCAAAATTTGCATTTGCCGCATCTATATGTACCTGAGACTTGCTTGGTGCTGTTCTGTTCATACGTGTAATGACTACTCACAAGAGTATCACGTAATGAACGTGATCTCCTGTATGTGATTTCTGGATATGATTTGATGTATTTTGAGCTTTTTTGATCAGTAGATAAAAGATCCCAACACTTTTTGTATATGTTGCATACCTTTTTATGTTGTCGGTTGTATTTAGTGATGACTCGTGTGCTTTCCTGGGTCTTGGCTCGTCTAGGCTTGTATAGCATAAGCTGTCTATTCATATCCACTACCTGATTGTAAGCCCTCCGAAGGCATGTTTTACTGTATCCTCGCAGGAGGAGACGATCACGTAGAAGATTTGCCTCTCGCTGAAAATCAGCGAGGTGCGTACAGTTGCGCTTGATCCTTAAGAATTGGCTATAGGGGATACTTCTAATTAGTTTTTCAGGGTGAGAGCTGCTAGCATGCAACATGCTGTTGCCTGCTGAGGCTTTTCTGTAGAGAGTGGAGCATAAAGTTCCTTTCTCATCCACATAGAGTTCAACATTTAGGAAGGTAATCCTTTTCTGGTCATAATTGAAAGTACATTTTAAATTATATTCATTGATTTGTAGTTCATCAAGGAAGACGAGAAGGTCCTCCCTTGATCCTGACCATATCATGAGGACGTCATCAATATAACGGCTCCATGATATGATCTTGCCAATGGACAGACTCTTGTTCCCGTCGGAGAACAAGTCTCGCTCCCATCCCCCCAGGTACATTTTCGCATATGAGGGCGCACATTTTGCCCCCATAGCGACCCCCTGTACCTGGAGGTAATGGGAGCGTTTAAATACAAATATGTTGTGCATCAAGTTAAACCAATTAATAATTCCAGTACAAACTCATTGTATTTCCATGAGTCAATATCCCTTTCTACCAAGAACTCCCCTATCACCTTGACCTCTTTTTTATGGGGTATCGAGTTATAGAGGGCCTCTATGTCAATGGCTACCAGCCAGGCGTTTGTGGGTATTTGTAGTCCATCTGTACTTTTCAGGAGTTCAATGGTATCCTTAACATGTGAAAATAAACATTTGACATGCGGGTACAGGTACTCATCAACTAATTGACTGGCTTTTTCTGTCAAAGATCCATTATGATCCATATTATGAGATTATGGGGCGACCTGGTGGAGACGTTAAGCTCTTATGTACCTTCGGCAAGGCATAAAAGGTAGGAGTGGTGAAAGAAGTCATATCTAAAAAATCAAAGGTTTTGGCATCTATGGTGCCATTTAGACGGGCCTTCATTATTATACCTCTATATTTATTCATATAGTAGTTTACATGTGAGGCTGGGACCAATCTATACCATGTTTTATTTGATATTATGTCTAAGCACATCCTTTCATAATTCTCTACATCTAGTATAACCAAATTCCCATCCTTATCGGATGGTTTGATTATAATATTGCTGTTTGATTTCAAATTGTGTAATGCTTCTTTTAAGTCTTTCGGCAGGTTGGTCTGATGTCCACCCTGCCAATTGGTGGATTCTATTTCCTTTGTGACCTGTATTACAAAGGCCCAAATATTAGAATTCCCTTGCAAAATAGGAAAGGATTTTGACTTAGGTTTATAGGTTTTAGGGGTACCAAAGTTTGGAGCACTGGGTGCCAAGGGGCCCGTGGGGCGTAAGCAAGGGGGAGGAAAGGTAACCCCCAATTGAGTAATGGGGGGGAGAGTTGGTAAATGTCCAGCCCTTTTCCTCCGGGTTGCTCTCATCCCACAGGTCCATCAAGTTTTGTAGTGCCCGTAAGTCCTCAAACGTGATGCCTTCTATATTGGCGTTGTTCTGCTCGCCAATAGGGGTATCAGATGATGTTCTATCATAGATGACCTTATACATCAAACGACGTGTGAAGAGGTAGAGATCTTTGACCAATTCGAATTTATCTGCATTTTTGTCTGGACAAAAGGTGTGGCATGGATGTGGCACGGATGATCACTGATGTGGCACGGATGATCACTGATGTGGCATAGATGATCACTGATGTGGCATAGATGTGGCACGGATGATCACTGATGTAGCATGGATGTGGCACGGATGAGCACTAATGTGGCATGGATGTGGCATGGATGACCACGGAGGATCACTGATGTGGCACAGATGATCACTGATATGGCATGGATGTGGCATGGATGATCACTGATGTGGCATGGATGTGGAACGGATGATCCCTGGTGTGGCACGGATGAGTATGAATGGGCCATGGATGGGGATGGATGAGCCATGAATGGGGATGGATGAGCCATGAATGTGGAGGGATGAGCCATGGATGGATGCATGGATGGATGGATGGATGAGCCATGGATGGAGCATACATGGAGCACGGATGGAGCATGAATGGACCACAGATGGATAGATGGATGAGCCATGGATGGAGCACGCATGGAGCATGGATGGAGCATGGATGGATGGATGAGCCATGGATGAGCACGGATGGAGCACACATGCAGCATGGATGGAGCATGCATGGAGCATGGATGTCTGAGCCATGGCTGGGCACAGATCAGCGCTGTGGGCACTTTAGATCCAGCTCCCCCCTCTCCTCACACACTGTACCAATCGTGAGGAGAGGAGCCGAAGCAGACAAGCTCTGGTTTGTTTTGGAAATTTTTTGATGGACTGGAATAGATGAAAAATAGATGAAAAAACTCTCACACAGAATATCATCATCATAAAGTGAACAATGTAAAAATACTGAAAATTTATTATAAAGTGAATCCTTGATTGCAAGATAAAGTGACAAGTGTAATTAATTGATTGATATTAAAATTCTGTGAATAATTCAAACTGAAAAATATACGTATAGCACTATAAACAAAGACAAAAGTCCATATATCAGTATCTAATAAGACATTTTTCCCATAAACAGTGTGTATATATATATATATATATATATATATATATATATATATAGTGTCCCATGTACTTATTTCCATAAATGTGCTCAGTGCTAATTTCCAAGTATGGTGACTTTATGTCCTCTTCTGTGCTTCAAAATAAAGTGACTTCTTGTGCATTAGATAAAGTGACCAAGTGCATCCAAATAAGGTGACTTCTTGTGCTACCCCTCAAGTATGTGCACTCACCAGAAGCCCCCACCCCTGCAGGGTTAAAGAGCATACAGTAGACTGCTTCGCCGATCTGGATATTCCCAGGAAACGATGGGCTCTCCTATTGCGGCTAGATTGTGTGTAAAACGGCATCCACATGTAATCAAAAATGGGCATCCATAGCGTAAATCCGCCAGGGGGCTTTGTTATTCTCATACAGCCCATTTGTTACTTATATATAAACTTCTCCCTTCATGTGTTTGTGGCCGCAAAACACGCTTATTGTTACTCTATGTAATCTACTTAGCAGTCTGACATTTGCAGGCCTTTACCTGCCATTTAGTGTAATTGATCCCAGCTGTGTCGGTGCCTCCACTTACTATTTATTGACGTGAGGTGTACCAAGCGTGTACCAAGCTACGCCTCAAATGACGTCCAGTGATGAAACGCATAAGACAGGACTTGGTACACATCGCCGTCAACGTCACTTCCAGCAACTTCCCGTTTCCCCGAATCGGTCTGTGGAACGCGCGCCGTCCAGACCCAGGAACTGGTCATTTGCAGCCATTCTTGTCAGTGGGGCAGTGTGTTTTAGCCCCTCACAAGAAGTCACTTTATTTTGATGCACACAAGAGGACATAAAGTCGCCAATACTTGTAAATTAGCACTTAGCACTTTTATGGAAATACGTATATGGGACACTGGAAAAATGTCTTATTAGATACTGATATATGGACTTTTTTCTTTGTTTATAGTGCTATACATATATTTTTTCAGTTTGAATTAATCACAGAATTTTAATATGAATTAATTACACTTGTCACTTTATCTTGCAATCAAGGATTCACTTTATAATAAATTTTCTGTATTTTTCATTGTTCACTTTATGATGATGCATCATATTCTGTGTGAGAGAGTTATTTCATCTATTCCAAAATCACTGCCTAGTGAGTTGCACTTCATATTTGTTTGGAATTTAGATGACATGATCATTAATCCATTAGAATTTACTGGTTCATAGTGGTTTATTATTTACTCACCTCTTGTCCTTTACCCCCACTGGTTTAGGGGGGATATTTTATCACATTTTATATTAGCAGCGCCATTTTCCCCATTTTTATTACATACATATACCTCTTGTGGAGTCTTTACTGGGGAGGCTGCAGCTATATATATATATCTAAGCGGGGATCTTTAGCCGATTGCCAAACCAGCCGCCGCAGTTGCACTGCGGCAACATGGTTCGGGTGCGCGTATCGCCGTCATGTTACGTCGCTTCCCTTTTTGTCCACTAGGGTCGCGCGCATGTCCCCTGCTCGCCCACGGAGCCGATGCGAGTGCCTACACAGTCCCCTCCCCCCTTCAGTTAGAACACACACTAGGGAACACAATTTACCCCTTGATCACCCCCTAGTGGTTAACCCCTTCACTGCCAGTGGCATTTTTACAGTAATCAATGGATTTTTATAGCACTGATCGCTGTATAAATGCCAATGATTCCAAAAATGTGTCAAAATTTTTCGACGTGTCCGCCATAATGTCGCAGTCCCAATAAAAATTGCAGATCGCCAACATTACTAGTAAAAATTATTTTTTTTGTAAAAATGCCATAAAACGATCCCCTATTTTGTAGACACTATAACTTTTGCGCAAACCAATCAATATACGCTTATTGCAATATTTTTGGTAAAAAAAAAAAAATGTAGAATAATATATATCGGTCTAAACTGAGGAAAAAAATTGTTTTTTTATATATTTTTGGGGGATATTTATTATAGCAAAAAATAATGTGTTTTTTTCAAAATTGACGCTCTTTTTTTTTGTTTATAGCGCAAAAAATAAAAACCGCAGAGGTGATCAAATACCACCAAAATAAAGCTCTATTTGTGGGAAAAAAAGGATGTAAATTTTGTTTGGGTGCAACATCGCACGACTGCGCAGTTGTCAGTTAAAGCGACGCAGTGGCGAATCGCAAAAAGTGCTCTGGTGTGGAAGGGGGTAAAATCTTCTGGGGCTGAAGCAGTTAATTTGACATACTATCCATTTAACCCACATGCCAGAACAATGAGTAGCTCCAGAGATACAGAAGGATTGTAATCAAATTTCTACATTTCCTGCTAAAGTTGAATTTGGTTTCACTATCGCCACCTGCTGGAACCTGCCAATTGATTATTTAACCACTTCGGCCCCGGGAAGATAGTTTTATGGCATTTTTATTATAATTTTTTTGCGACATTATGGTGGACACATCGGACACTTTTGACACTATTTTGGGACCATTGTCATTTGTACAGTGATCAGTGCTAAAAAAATGCACTGATTACTGTGTAAATGACACTGGCAGGGAAGGGGTAAAACACTAGGCGGCGATCAAGGGGTTAAGTGTGTCCTAGGGAGTGATTCTAACTGTGGGGGGGGGCTACCACTGACATGACAGGGAGCAGTGGATCTCTGTCATGTCACAAGGCAGAACGGAGAAATGCCTTGTTTACATAGGCATCTCCACGTTCTGTGGCTCTGTGACATGATCACAGGACACCGGCGGACATCAAATTCGCAGGACCCGCAGGCTTGGTCACGTGCTAGCCCCGGCAATTAAAGGGGACGTACAGGTACGCCCATTTGCCCACCGCTGCCATTGTGCTGACGTATATCGGCGTGCAGTGGTCGGCAAGTGGTTAATGTATTATGTACCATCACTGGCTACTGTTGAGGATTGGAAAGTGGGAGGGGTTTGGACAAGATCAACAATTACAGGAAAGTCAATATTTGCATCATAGGTGTGCACAGCCTATTGAATCATTGTGTGCACCCCAATGCTCAAACACGAATGCATGTGTGTGTATGCATATATGTGTATATGTAATGTGTATATATATATATATATATATATATATATATATATATATACACACACACAGACACATACACTCTTGTAAATGGATGTAAACAAACATTTTAAACTGTAATAATATAGCTTATTCAAATAGACACTTATTGTGCATGCAGTTAGCACTGTTTTTTTGCTGGTGCCCCCCTACCTCCCTTCCCAAGGCAATACTGAACAGTGGAGAACCACTTTATTGATAATGATGATTGCTGACTATTTTTTTTTTGTGCAACCCAATTTGTAGCGCATGGTTATATTGTGAACTTATTCACTAAATAGGAAATTATGAAGCATGGGTGGGGTCACCATTGCAACCCCCTGAAGCTATGTCAGTGGTGCACAGGGTGATTAGGGTGTGCCCACACCCTATGTGCATGCCTATGTTTTTTATATAACTTTAGCTGTCTAGATCATTGTACCTACTATACTTTTAATATTATTTTCACTAAGGGCTCATTTACACTTGCTTCGACTTTAACACACATTAAATCACCTACTGCTTCAACATGCTTTTTTGATGTGTTTTTGATGCTTCAGTGATGCTTTTTTGAAGCTTTAATGAAGCTTGGCAAATGCCCGGTGTGTTGATTTTCTATTTGTTTTAAAAGGGCCAAGTAGAACCCCACCTTAGCAGTACCCCCACTCAGCAGATCCACAACATATTAGTACCACTGTTCAGCAGATCCTCAGCTTATTAGTACCCTCGTTCCGCAGATGCCCTGCTCAGTAGTACCCCCAGCTCTGCTGATGCCCAACTCAGTGGTAACCCTCAGCTCTGCTGATCCTCTTGTTAGCTAATCCTCCTCTCTCTCTCTCTGGTCCCCACTCACCTTCCGCTATATTGCTCCCATGCTGCTCACCACATGTGACATCTACTAGTTTCTCCTGCCCTGGTCCTCTGTCACTGAGTCCTCTCTTATTGGTTTCCGCTCACCTTCTGCTATAGTGTTCCCATGTTGCACCCTACCTGTGCTGTCTGCTAGTTGCTTCGCTCCAGTCTGGACCCTGCTCATCTTCCTGCTGCTCCACGCTGCACTCCAGATGTGAGGTCTGCACCAGACACTTCCAGAATATACATGTGCACATGAACCGGAAGTGGCTGCTGATGACGTCTTTCTGCTTTGCTTGTTGGTTTCCCAGTGCATCCTGGTATATCTAATACCTACAATAACCCCAAAACAAAGCAAAGCTAACGCTGAATAAAAGCCTCTCAAAATCTTTAGGTGCTGTAAGCAAGCTCTGTCATAGACATCTATGGAGGCTTTGGAGATGCTCTGGAGCACCAAGAAAGTAACAAGGGGTGTAATTTTTGAAGCAAAACAAACACAACAGTTTGAACAGGACTGTAAAGCAACCATTTAATTTAGTGAGAGTCTTTAAAAAAGCAGGTCAATTACCACACTTTGAAGCAAGTGTAAACGAGCCCTAAGTATAATTTAGACTTTTTAGAGATTTTTTCATCATATGATAAAAGATCATATGAATTTTTCAGATTTGTGACAAAGTGCACCTAGCATCTGACACTTTCTTCCTCCCCCTGACAATGCCTTCTACTTTTCTTTGCTGTAAGAGGGAGCCATTTTGGATTAGGCATTATTCAATGTCAACATCCTCTTCCTGGATTGATGCTGGTTAGGAGGGGACACAAGTTGCCTGACAAAAACTGGCCCATTGCTGCTACCTCTTATCTTTCTACTAAGGTAAAATGTTCCAGATCAATTACTAGAAGGGCCAAGAACCGTGTCTTTCTGTCTGCAGTAGGATGTGCATCATGGCAATGTATTAATGCATGCACGTAAATTTGCTGAGTCCATCGGACAGCATAAATATGCTGCTGCAGGCAGTAGGCTTTACTGCCATCCTTCCAAGGATATAGTATAAGTGAAAGACAAGGCAACACCTACCTTGCTAATTCTCTTCCTTGACAAGACATTATTTCTTAAAATCTAAGCAATAAGCCCAAAAATTAAGATATTAAACGCCAGAGAAATATCCTTTCGCTTTCATACTTACATATGTACTTTAAAAATATTTGATAACAGTATATCAAGTTAAGATGACACCATCGCTGCACTTAGGAAGAGTGAAAGTGGAGTTTTATGAACTGTTACCAAGTGTAAGAGCAGAAATTAAATTGGAAATTCTCCATGCCCAGTAGGCATCTCTGAGCAGGTCAGCAGTACCATTGCATTTTAACCTACAATTACCCATCCTAAGCATTCCAGATTGCTGGGAGCTGAGAGTTTGCCCTTCAATCAGAGAGGTGACAGAATAGATGCTTTGAGCAGTGTCAATTACCTCCGCAATCAATGACTACAAATTACAAACAGAGGAAAGGTGGCAGAAAAAGCAACAATAATATAGTAGAGTTATGTCTCTGCCTTTCCCCATAATATGATCTTTGAATATTTAATGTGGTAGCATGCTTGCATTTCCTAGGCATTGCAGTCCTCCAAGAGATTGCTTGCAATGGCCAACTCTGTCTATATTGTAGATTTATTTTAGGTTTTACTTCCTGATTGCTTTGCAATTCTCTGCAGTGCTGTGTATTTTATATGGTAATGTAATGCCCCCTTCTCAGTCATTTCAAAGTGCTGCATTATGTAGAAGGTGTGTAATGGAGCATAGTTACTGAGTGTCAGAAATATGTTCTGCAGTAAGATGGGGAGAATGGTCCATTTTTGCCATTGTTTAAAGTTAAGGCCATTTAAAAGGAGTTTCTAACTTACACCATGCTTATTCAAACTTTATAGAAAAGGAAAAACTACTACTTAGTAATGTATAAGCTATTAAGTAATTGAAGCTCTTAGGCGATACACGCTGAATATAACACTAAGAACCCATCAAGTTATCATCTGCATGCCATCCTCTCCATCCATTTGGATCACCCTTTCAAAGGCAATAAAAATCACTCAGCAAAGAGTCTCTATTTCTTTAGGGTGACAGATATCCTGATGATCAATGAGATGTTTAGTGTATAGATTTAATTTACCTCAAGCATTCATCCCTCAAACAAATACAATTATCTGTTTGGACGAACCTCAAATTTCACTGGACATAGCGGTACATCTACTAAATGCAAATAGGCTGTTCACTTCAGGAATTTTCACTTTGCATTTATTTATTTTTTGTGAATGAGGTAACGCTCTGCTGACTTCCATCATCTAATAATGTGCCAGCAAAAAAAATATTTTTTTTAATTTTCCTTGCACATTATTGGGTATTCTTTGCAAAGTGAATTTTGAATGGATTACTTATCTAGGGGAAAGCTCTCTTGCAAAGTGAACAGCTTAGGCAAGATTGGGTTTCCAATGGAATAAGAGCCAAACAATATTCCTTGAGGTTCTTCAGGAAATACATAATGTGAGTCCTGTTCTCCAAACTTTTTTCTAGACAACCAAGAAGAGTGGTTGTTTAAAGCGGAAAAAGCATATTGTTCATGCTGAACCATCACTATCCTTTTTTCTGCATTTAAAAGCAGGAAAATACATTAACCAGAAACTAGGGATGCACCGATACCTTTTTTTTTTTTTTTTTTTTACGAGTACTGATACTTTTTTTTAGTACTTACCATTACCGATACCTATCTCAACTGTTTTGTTTACACTTCAGCTGTCAGTAATGGTACAAAGCATTGAAAATCTATTTACAAATGAAATAAATTGATTTTTTTTTTTACATTTTGCGCTTTTTTCAATGTGAAATGTGTAAATAAATGTTAAAGGTGTAAAAATGTTAACGAACAAAGCAAATATTATTATTAGTTTATAAAACAGAAATGAGCAAAAGAAAATCAGCAGGAAAATAATAATTAAATGGAGGAGAATAAGGAGTTAATTAAGGCTGATTAGAGTAAATTAAGGGTTATTAAGGGGTTAAACAGAGAAATATTTAATTAAAAACACACCAAAGTTCATCCATGATCTGTAGATGAAGAAACAGAAAGATACAAAAAGAAACAATGTTTCTTTTTATCTTAAGGTTTCAGCAGCAGAGCTGTTTTTTTTGATGGCTCCAATTGCCGGACTTCTTTAACACTTCAGCTGTCAACAGGGGAACCCCACTGACAGCTGAATGAGCCATCAGTTGTTAAGGACGCAGTGGCCCTGCTCCTTAACAACCATTTTACATTTCAACAGGGGAACCCCACTGACAGCTGAATGAGCCATCGCGTGTTAAGGACGCAGTGGCCCTGCTCCTTAACAACCATTTTACATTTCAGCTATCAGTGGTGGAATCCCACTGACAGCTGAAGAACTGAGCCTGAAATTATCGGTTTCAGGTATCAGTGCATAGTTACATAGTTACATAGTCAGGTTGAAAAAAGACACAAGTCCATCCAGTTCAACCATAAAAAAATAAATAAATAAAATAAATAGATAAAATTAAAAAAATATCATACAATCCCATATACCCAATCCTATACCCACAGTTGATTCAGAGGAAGGCGAACAAAAAAAAAATGCCCTTCTGATCCAAGAGATGCAATCGGATTTTCCCTGGATCAACTTTACCTATAAATGTTAGTACCCATGTACATTTAGGAAAGAATCCAGGACTTTCTTAAAGCAATCTACTGAGTTGGCCAGAACCACCTCTGGAGTGAGTCTATTCCACATTTCCACAGCTCTTAAGCCCCATACACACGGTCGGATTTTCGCATGGATTCTGTCCGATCGGACAATGTTGTCGAAAAATCCGACCGTGTGTATGCACCATCGGACAGTGTACGTCGGATTGTCTGACGGACAAAGTCCTATCTCCTGCTGGATAGATTTTTGGACAACAAGGTCCGATCACACCAAATCCGATCGTGTGTATGGTAGTCCGACGGACAAAGTGCTACGCATGCTCAGATCACATTAGAAGACCAAAGCTATTGGCTACTAGCCTCTACGTAGTCCCGTCGTAGGCAACAAACGTCACCACGTTCAGAATGATCGGATTTTCCGACAACTTTGTCCGACCGTGTGTACGCAAAACCAACATCGGACAAAGTACGACGGGCATGATCCGACGGACCTGTCCCCGGATAATCCGCGCGTGTGTATGGGGCTTAACTGTGAAGAAACCTGCATTTGCAAAAGTACCGATACCCGTGCAAATGCTTAGTATTGGCACCGATATCGGTAATACCCTACCAGAAACAATACATTATTTTCAATAGGCGCTATTTACACAAATACAATGTGATTCAATGTGTTGAACTTGACTGGATATATGCCTTTTTTCAACCTGACTAGTCATGAAAAAGAGTCCTGCATTCTGCACTTTAGGTCATCTGTATTTTGCCATTAAAGTCTAGTGAAATGGAAATTCAAAACAAAACTTTTAAAAAGCATGTCATACTAACGCATATGAACTCAAGTACTCTGGTGTGAATGTAGCTATAAAGGTTTACTTGCCACAGATTAACTCTCGCTGTCACTTGCCACTGCTTCAGCTCTTTTTTTTTTTTAAAAGACATTCATTTTGACAAAAAGAAAGTTGTGTGTAACTGGACTGAAGAAGCAATCAAATTTATCAAACATATCAATTGGTTATACTGCGAAGGGGCAAGATGCCCCATGTTGTGTGATAACTGATTGGAACAGCCATTTCAACCTGTATGGAAAATTGTAATAATTAATAATCCAATTGTTACATTCTAATCTAAACTAAATTTTAGAATGTATTCAGCTCTACACCTCCATCATTTGGTTTCCATACCCCCAATGGGTGGATTGATATTGCCAGTTAAGACCCACTGCCTTAGACTGTGGTATAAAAAGGAACAGGCAATGACATACCATTTTGGGCAGTGACCTCAAAACTGCAGTCCGGGGGCCAAATGTTGTCTTTTGCTTATCTTTAGCTGGCCCTTAGGGCATTATTCTTCCCTCTGATAAAAAGACACTATTCCTCCATTGACACCAACAATGGGGCATCATTTCTGCCGCTGATGCCATCAAATGAGCATTAATATTTCTCCCACTGACACCAATGATGGGCACTATTCCTCCTACTGACCTCAACGATGGCACACTTTATCTCCCCCTGACACCAACATTGGGGCACTATTCCTCTCACTGACATCCACACTGGGGCACTTTTCCTTTCATTGACCAACATTGGGGCACTATTCCTCCAGTGACACCAACATTGGGGGCACTATTCCTCCCACTGACACCAAATTGGGGCACCATTCCTCCCACTGACACTAATGATTGGGCACTTATCCTCCCACTAACACCAACAATGTGACACCATACCTCCCCTAATACCAAAGATGGGGCATTATTTACTACCACTAAAGCCAAGGATTTTCTGCTCCCACTTGCCACAGTCTGTCCCCCCCAAAGTTCGGAAGAACAGTAAACTAGCCCTTTGTTTAGAATGTTTGGAAACCCTTGATTTTGGGAATCTGAAAGTTTTAACCAAGTTCTCCTTTTCTTTAAAGTGTTTGTAAACCCTTACATATACCCAGTGAAGTGACTAGCCTCAGGCAAGACACAAAGATGAAACAAATCCTCATATAAGATGTTTCTCTGCAGCAATTTCTCCAGTAGAACCTTCTACAACACACAGATCAAAGGATTCTTCTCAGCAGCAGAAAGCAGGGGGTGGGGATATGAACTGACACACACCGCAGAACTAGAGCGCAAAGCTTCCTATACTCTTATAGCACTTCTGGGCCCCTCCCAGCTGCTGAGTACCACCATAGCAAGCCACTTGCTATGGAGGCACTCGTGTATGCTTACCCCTGGGCCCCAATCTCTGTGTTCATAAAACATAGGCAGAGTGGCTCAGCTCCACCCCCTGATCACTCTTCGCTGGCTGTGATTGACAGCAGTGGGAGCCAATAGCTCCTGCTGCTGCATCTCAGCCAATGAGGTGGGAGAGACCCGGGAGAGCTGCTGCTCTTGTGCACATCACTGGATGGAGATTGGAATTAGGTAAATATTAGGGGGCCTGAGAGGGGAGCTGCACACTGAAGGTTTTTTTACCTTCATGCATAATGCATGAAGGAAAAAACGTTCAGCCTTTAGAAACACTTTAAATCCTTCTAGAAACTGATAGATACTCTTCTAAATAGTCTGCTGTAAACCTCCTTATTAGACTAAAAAAACAAATAGAGCAGAGATCTCCACAGAGGTAAATTTGAACAACTCCTCCAGTCAACTCCTAAGGATTGCATTATGGTCTCCCTCCTCAAGTGGTTGAAAATAATGTCTGCCACTCTACTGTATGATTCAGCTGCAAACGAACAAAAAGAGAGCCCATGACTGTTTTCTTTTAGTTAGATTTTGGAGCCAAATATCTTAGACAAATAACAATTTATTTAGGAAGAAAAAAAGTAAAAGGTCATAACAACAACTTTGTTGAGACATTATACTTGCAGTAATAATGATCACAATGGTAATCAGATCTGGAATAGATATTTTTGAAGTGATGGTGAATCCAGAGACCTTCACTTGGGTCTTGACATTCTAACCTTACTGCTTGGCAGCAAGACCTAATGCCGCGTAAACACGATCGGAATTTCGGCCAGCAAAAGACTGATGAGAGCTTTTCGACGGAAAATGCGATCATGTGTATGCTCCATCTGACTTTTTGCTGGAGGAATTTCGGCCAGCAAAAGATTGAGAGCATGTTCTAAATTTTTTGGTCGGAAAAAGTTCTGATCGGAAATTCTGATCGTCTTTACAAATTCCAACTCGCAAAATTCCTACACATGCTCGGAAACAATTTGACGCATGCTCGGAAACATTGAACTTCATTTTCCCGGCCCGTTGTAGTGTTGTACGTCACCACGTTCTTGACTGTCAAAAGTTCAGCGAACTTTTGTGTGACCGTGTGTATGCAAGCCAAGCTTGAGCGGAATTCCGTCGGAAAAAACATCCAAGATTTTTCTGATGGAAAATCCGCTCGTGTGTACGCTGCGTAAGGTTTTTCTTTCAATCCCAGTCAGACACTTTGAAAAACAATTGTTTGAAAAACATTTTAGAAATGCCAGTTACCATTTTTCTGTTTTGATGGTTTTCTTTTAGCCCAGGTTTTAAAAATGAGGCTTGACATTTTCTCTGATATCTTTAGCGGTATACATGAATTCCATAATTATCAACTTTAGATGCTATATGGCTAAATTACTCTGTGGGAGTTTTCCAGCAGTTTATATTGCTTTTTGTAAAAACTGGACAGGGTACAGAAACTAATGCTGCTGAGTAGTATATTGTGACTGGGAAAGAGGTAAAGATATATCATAATTAGTGAGACGTGAACTGGGTAAAGTTTGGTTCACTGAACATTCGACAAACACTTGAGAAAATTTCAAATCCTGAACACAGTACCTAAATTTTGTTATTGCTTTCTGGTCTTTTTCAAGGCCAATTTGCAAGCTTAAAGAAAAGGCATAGGTAGTTGGGCTGTGCCATTGGGAACATGAACCAATGCAAAAAAAAGTTATTTTAATTAAGGCTTAAAGGGCAATCCACAATTCTTTTATAAAGCATGTTTTTGGAAATGCCTTAGACCCCTTTCACACGGGGGCACTTTTCAGGCATTTTTGCGCTAAAAATAGCGCCTGTAAAGTGCCTGAAAAGTGCCTCTTATGCCTCCCCAGTATGAAAGCCCGAGTGCTTTCACACTGGAGCGGTGCGCTTGCAGGATGGGAAAAAAAGTCCTGCAAGCAGCATCTTTGGGGCAGTGCGCTGCTCCCAAAATGCCCTGCCCATTTAAAAGAATGGACAGTGCTGCCAAAGCACCTGCAAAGTTCAGTTAAAAGTGCCCCGCTAGCGGCCGAAAAGCACCGCTATAACAGCGGTAAAGCGCCGCTAAAACTAGCATCGCTTTACCGCCAATGCCGGCATCACCCCAGTGTGAAAGTACCTTAAAACCTGCATATGAATTGGTGCACCTGTATGATATAGTCCAGAAAAAGTGACTGTTGTCACCAAATGACAGTTCTAATCACTGGCATGCTTCTGTTTGTAAACAAACAGTTATGCCTCATACACACAGGCCGAATGTCGGGAGAAATCGGCCGGTTCAATAAAAACATATTTTTGACATTTTACAGATTTCTGTCAGAAGAGCATGCTGAAAAACCAGCACCTGACTGGCTCCCGATCAGTGCTCTTAGTCAATGGCTGACAACGCTGACTGGAGTGTTCTGGCGGGGGGGGGGGGTCGTCAACCTGTCGGAACACAACAGCTCAGCAGGGGTGATAGCTGTATTAACGTTGGACTGTTAGTACAGCGGCTCCGACTGAAGAAAAAAACTATTTGTGTGTACCAAGCTTAAGTCAGCAACTGATTAATTCATCCCTCATTTCTGTTGGTACTGCATCAATTACCTTTCCTAGGCTCAGGCAATTGCATTATGGGAAAGAATAATGAATAGCTCAATGTGCCAAACTAGGATTCATCCTGAACTTGGGCAAAAAGATGCTTTATGCACTGATAAAACTGATCTGCTCAATTAAGTGATTTAGTACAGAGACTTAAACTAGCTAACTTATGTAGTGACTGTGAGGGCACCAAATGAACCATCAGAAATGAACATAGTCTTCCAGCCAGCAACTGTAAGATAGACTCTACTTCAGTAAACTGGAAAGGTGTCCTGTTTCCCAATTTACTTCCAGGTGGTAGGTCAGCAAGGCATTTATTGAATGGATCGGAAAATAAATTAAATTGGCTTTTGATACAAAATCTTTGAGCAATTTTATACTGTGGAACGCTGAGCTCAAAGCTCAGATACATTTTTTCTTTAGGTGTCCCCAAATCCCTTTTATATTTTTGGCTGATATGTTACATATAGTGAATAATTTATCTGGTTGACTTACTAGTCATTTAAAAGGCAGTATCATGTTTATGGTCCAAATATACAGGGCTACAAAAATTTCCAATTTAGGAAATTTTATAAGTCTTCTATATGTACAAAAATGTATGGTTTAATATATGCACAGCATTCCACTAGTTTGCTTTATGTTAGTCATGTAATGTGGATAATACTATACCACCTATTCTTGACTACTAGTTGTTGTTGTTGAGATGTAAGCAAAGTCACCTATGGTAATGCATTTGACAGAAGGCAACTGACTGAAAAAGCATAGCCATCCTCTCCCACTCTCACTAATCAAACAATCTAAAATGAAAGCTCTATGTGCCTAGTCTTTTCAACATCAAATATCTCAGAAGCCTATATTTGATATAATCAATAAGTGATGGTTTCTCTGCTGCCTGGTGAAGTGTGTCTTATGTGTGAAGCTTAGAATGTAATGTGCACAATTCTGCTGTACAGTGCTGACAGAATGATAGAATACTCAGAATATCTCCAGACTGACCATTTTGTCCTATATGTGTTTAAAGCTGGCCATAGGCATTAGGTTACCTATACATATCAAATGTCAACTGAGGAACATGAGAGACAAAATCTTTTTTTCACCATTTTTGTGAAAACATGTTCTCATGACCCAAGTTGTCATGGTAATATCCATGGAAGAGGCAGGAGGTAGATCAGACAGACATTCTTAGGTGATTACAACAATCATGAACCATTGTCATATTTAGGAAAGAAGCTTGATTAAAGTGGATGTAAACCCTCACATATACCCAGTGAAGTGAACAGCCTCAGATGATAAACAAGTAAAACCTATGTAGGATTTGTTTGATCTCTGTGTATCAGCAGTCTTCTCTCCTTTACACCCCTTCAAAAGTGCAGAAAAGTGTTAAAATCTTTCTTCATCTGTCATCTGTCAGAGCACAGAGGAGGGGTTGGAGAAGGGCGAAGGAGGCTGTGTAAGAGCTGATTGGAGGAAAGGCACACATCCCCCTCCACACAGCAGAAGAATGCCCCGTACACACGGTCGGAATGTCTGACGGAAAATGTCCCATCGGACCATGTTGTCGGAAAATCCGACCGTGTGTGGGCTCCATCAGACTTTTTCCGTCGGAATATCAAATTTTTCCGACAACAAAGTCCGATCTGACTTTTTCCGATCGTGTTTAGCGAATTCCAACGGACAAAGTGCCATGCATGCTCAGATCAAATTACAAGACCAAAGCTATTGGCTACTAGCCTCTACGTAGTTCCGTCGTACGCAACAAACTCATGTGTCAGGAAAACCTCTCAGAAGTAACTCACTCTGATAACAGGAACAAAGCACCAAAGATAAACCACACTTAGCGCTTTGGAGAGAAATAAGTAAACACTGCAGATATACAGTATCTCATACAAGTACACCCCTCACATTTTTGTAAATATTGTAAATATTTTATTCTATCTTTTCATGTGACAACACTGAAGAAATTACACTTTGCTACAATGTAAAGTACAATGCTACAAATGAGTGTACAGCTTGTATAACAGTGCAAATTTGCTGTCCCCTCAAAATAAATCTACACACAGCCTGTCTAAACCGGTGGCAACAAAAGTGAGTACACAACTAAGTGAAAATTTCCAAATTGGGCCCCTCCCCGGTATCATGTGACTAGTTGGTGTTACAAGGTCTTAGGTGGGAATGGGGAGTAGGTGTGTTCAATTTGGTGTTATCCCTCTCACTCTCTCATACTGGTCACTGGAAGTTCAACATGGCACCCCATGGCAAAGAACTCTCTGAGGATCTGAAAAAAAGAATTGTTGCTCTACATAAAGATGGCTTAGGCTATAAGAACATTGCCAAGACACTGAAACTGAGGTGCAGCATGATGGCCAAGACCATACAGTGGTTTAACAGGACAGGTTCCACTCAGAACAGGCCTCGCCATGGTCGACCAAAGAAGTTGAGTGCACGTGCTCAGCATCGTATCCAGAGGTTGTCTTTGGGAAATAGATGTGAGTGCTACCAGCATTGCTACAGAGATTAAAGGGGTGGGGGGTCAGCCTGTCAGTGCTCAGACCATATGTCGCATACTGCATCAAATTGGTCTGCATGGCTGTCGTCCCAGAAGGAAGCCTCTTCTAAAGATGATTCAGAAGAAAGCCCACAAACAGTTTGCGGAAGACAAGCAGACTAAGGACATGGATTACTGGAACCATGTCCTGTGGTCTGATGAGACCAAGATAAACGAATTTGGTTCAGATGTGTCAAGCGTGTGTGGGGTCAACCAAGTGAGGAGTACAAAGACAAGTGTGTGGGTGGAAATGTCATGGTCTGGGGCTGCATGAGTGCTGCCGGCACTGGGAAGCTACAGTTCATTGAGGGAACCATGAATGCCAACATGTACTGTGACATACTGAAACACACCTCCAAGATGACAACTGCCTTGCTAAAGAAGCTGAGGGTAAAGGTGATGGACTGGCCAAGCATGTCTCCAGACCAAAACCCTATTGAGAATATGTGGGGAATCCTCAAATGGAAGGTGGAGGAGCACTAGGTCTCTAACATCCACCAGCTCTGTGATGTCGTCATGGAGGAGTAGAAGAGGACTCCAGTGGCAACCTGTAAAGCTCTGGTGAACTCCATGGCTAAGAGGGTCAAGGCAGTGCTGGGAAATATTTATCCCAATTTGGACATTTTCACTTAGGAGTTTACTCACTTTTGTTGCCAGCGGTTTAGACATTCATGGCTGTGTGTGGAGTTATTTTGAGGGGACAGCAAATTTACAGTTTTACAAGCTGTACACTCACTACATTGTAGCAAAGTGTAATTTCTTCAGTGTTGTCACATGAAAAGATATAAAAAAATATTTACAAAAATGTGAGGGGTGTACTCACTTTTGCGAGATACTGTATGTGCTTTGCTCAGATTCCATGACCGAGGTCTATAACCACTTTAAAGAGAAAGTAAAGCCTCTAAAAAAAAATACACCTTGCAACGCAAAGGTATAATGAGCTATGCATACTAGCTCATTTTGAATTACTTGCCTGAGATCGAAGCCCCCTGGAGTGGTCCTCGTTTCCCCTCCTGCGATGTCGCCATCTATCCTGGAGTGACTTCCGGGTATCGCGGCTCCGGCACTGTGACTGCCATGGTTAGAAACGGCATGCTTTCATTCATCAGGCCAAAGACACCCTCACACAACATGAACATACCTAGGCTTGCTGGAAACACTTCCGATCATCTCCTCCGCCTGCCCTGCCTACTACCCTGGCACACCCCTCTTGAACCTTCAGAGATTGATATCGAAATACCGTAATGTTGCTATTGTTACCTGACCTATCAGTCTACCATCACGTCTTCCTTTCCTCTACCACGGGTGTAATCTAGCGTAATACCGGGTGCACCTCGACCCTTATTTTTACTTAATTGTTCTTGAACCCTCCTCCAGTCACAGCAAGTCCCCTCTTAGGGGTGATTGAGGGAGGTACATACTAGGGTGCCCCTTTTTATCCCTTTTCCTCTATACTCTCCTGCTTTACGTAACTTGACCCCTTGTGTTACCGATGTGATAGGTTATTTGTCAGTAGGGTTTACACCTATTTTTATATCTGTTTACACACTTCTCTCAAGTTAAGATTGCCCGTGTTATCTCTTATGTCTTTTCTTTTGCCTATAGACATTCGTGATCCTCCCATGACTCACCATCTACTTACAACAATGATCTTATACCTGAAACACACTAGACTGTTGTATGCACGCTGTAATGTTCGTTACCTATGTTTTACTGTTTAGCATGTATTTCTCCGTTGATATGACTTGTACTGCTTGAAAACTTTAATAAAATCTTTTGAAAAAAAAAAAAAGAAACGGCATGCTTAGTGCGCCTGCGCCCGCATGCGCCGTAGACATCGGTGCCTCTATTACTGCAAATAACCTAAAAGGTTTGGGAGATATTTCTTGCACCTACAGGTAAGCCTTAATCTAGGTTTACCTGTAGGTTAAAGTGTTTGTAATGGGTTTACAACCACTTTAAGGTAAACAAAACACGGACAAAAGCTGGACAAAAGTACATTGGCCTACAATTTGGGCTCCTGCCCATTTCCCTACTTAAGGGCAGCAGTCCTCAATCAGTTGTTTAGGAGCCACACAGAGCACCCACTTATGTTTGAAATTTCCATGAGCAACCTTTTAGGCAGGGTTCACATATGTGCGGCTGTGGGTTCGTGCCTGGGGTTCAGTGCGTGTCTGATCGCCGGTTTTCAGATTCAGGTTCGAATTTCTGCCTGAATTTGCACCTGAACTGGACCCAAACATGCACAGGACCCTTTTGCAATTCGCTCCATGGCTGCCCTTGACTTGTGTGAACCGTCTCCATTTGGAGACGGACACACTCACCTGTCATGCAAATTGGATGCAGGCAAATCCCCACATCCAAGTCGCACATATGTGAACCCAGCCTTAGCAAGTGATCAGTGAATTTTGAATATTTTTTTTGTCAGAATCGGTTCAATAAGAGATGCCTAATGTACATCTTTTTGTTAACATTTATGTACTGTATAGCCATAGTATTAGATAGTGCAGTGCCCCTTTCACAGGAAGGTTCCAAACGGATTCGCCTATTCAATTATCAGGCAGGCCCAATCGGAACCACTATTCCCCTCTATAAAGCAGCAGGTGTAAACAGACATGTGTCTGTTTACATCCAATCCAATATGATTTTCTAAAAATAGATAGATGGGGGTCCCTTCCCTATCCATCTAGCGGATTGGATGGCAGTTGGGTGTAAACAGACATACAGTCCGTTTACATTGGCCCACCCATAGAGGAGAGCGGACTGTGTCTATGTCCACTCTGCATCAGCAGACAGATCACCTACTGAGCAAGTGGATCATAGGCGGAGTCTGCTCCATGTGAAAGAACCCTAGGTAGGAATTAGAACTCCTGTCAAGAGTTTATTACTTTATGTATTCCTGCTAAGTAGATTCACACTCTTTTTTTTTTGTCCTGTGGACCTTTGTCACAGAGACAGTGACTGATTGGTGACAACTCTAAAATGTTGGATTTCCTAACAGAAAAATCTTTTAATAGTTATACCTGTTCTGGTAACAACTGTCTAAGATGGAGATGTCATCTCCAAGACAGAGAATAACAGGGTTTTAACCCTCCCCTACTCTATACTATGACTTCCACCATCCAATCATGTGTAAGTGAAAACATTTTTTTTTTTTTTTTTTTTTTTTCTTGCTTGTGATGGAGTATGTTTTTACAATGTGAAATTTCATCAAATTGACCAAGCTCTGGAGACAATCACCCTGCAAAGTGCAACTTCCTTTGCAGAATAGCAGCCTACTTGCCTTTAGTAAATCTACTACCATGGCTTCACAATATTGCTCTGGACCAGCATATAGATACCAATGGACCATGTCTTCACATTATGTGTGAACACAGCTGTTGGTGTCTTTACCAGAAGTACAGGCTGATCTCATGGAAACACAATTGGGAGACATTTGTGTATTTTAAATGATCTGAAACAATGTTTTTATGCATTTGGAAATAACATTTGCAATCACATTGATGTGTTAAAGCTTATATAAGAATGTTTTCATTGGGTGTAAATCAGCTTTAAAGCACTGCTCTTCTATGTTTAGTTGGACTCCCGATCACCTGATTTATTAGTATGTGGCGCTCAAGCTGTCAAAATGTAGGCCCATGGCTGGATGGAAATGCAAAGTTAGCACAAGCACATAAACCACACCAACCCATTTTTCTGGATATGACCACATGTTACTTATTCACAAGTTACTGTAACTTTAATGTACAGCCTATAAAAAGAGCAGAATAAAATAGGTTTTGACAGTTCCCACCAATCAATGTACTTGAAAAAAAAAAAAAAAAACATTTGGAAGAAATAATTTTTTTTACTTGCCTTTCTTTACCTGTTGCTATGTGGTCCCTCGAAATCTGCCTCCTCCAGCGCCTGGGCTCCTGACGTCACTTCCCTCGGTGCAGGAAGGGAGATCGCCTCTTTCCCCTCCCTCTGTCAATCATCTGGGACACGTGACATGTCCCAGATGATTGCGCGACCAGTCACGGCGCGCCGCATGTGCAGTGGGTGCCTGGCTGTGAAGCCACAGCAGGGTGCCCACAGTTAAAATGCCGGCGCCACCGAGCGGAGGGGGAGATGAGCGGGGCTTTGATCCCCCGCATCGCTGGACCCTGGGACAGGTAAGTGTCTGATTATTAAAAGTCATCAGCTGTAGTATTTGTAGCTGCTGACTTTTAATTTTTTTTTTTTATTTATTGGGAACACCTCCAAACAATCCATAAGGAGACTCCAAGTACAAGTTTAAGGCTGATCCCAGGTCAGCCTGTGTTTGTAGGAGGAGTCGGGCTGCATAAAGCCTCCCCTCCGTCCCTCCTTCCCTGTCGGCGGTGGCTCACATGTCCCACCCACCCATTCCCCATTTTTATTTTATTTTCCTTTTTTAATTATACTTGGGTATGCCCCTTTTAGGCATACTGACCACGTGACCACGTCTATTTTCCATAAGCTTCTTCCTTTCCTTAAACAATCCATAAGGAGACTCTGAGTACAAACTATATTACCAAAAGTATTGGGATGCCTGCCTTTGCACGCACATTAATGGCATCCCAGTCTTAGTCCGTAGGGTTCAATATTGAGTTGGCCCACCCTTTGAAGCTATAACAGCTTCAACTCTTCTGGGAAGGCTGTCCACAAGGTTTAGGAGCATGTCTATGGGAATGTTTGATCATTCTTTCAGAAGCGCATTTGTGAGGTCAGGCACTGATGTTGGGCGATAATGCCTGGCTCTCAGTCTCAGCTCTAATTCATCCCAAAGATAATCTATCGGGTTGAGGTCAGGACTCTGTGCAGACCAGTCAAGTTCCTCCACCCCAAACTCGCTCATCCATGTCTTTATGGACTTTGCTTTGTGCACTGGTCCAAATCATTTGGTGGAGGGGAGATTATGGTGTGGGGTTGTTTTTCAGGGGTTGGGCTTGGCCTCTTAGTTCCAGTGAAGGGAACTCTTAAGTCGTCAGCATACCAAGTCATTTTGGACAATTTATTGCTCCCAACTTTGTGGGAACAGTTTAAGGATGGCCCCTAAATGGTCCTTAAAAACATGGATGAGCAAGTTTTTGGTAGAGGAACTAGACTGGCCTGCACAGAGTCTTGACCTCAACCTGATAGAACTCCTTTGGGATAAATTAGAGCACACACAGCTAGCCAAGCCTTCTTGTCAGAGCCTGACCTCACAAATGTACTTCTGGAAGAATGGTCAATCATTCCCATAGACACATTCCTAAACCTTGTGGACAGCCTTCCTAGAAGAGTTGAAGCTGTTATAGCTGCAAAGGGTGGGCCTACCATTAAAGTTCATGTGTGTGTAAAGGCAGGTGTCCCAATACTTTTGCTAATACAGTGTATTAGCATGCAAAACAGATATAATAACTTGGCATTAAAAAACTCATACTAACAATATGTTTCAAGATCTAATATATGACAGAAATACATAACCTTTTTAACTTATGCTGAGATGTTTTCATAATAGCATTACTTATGTAAAAATATGCGTGATTGAATGAAGGAGCTTTGATTGTATGAAGAGCCAACGTACAAAGGCGCAGACATAAGACACAACTAATATGATTAATTATACTGTATATATTTATTATTAAAAGAAAGCAGCAAGTAACAAAATCTATAGTGGTGTTTTACAGTCTTTAGCAGTACTAGCCAACAATTTAAATTAGATTTTTGTGTGTTAAGACTACGTTAGCATTTCATGATTAATTGGATATAAAGGTGCTTCCATGCTGGCAGACAACCTGGCTATAAAGGGAAAAAATTGGCATTTTTAACTGGATACACAGGGTAGTTCAATGACCTGCTGTGCCAACGAGTTAAACAGGTTCAGTTTGTAGCTGAACTCCAGGCAGATATAAAATATATAAATGAATGCCGCTCTATAATTATAAATGCATAAATATCAGTGGCGGCTGGTGCTCCATTTTTTGTGGTGGCAAACAAACCACATGCCACCCCCGGTCGGCCAGTCAGTCAGTCCACCATCAGGCATACTCCCTCTCCCCTTGCTCGTCTGCCACCCAGTCCCGCTTTAACCCCCATCTAGGTCATGGGCAGTATCGGCTCCTTCCTGCATCTCCTCCTCCTTGGTGGCTTCAACCTGCATATCTGCCTCCTCAGCAGCTTCCTCCTCGGTGGCCAATACAGTAATTTCTCCTCTCGGCCAATCTGGTCTTAAGACCCGCTTCCTGATTGGCCAAGAGGAGAAGCAGGAAGACAATAGCGAATATTAATTCGCTATTGTCACACAACTGGGTGGACTCAGGGCGCAGTGCTCTGTGCCCCAAGCCCACCCTTTTTTGAAAACAATTAGAGCCCGGGCTCTAATTATGTGCTTAAAAAAAAAAAAACATTAAAATCCATGCTTCCGAATGGGGGGGGGGGGGGGGGGGGGGGGGGGGGCGGTGTCCTGTGCCCCTAATGGAGTGGTCGCCACTGATAATATTTTTTAAATGCAAGCAGTGTAAGTACCTGAATCAGACTTGGTATCTGCCTCTTCAAGTCCCTGTACAGCAGAGCTGGAGTTTAGGAGGAAAAAGCAGTGCAAAAAGGCAATAGGAAAAGAAAGCAGAGTGAAAGAGCACCTGTCACTCTGCTGGGTCTCCTTTTACTTTCCAATAATAGACTAGGGCTGGTCTGGGATTCTCTAGGCCAGTGATGGCGAACCTTTTTGAGCCAGAGTGCCCAAACTGAAATAAATACATTGGTTTTGTGTTGCAAAGTGCCAACATGGCAATTCGCGAGAGAGAGGGACTGACCGAAAGAGAGGGGTTGTGTGAGAGAGAGGGGGGTGTGAGAGAGAGAGAGAGAGAGGACAGCGAGATTGAGGGGTGTGAGAGATGCTAAGAGGGAGGGGGGCTGAGAGATTGGGGGGGTGAGAGATATGCTGAGAGGGAGGGGGCTGAGAGAGAGGGGTGTGAGATATGCTGAGAGAGAGGGAACAGAGAGGGAGAGGGGCTGAGAGAGAGGGAGGGGGGCAGAGAGTGAGAGAGGGGTGTGAGAGATATGCTGAGAGAGAGGGGGTGAGAGAGAGAGGGAGGGGGGCTGAGAGAGAGAGGGAGGGGAGCTGAGGGAGGGGGGACAGAGAGAGAGGGGTGTGAGAGAGATGCTGAGAGAGAGGGGCAACAGAGAGAGGGAGAGGGGCTGAGAGGGAGGGGTGTGAGAGAAATTATGAGAGAGGTGAGCTAAGAGAGAGGGGGGACAGAGAGAGAGAGAGAGATGTGGGACAGAGAGAGGGTGTGAGAGAGGGGGAACAGAGAAAGAGAAGGGGGACAGAGAGAGAGAGAGGGGTGCAAGAGAGATGCTGAGAGAGGGGTGAGCAGAGAGAGAGGGGGAACAGAGAGAGGGAGACATAAAGAGGGGGAGACGGAAAAAGAGGGGGGCTGAAAGAGAGAGAGACCTCCAACTCTGTCCTGGACCCCCTCGTGTGCCCACAGAGATGGCTCTGCGTGCCAGCTGGGGCACGCGTGCCATAGGTTCGCCATCACTGCTCTAGGCTCAGATTAAATGTGTTGAATGATGCTGGCCATCAGTCTGAGAACACCTAGTAACAAAACAAACAAGGTGGAGGGAATCTTTGGATTGAAAGTGAATATTTCCCCAACGGGTGGAATAAATTAGAGATTCTAGGGACAACTGGTCACATCCACATCCTATTTTTAATAGAGTACAATGTCCAACAAAGGAGATACCCCTGTGGGGCAGCAGGACTTTAATTGATGTGAGGTTGTCACTGAGTAAACACATACAATTGAGTTAAAACAGATTTTCTTTATTAGACATAAAAGTAAAAAATCCATATATGGGTCTTCATCATAACCCTATTATTGGTAAAATATATAAACGTATTGAACATATACTGAGCTACAACAGAGGCTAGACTTAGATCCAAAAACAGCATTTATAAACAGTGTTTATACAGTTTTTTTCCATGGCCCATTGGGTTCCAATGCGTTTCACAGGTTTTTTCTTCTGCTTCTTCAGGGATCTTCTAATTATGTCTAAAATTCATTGATTTTCAATAAATATATTAGTTTGCAATTCATCAAGTTTTTTAGACAAATTTTTTTTAAGCGCTGATATGCTGACCAACTCCATCAATAAAGCAAATATACAAACATTGCGGTTCAAGGGAGAGGAGGATGTACTGTATATGGTGGATATACTGACCCCTGGCATTCGCCAAGGGGATTGTCAAAAGGACACTGGGTCACCCACGGAGGGGGCCACAGCCAGCTCACCCAAGACAGGGAAAACATCAATCCAAAAGTACAAAATTACAAACTGTTTATGATGGGTATACTTCCTATCCTCACATTGGATACCGCACAGAAGTCTCCAGAGCATGGTACCATAACTAATCAAATCCATTCACTATAAACGAAGGGGGATGATGGACTAGGGATTATAGCGGTGCAATAGTAATGTGGGAGAGTCGGGGTCAACTCACAGTTCAAGGCTCATAACACTTATTTGTTAATAAAAATAGTTTTATTACATATAGCAAAATTACATAAACAGAAAAATTTTAAATAAGGAAAAATTATTAATGTACATTTAGCAAAGCTCAATCATAAGGAGTCATGACAAAAGATGATTAAAAGTTCGTTTGAAACAGCATATAGTCATTTATACAGGAAATGATTCAAACTTATCATTTGATTCAAATAGTATACATGAAATTTGAAAACAATTCAAAATTACTGTGGATAGGATGACCTGAGATGGATTAGGTGCATCTTAGTAGATAATTCCGACATGTTTCGCCATAACAATGGCTTCCTCAGGGTAGGTCTACTTAACAGGATGAATGTATCTAATAGAAAGAATTATCATAGTTAGTATTGTTCTGTCCATCAGATGGATATATTCTGATTATCTGCATTTGTGTTGTTGTAAATGACATTTAATGTTGTTACCTTTTATAGGAATCATTTGCAGAGCTTAGGCGCCATCTAGCGTCCTTTTTTGGTATTGCTTCTGTGTGTATATTTTATTAATAAAGTTTATAACCTAGGAAGTACTTGGAAAGCAAAGTATTCTGGGTAAAGTCTCACAGGAAGAGACACATTCATCATGCTTTTCAGACTGCAAGAGGTCTTGTTTCAATCTCTTACCATCAATCCCTTATTGAACTTAAAAAAGTAAGTTTTACTGTCTCATATTGTACTGTGTATATTTGTCTTTGAAATGTATGCTAAATTTATGGGATATTGTACTTATCAAGGTTTATTCTTGTTATTTGTAGTTTCACCTAGCTTGTTCCAATAAACTGCGATCGAAGAAATATGGTATCATGTTTATGGGATAAGAATGGTTTAGCTGAATGTCCTTGAGACAGAACAGTGAAATTTTTAAGCTGACCTCTGAAGGGAAGATAAGCTGACTTCGGAAGTCTGTACAGCCCGGGGCTACACAGTACCATACAGTCAGAAGCCTTAAAGAAGCAGGCCTGTGGGAGGCAAAGCAAGCAGCCACGCTACACAGAGACGCGCTCTGTCAAGCAGTACCGACACTAGAACGGTCTCTATACAGCAAGACAGCTTCTTCCCCGCAGCCATGTCTCACAGTAGAACATCTTCTTACAAAACACGATCACAAGCAAGCTCATCTAGGTCATCTGTCGCAAATGCAGCAGCTATCGCCCGTTCGAAAGCGGAAGCAGCAAGAGCCAGGGCCGCATTCGCAGACCAAGAGCTGCAGATGAAAAAAGAAAAGGCCCACCTTGAAGCAGAAAGGGTGAGACAGGAACAAGAGAGAGAGCAAGAAAGGGTGAGACAGGAACAAGAGAGAGAGAGAGAGAAAGAGCTCAGCAGGAGGCATCTCTGAAACTGCAGCAAGCTATCTTAGAAGCTAACATGGAGAAGCTGGCAGTGGAGCGAGATGCTGCCGCCGCCATTGCAGAAGCAGAAGCTCTAGAAGCAGCCGTCTACGATGAGCCAAGAGCAGGTAGCAGCATACCAGGCCTAGAGAAAGAACACCAAGATTCCTCGCAACGCACGTCGGATTATGTCTACCAGCACTGTGACCCAAGCAGCATCCCACAACAAGAAATTAAACATGATGTCAGGGAGCCACTCCAAGTCAAGCAGCAACAAGACGACCTTAGACCCCAGTGCCACAGGCAAGAAAAATCTGACAGTGTTCCAGACGTTCCAGTCCCAACCAAACCCTCTACTCCACAAGGTACTCAACCTTCATACAAACATCAAACACCTGTCTTCACCCCAAAGGTGTATGCAACGAGCCGGTACGAACTGCCAACCGTATGCAAGTTTGAGCCCAGAGAACCTAAAGAAGAGACTTCTATCAGGTATGCCTTTACACCGCACCACAATACACCAGCAGCCTACCCCAATGCCAATCAGGCTACTGTAGACTTTGCCAAGTTCCTGGCCAAACGCGAGTTAGTTACCCAAGGACTTGCCAAATTTAGTGATCGCCCTCAAAACTACAGGGCGTGGCGATCCTCTTTCCAGAGTGTTATCCAAGGTCTAGATCTATCTTGCAGACAACAGATAGAACTCCTTGTAAAGTGGCTTGGCAATGATTCTGCTGAACACGCCAAAAGGATCAGAGACATTAATATAAACCACCCTGAGATAGGCCTTACAAACATCTGGAACAGACTGGATAGATGTTATGGCTCACCAGAGGCTATAGAGAGTACACTGTTTAAAAGGATAGAAGACTTTCCAAAAATACCTAGCAGAGGTTATCAAAGACTCAGAGAATTCAGTGACCTATGTATGGAGTTACAAGTTGCTAAAGCGGAAGGTGACTTACCTGGCCTTTCTTATCTTGACTCTGCCAGAGGTATTAACTCCTTAGCTCAAAAACTTCCTTATGAGTTACACGAAAGATGGATTGCTCATGGCTGTAACTACAAACGGAAACACAATGTGCCCTTTCCACCATTTAGTGAGTTTGTGGACTTTGTAGACAGACAAGCAGGAACGAAAGATGACCCCAGCTTCATTTTTCCAGTGTCTTACATCACTTCTGCTGGCCCTAAGCAACTCAGGGCTCCAGTAGCAGTGCACAAAACTAACATTTCTTCTCACAGATTTGCAGAGTTTCAGCCAGAGGATCAAGTCAATGACCCTACGAAGTTCTGCCCTCTACATAAGATGCCACATCCTCTTCTGAAATGCAAAGCCTTCAGGACAAAGACCATCCAGGAACGCAAAGCTTTCCTCAAAGAGAACAACATCTGTTACAAGTGCTGCTCTTCGTCTACACACTTCGCCAAGGACTGTAAGGTCAGTGTCAAATGCACAGAGTGTGACAGCACAGAGCACCACACAGCTTTACACCCAAGGCCTACTCCAAGAACCTTCCCACCTGTCCATGGTGACAAGGAGCAAGGCAGGGAGACCAAAGACTCTAGTACAGATACCACAGCAATCACTTCACAGTGCACTGAAGTCTGCAAAGGAAGTACAGGTGGCAGATCTTGCTCTAAAATCTGTCTAGTGAAAGTTTACCCAAAGGGACGCAGAGACAAAGCAGTCAAGCTCTACGTCATTTTGGATGATCAGAGTAATAAGTCACTAGCCAGACCTGTGTTTTTTGACATTCTAAACCTTAAAGGCCCCAGCAGCCCCTACTCCCTTAGGACTTGTGCAGGTACAGTGGAAACGGTGGGAGAAGAGCTGACGACCTACAAATTGAATCTATGGATGGTAAGACATGCCTACCCTTGCCGACCATAATAGAGTGCAACCAGATGCCAGACAACAGATCGGAGATTCCCACACCAGACGCAGCAGCTCACCAGACTCACTTGAAGCACATGGCACATCTCATACCAGAACTTGATGATCAGGCTCAGATAATCTTACTCCTAGGGAGGGATATCTTGCAAGTCCACAAAGTAAGGAAACTGATCAACGGTCCTAAAAGTGCGCCATATGCCCAAAAGCTGGATCTTGGGTGGGTCATTATAGGTGATGTTTGCCTGGGAGGTGCACACAAACCGGCATCTGTTAATAATCTGCTCACTAGTACCCTCGAGAATGGTCGTCCTTCTCTGTTCCAACCCTGTCAAAATCGCATCCTCATAAAGGAGCTACCGCACAACAACCCTGTACCTCTTCCTTTCCTAAGTTCCCTCTGTGACAGCAATGCCTATGACGATGACCAAAGCGACTTAGGACACTCAGTGTTCAGGAGAACAAAGGAAGACAACCAGGTAGCAATGTCCATTGAGGATAGGATCTTCCTAGAGGTTATGGAAAGCAGTATGGAGAAAGACGTGAGTAATAACTGGGTAGCACCTCTTCCCTTTAGGCCACAGAGACAACATTTGCCTAACAACAGGGAACTAGCATATAAACGCCTCACTTCCTTAAGACACAATCTGCAAAGGAAACCAGAGATGAGAGAACATTTCTTTTCCTTCATGGGCAAAATATTCCAAAATGGCCATGCTGAGGTAGCTCCAGACCTCAAAGACTCAGAAGAATGTTGGTACTTACCCATATTTGGGGTCTATCACCCTAAGAAGCCAGGGCAGATTAGAGTGGTGTTTGATTCCAGCGCCAAGCATGAAGGTGTCTCTCTAAATGATGTCCTTCTTTCTGGCCCTGACCTCAACAACAGACTATTGGGAGTACTTCTCCGCTTCCGCAAGGATTCAGTCGCATTCATGGCAGACATACAACAAATGTTCTATTGCTTTCTTGTTAAGGAAGAACACCGAAACTTTCTGAGGTTTCTCTGGTTCAGGGACAACAACCCCTCTGGAGACATCACAGAATATCGCATGAAGGTGCACATATTTGGCAACAGCCCTTCCCCTGCAGTTGCTATATATGGCCTCAGACACTCTGCTAGAGTGGGAGAGTCAGAGTATGGGTCAGACGTCAGACAATTTGTGGACAAGGATTTCTATGTAGACGATTGCTTGAAATCACTACCCACAAATGAAGCCGCAATCAGTCTCCTCAAAAGAACTCAGGCAATGCTTGCGTGTTCCAACTTAAGGCTCCACAAGATTGCTTCCAACAGTAGAGAAGTTTTAGAAGCCTTTCCTGTCCAAGACCATTCCAACGAGTTAAAGGACTTAGATCTAGGCACAGACTCACTCCCCATGCAACGCAGCCTTGGTTTGCTTTGGAACTTAAGATCTGACACCTTCACTTTCCAAGTAAGCACAGAGGAAAAACCCTTTACCCGTAGAGGTGTCCTGTCTACCATAAACAGCCTATACGATCCTTTAGGCTTTGCAGCACCTGTCACCATCCAGGGTAAGGCACTATTCAGAGACTTAACCTGTGAGTCGCTAGATTGGGACCACCCTCTCCCCACCGACAGGAAGAACCTATGGCTAGAGTGGAAGAACTCACTAACAGCGCTATCCAATCTTAAAATTCCACGCCCATATGCACCTCTGTCATCTGCAGATGTTCAGATGCAAAGACTTTGTGTGTTTGCGGATGCTTCTGTTAAAGCAATTGCTGCTGTAGCTTACCTGAAAACCATAAACACTAAAGGACAAAGCCACATAGGGTTTGTAATGGGAAAAGCAAAACTTGCACCACTGCCTGAACACACCATACCCAGGCTGGACACTTCAAGTTTCATTAATGCTCTTAGACGTTTCATTGCAATCCGAGGCCCAGTGAAACTCATTCGCTCTGACAGAGGATCCAACTTTGTAGGAGCAGTAAAAGAACTGCAAATTCCTTCCAACTTGGACATCCCCAGTGTAAAAAGGTATTTGAGTAAGCAAGACTGCACGTGGATCTTCAATCCACCTCACTCTTCTCACATGGGAGGTGTGTGGGAGAGAATGATAGGCATAGCCCGCAGAATTCTTGACTCTATCTTCCTACAAGTAGGAACTGCAAGGCTTACTCACGAGTGTTTAGTGACATTTATGGCAGAGGTTACAGCCATCATTAACGCCAGACCCTTAACTTCAATTTCAAGTGACTCTGAAGATCCAATGGTTCTCACACCTACCATGTTGCTCACGCAAAAGACTGGTCCTGTAGGTACTCCAGCTGGAGAGTTTTGTGAGAAGGACCTTTACAAACGTCAATGGAGACAAGTTCAAACTCTTGCCAATACCTTCTGGAGTCGGTGGAGGGAGCAATACACATCTACTCTTCAACTAAGGAGGAAGTGGCACTCAGAAAAACCTAACCTTAAACTTGGTGATGTTGTGCTCATGAGAGATTGCCAGACACTAAGGAACATGTGGCCTTTAGGTCTAGTCACCAAAGTACTGCCAAGCAAAGATAATCTTGTCCGTAAGGTCGAGGTCAAGACCTTTCAACAGAATGAGGCCAAAGTGTTCTTGAGACCAGTGACTGAACTTGTTCTGTTACTTTCTACGGAGGACTCTGTTAGTGACGTCACTTGACGTCAGGCGGGGAGTGTTCTGTCCATCAGATGGATATATTCTGATTATCTGCATTTGTGTTGTTGTAAATGACATTTAATGTTGTTACCTTTTATAGGAATCATTTGCAGAGCTTAGGCGCCATCTAGCGTCCTTTTTTTGGTATTGCTTCTGTGTGTATAGTTTATTAATAAAGTTTATAACCTAGGAAGTACTTGGAAAGCAAAGTATTCTGGGTAAAGTCTCACAGGAAGAGACACATTCATCATGCTTTTCAGACTGCAAGAGGTCTTGTTTCAATCTCTTACCATCAATCCCTTATTGAACTTAAAAAAGTAAGTTTTACTGTCTCATATTGTACTGTGTATATTTGTCTTTGAAATGTATGCTAAATTTATGGGATATTGTACTTATCAAGGTTTATTCTTGTTATTTGTAGTTTCACCTAGCTTGTTCCAATAAACTGCGATCGAAGAAATATGGTATCATGTTTATGGGATAAGAATGGTTTAGCTGAATGTCCTTGAGACAGAACAAGTATAATTTACTAATTCGCAAGACTGGGAGCTTGTCCAGTGTCGATATTAAATGGAGGGGGGATTATTTTGTATAGAACTAGCCCGAGAGAATTCCACTGATTGCGATTCCAAGGAGACTGCCCCCACCCCGTGTCCCCTGAGGGTGGAAAAACAGGGGTATCCCCTTTACAATCCATCATAAACTTACCCAGATCGGTGTAAATGTCAGATTCAGCTCAAGCTGTGGAGTGGGGCGGTCTTAAAGGGTGCCTATCGTGCTTAGCAGAAGGCGGGTCAGGCCAGACCAAGACAGAAGATTTTCTGGTTGGAGAGGGGGAGAATGTTTAAAAGCCAGCCTGTTAGCCCAGTCCAGCACGGGACCTTGGAGGCACCTGACGCTCTGAACTTTGTTGCAATCAAGTAAGTCATCCAAACCTATGTTTTACTCATCCTTTGATCCTTTTATATTTATTTTTATTTTTATCCGTTACTCTACCTCACCTGGCCTGCCTTTAAGATATATTTTTCTCCAATTCCATCGTAGACCTTTGGCCACCTGGACACCCCCTCTCTCTAAGGGTGCCCATAATTGTTTGCCTTTGGGCAGAACTGGCTTTCACCTTCATAGCATGATACAGGTAATGGATCACACTTATACTTATTTTTATCCACACATAATCCCTTTTTATTTATTGTTTCAAAAAAACTTCTTGAAACCTTACCCTTACTTAATACCTTTCAGGTGCCTCCTGTTTACTAATCATCTCCTCTCAGAACTTTAAGGTTCCCTTATTAACTTCATTACCAGTTCCCTTTTAAACCACTGAAGTAAGTAAATATTTGAGACATTTGTCCTTTATATAGTGTATGGCGTCTTGTCCATGAACCAATTCATCATGGACTTACAACACTATATTATTTAAATCTTTTTACAAACCTACTACCTTTCTTTTTTAAACATTCTCCCCCTCTCCAACCAGAAAATCTTCTGTCTTGGTCTGGCCTGACCCGCCTTCTGCTAAGCACGATAGGCACCCTTTAAGACCGGCCCACTCCACAGCTTGAGCTGAATCTGACATTTACACCGATCTGGGTAAGTTTATGATGGATTGTAAAGGGGATACCCCTGTTTTTCCACCCTCAGGGGACACGGGGTGGGGGCAGTCTCCTTGGAATCGCAATCAGTGGAATTCTCTCGGGCTAGTTCTATACAAAATAATCCCCCCTCCATTTAATATCGACACTGGACAAGCTCCCAGTCTTGCGAATTAGTAAATTATACTAACTATGATAATTCTTTCTATTAGATACATTCATCCTGTTAAGTAGACCTACCCTGAGGAAGCCATTGTTATGGCGAAACATGTCGGAATTATCTACTAAGATGCACCTAATCCATCTCAGGTCATCCTATCCACAGTAATTTTGAATTGTTTTCAAATTTCATGTATACTATTTGAATCAAATGATAAGTTTGAATCATTTCCTGTATAAATGACTATATGTTGTTTCAAACGAACTTTTAATCATCTTTTGTCATGACTCCTTATGATTGAGCTTTGCTAAATGTACATTAATAATTTTTCCTTATTTAAAATTTTTCTGTTTATGTAATTTTGCTATATGTAATAAAACTATTTTTATTAACAAATAAGTGTTATGAGCCTTGAACTGTGAGTTGACCCCGACTCTCCCACATTACTATTGCACCGCTATAATCCCTAGTCCATCATCCCCCTTCGTTTATACTTTAATACCAAGGGATGAGGTGCTGTATCTCTTAGTGGATCCTCTCTGTCCTTTTGTAAATCCATTCACTACTTACACTCACACTAACTAGTGTCAGACCCTATAGCCACATCTCCATTCAAACAGCACTACATTCCGTGAGCATTCATTCATGCATACTTGTTCCCCAAAGGGTGGTTTTGCTAATTTATCTTTTATTAGGCTAGATATTTTTTTATCTTGTTATTTTTTGCTAGAGTCCTGCTTTAATCTTGCATTAATAATGTAACATATTGGAATTTATAAGGAATCCATTGGGTCTTTAACCACTTGCCTACTGGGCACTTAAACCCCCCTCCTGCCCAGACCAATTTTCAGCTTTCAGTGCTCTCACATTTTTGAATGACAATTACTCAGTCATGTAATACTATACCCAAATAATTTTTTTGTCCTTTTTTTCCCACAAATAGAGCTTTCTTTTGGTGGTATTTGATCACCTCTGGGTTTTTTTATTTTTTGCGCTATAAATTAAAAAAGACCAAAAATTTTGAAAAAAAAACGCAGTTTTCTTAGTTTTTGTGATAAAATTTTGCAAATTATAAATTTTTCTTCATAGATTTTGGCCACAATTTATACTGCTACATATCTTTGGTAAAAATAACCCAAATTAGTGGATATTATTTGGTCTTTGTGAAAGTTAGAGAGTCTACAAGCTGTGGTGCAAATCATAAAAAATTGATCACACCTGATGTACTGGTGTTACGTTGCACTGATGACATGTGACACTGATGTGGCACTGGTGAGAGATGGCACTGATACATGGCACTGATGACACGTGACACTGGCATATGGCACTGATACGTGGCACTGATGAAATGTGGCACTGATGAAATGTGGCACTGATGTGGCAGGTGACACTGACAGGTGTTTACATATAAGATCATCTCTCATTGGACACTCTGATCGAGTGCTAAATGGCCACTGTGATTGGCCATTTAGCACGATCTGTGATTGGCTGTGTCCAATTTCCCCGATGCGCGACTTCGGCGTCGCGCAGAGAGGAAGTAAACAGGAGGACGTCCAGGGACACCCTCCCGGCAATTGAGGGCAACAAACAGTAGCAGGCACTGAACATGATAACAATGTGTAATAAATAAAATGTGTAAATCAAGCAAAATAAAACATAAGTCTGTATCCCTATGTGCAATCTAGATTAGTAAATCAAGCCACGTAGGAGCATCACTCAGTACTCCAAGTATAATCCCATCACCTACTGGAATAGAATTTACCAAATCAGAATGACTACATGTTTAAAGGTAAGTCAAAATGTACTTCATCAAATTCATCTCCTCCCTCTATAGTCACAAACGCCATCTAGAAGGAAATTTTAAATCAACACTTTTTTTACCAGCAGGTACGCATGCAATTCTCAGAAAAGAGGAAAGAGGGTTTTCATAGTGTAATAGGTTTATTAAAAAGCAAGGTTAATCTGCAGGTAACGCTCACATGACTTGCTTGATTAGCTGCTTCTCTGGTTGCAGTAGCCGGGAATGACATCTGAAACTGAAAGAGAGAGCCTATGTCCCCCCCCCAGTGCAGCATGTTTCCCCCCCAGTGCAGCCTGTGACCCCCTGTGCCACATGTGACCCCCTGTGCAGCCTGTGTCCCCCAGTGCAGCCTGTGTCCCCCCCAGTGCAGCATGTGTCCCCCTGTGCCGCATGTGTCCCCAGTGCAGCATGTGTCCCCCTGTGCAGCCTGTGTCCTCAGTGTCCCCCCAGTGCAGCATGTGCCCCCCCCCAGTGCCACCTGTGTCCCACCCCAGTGAAGCCTGTGCCCCCCCCCCAGTGCAGCCTGTGTGCCCCCCAGTGCAGCCTGTGTCCCCCCCCAGTGCAGCCTGTGCCCCCCCCAGTGAAACCTGTGCCCCCCCAGTGAAGCCTGTGTCTGCCCGAGTGCAGCATGTAATCCCCAGTGCAGCCTGTGTCCTCAGTGTCCCCCCAGTGCAGCATGTGACCCCCCCAGTGCCGCATGTGCCCCCCCCCAGTGCCACATGTGTCCCCCCCAGTGCAGCCTGTGTCCCCCCTCCAGTGCAGCCTGTGCCCCCCCATGAAGCCTGTGTGCCCCCAGGTGAAGCATGTGTTCCCCCCCCCCCCAGTGAAGCCTGTGTTCCCCCCCCCAGCGATGTCTGTCCCCCCCAGTGAAGCCTGTGTCCCCCAGTGAAGCCTGTGTCCCCCAGTGAAGCCTGTGTCCCCCCAGTGCAGCCTGTGCCCCCCCAGTGAAGCCTGTGTCCCCCCCAGTGAAGCCTGTCCCCCCCCCCCCCAGTGAAGCTTGTGTCCCTCCCCAGCCCCCCAGTGCAGGCTGTGTCCCCCCCAGTGCAGGCTGTGTCCCCCTAGTGCAGGCTGTGTCCCCCCCCAGTGCAGGCTGTGTGCCCCCCAGTGCAGGCTGTGTCCCCTATGCAGCCTACCTGTGCAGGGGAAGAGAGCCGCCGCCTGTCTGATTAGAGCGCTAGGGGAACATAACAGCTTTCAATTCAATAGCTGTTTGTTCCCTGCCGCGCGCCGTCATATACAGCCCCTCCCCCTCGTCCAAGTCACTTTGATAGACAGATCAACCGTCCAATCCTGGGTCAGGTGATCTGTCTATCAAAGTTCCCTGGACAAGGGGGAGGGGCTGTATATGACGGCGCGCGGAGGGGAACAAACAGCTATTGAAACGAAAGCTGTTATGTTCCTCTGCCGCTCTAATCAGACAGGCAGCGGCGGCGGCTCTCCTCCCCTCCGATCCTACACTCGCGAGACCTCAAAATCCACTCGCATAATGCGAGCAGGCGAGTGGATTTTTTGAGGTCTGGTTTTAACCACTTAAAAAAGAAGTATGGGGTTTGGGGTTTTTGCAGATTCATACTCACCTAGCTGGATGCAGCATCGGTCCCCTGCCTGCTCTAACACTGAGAACCGAGCGATAAAACACTGCCGATCGCTCAGTTTTCATGGCTCCTTGCGCAGAGAGCTAGTGACTGTCAGTCAACGGCTCTCTGCTCTGCCCTCCCACACTCATTGATCGCTGGGCTGTGAAAGGGGTGGGAGCGGCTGGCTCAGGCTCTCAGCAGGTTGTTGAGATGCTGAGCTGGGTGCTGGTCCAGGCATGTGGGCGGATCCCCACCATATGGTCACGATCCTTCCGGAACCTCGACCAGCTCTGACTCTGTGACTTCAGCCAACAATGGCTTTCAGCCTACTGTCTGCTGTAAATGGGTCACAGGAGTGCAGAACGAACTGCACTCCTGTGATCCACAGGAGAAGTACAGTCAAACAAACTTTGGCTGTACTTCTCCTTTTACAGTCCAGGATGTTTTAAAACAGCAAGTTGTTAAAGCGGTAGTAAAATGGCTATAAAAAACTGAGGCCCCTGCAGGTTGCTTTAAGAAAGGCCTGGGTTCTTTCCTAAATGTACATAATATAACTGGGTATTAACATTTATAGGTAAAGTTGATTCAGGGAAAATCCGATTGCCTCTCTGGGTTTTTTTTTTTATGGTTGAACTAGATGGACTTGTGTCTTTTTTCAACCTGACTAACTATGTAACTATGTAACATTTAGGAGATATTCATTGTACCTACAGGTAAGCCTGATTGTAAGCCTACCTGTGGTACAACTTTACATACAGAATTAACTGTCACTTTAAGGTCCCAGGGGTGAGGTTCACACGAGTCTCTGGTATGCTTTCAGTAGGTAATAAGTTTAGGGTAGTACTTTTACAAATGTAATTTAATAAATCCTCCTGGACCACAATTCCACAGAGAGATAAAACTAGATTAGTTCAACAGCCCTATATTTTGTTTGCTTCTCTTTTCATAAATTTGCTTCACCGTCCTCAAATGTTCCATGTATGGGTGCACCCTGAAATTCTCGTTGCCTAATGCAACTAAACAGATTCTCCCTTTCGTTATATGTGACTGCCCCAGGACACAAGAGGGAAAATCCTAATGACTGGTAATTATTCTTTCTGCAACACTTCTATGCATGAGGTCCAGTATGGTTGCTATGGTCAAAAAACATGTTCCTTTCACCATATTTTAGCAAAACTAGGTCCCTGGGTCCCAAGAAATACTTGCCATATTGTGCTTGCACAGCACACCATGGCAGACTTTATTTCGACCTCCTCCATCAATTAAATGGTCCGTACTCCCCCTGGTCACTCTGTCACCCTGCTGCCATCTTCTTGTTGCTTTTCCACCCAAACATCTTCTTTCTTACAGCCTTTGGCCAGCCACTAATTATGTAACTTGCAGACTTTTGTGCTGAAAGGACAAAAGTTGAGCTGCTGTTCTCAATATCTTACAAATGATAAGAAGGAACACTACACTGCACATGTACCACATTCCATGTATATTTAAAATAAATCCTTGTAGGAAGTGAAATCATTTCTTTTTTTGGCATAAGAGACATTCAAAATTTCTTTTACAAAAAAAAAAAAAAATCTACCAGCTTAATTTTTTTTATGTTTTACGTTTTTAGTTCCACTTTTAATCACAAGGTTTGTTGTCTGTTACCTTATTCCAAAGTGTTCAAAATTAATCAGCTTTTTCCTCATGAAATGATCTCCCTTCTCTCTTCTCTATCACCTATCAAAGCAAATTTCAAAACCCAATCTCCTACTCAATCCAAGCTTTTATATACTTCTAGACTAGGTGGCAATATTAGGGTAGTACTGTCAATTTTCTAATCAAAAGCCAAGGAGAAGAATCAGACTGCGTGAAATACCTTTGTGATGGACTGGTTAGACGTATCACATTGAAAAATCAACAGTCTGTTTTTCTATGTGAAAGTCAGCTTTAAAATCCCAAATGGGAGATATACTACCAAGATTTTATTAGTTGGCTGAAAAGATTAGGACTAGAAGATAATGTCTAATAAAGTGAAACCTAAGGTTTTCAGTAATCACAAACTATACATAAGGTTAACTTTCTTTATTTTTTATTTATTTGTGTTTGTATGTACAGTATGTGTGTAGGTATGTATACAGTATATGCATGTGTGCATTTATGTGTTAATTATACCATAAGGAAAAGAATATAGCCAGAAGCTACACCCAGTTTCTTCTTAATCAGATAATTATAAAAACAGCAAATCAAGTGTCTGTAGCTTCGTTCATAAAGTTCATGTAGACATGATCAAGGTTCAGTTGTTGTTTGACCAAACATTAGACAGGGACGATGAGTCTACAGTGGGGAAAATAATTATTTGATCCCCTGCAGATTTTATAAGTTTGCCCACTTACAAAGAAATTAAGGGTGTATACTTTCTATCATAGGTGTATTTTAAATGATAGAGACAGAATATGAACCACAAATCCAGAAAAGAACACTTAAAACAAATGCTATGAATTAAGTTGCAGTTCAGTGAATAAAATAAGTATTTCCCCAAGCAAAACATGACTTAGTACTTGATGGAGAAACCATTGTTGGAAAGCAGAGGTAAGACATTTTCTTGTAGTCGGTGACCATGTTTGCTAACATCTCAGGAGGGATTTGGGTCCACTCTTCTTTACAGATCTTCTCTAAATCCTTAAGGTTTCTTGGCTGTCTCTTGGCAACTTCAGCTCCCTCCATAAATTTTCTATAGGATTAAGGTCTGGAGACTCACATGGCGAGTCGAATTAATGCCAAAGAGCTAAATTTTGGTCTCATCTGACCACAGCACTTTTTCCCAATCCTTCTCTGAATCATTTAGATGTTCATTGACATTACTGTACATGTGCCTTCTTGAGGAGTGGGACTCACCGTGTTTGGAGGAAGAAAAATGCTGACTATGACCCCAAGAACACCATCTCTACAGTCAAGCACAGAGGAGGAAACATTATGCTTTGGGGCTTTTTCTCTGCTAAGGCTTCATGTACATGGGACGTTTTTACAACCTCTCTTGAACGATTTAACCACTTGGCCACTGGGCACTTAAACCTCCTTCCTAACCAGACCAATTTTCAGCTTTCGATGCTCTCACATTTTGAATGACAATTACTCAGTTATGCAACACTGTACCCATATGAAATGTTTGTCCTTTTTTTCACAAAAATAGAGCTTTCTTTTGGGGATATTTAATCACTGCTGGGTTTTTTATTTTTTGCGCTATAAATCAAAAAGACTGAAAATTCGGTAAAAAAATAAAAATAAAATGATTTGTTTCTGTTAAAATTTAGTATTGGCGAGTAATGGCGGAGTATTTCAGCGTATTGGCAGAATATGGCAGAGTATTGGAAGAGTATTGGTAAAGTATTGCAGAGTATTGGCAGAATATTGCAGAGTATTGGCAGAGTATTGCAGATTATTGGCAGAGTATTGCAGAGTACTGCAGATTATTGGCAGAGTACTTGAGAGTACAGGCATACCCCACTTTTAAGTACACAATGGGGTTTATTTACTAAAGCTGGAAAATGCAAAATCAGACTCCCTTCTGCATAGAAACCAATGAGCTTCTAACCTCAGCTTGTTCAATTAAGCTTTGGTAAAAAAACCTGGAAGATCATTGGTTTCTATAGAGAAGTGATCCTGATTCTGCACTTTCCAGCTTTAGTAAATAAACCCAATTGTGCACTTAAAAGTGGAGTATGCCTGTATTGGCAGAGTATTGCAAAGTGTGGGCACTGAGCAGTGCTGTGGGCACTACAGATCCAGCCCACAGCGCTGCTGCAGATGATCTCCCCCCTCTCCCCTCGCACTGTACAGATTGGTACAGAGAGGGGAGGGAGGAACCGGCGTCATGACATGACGTAGCGATCACGTGGTAAACAGCCACTACCAGCGGCCATTTACCGTGATCTGTGATTTTTCCGGCGAGCGCCGTGGGAGCAAGATTCTGGGAGGGCGTCCATGTAAAACCTTGGATGAGAACCTTCTTCCCTCAACCAGAACACTGAAGATGGGTCATGGATGAGTCTTTCAGCATGACAATGACCCAAGACATACTGCCAAGGCAACAAAGGAGTGGGTCAAGAAGAAGCACATTAAGGTCATGGAGTGGCGTAGCCAGTCTCCAGACCTTAATCCTATAGAAAATGTATGGAGGGAGCTGAAACTTCGAGATGTCATGCGAAGGATTAAGTGAAAATCTGTAAAGAAAAGTGGACCAAAATCCCTCCTGAGATGTGTGCAAACCCGGTCACTAACTACAAGAAACATCTTACCTCTGTGCTTGCCAACAAGGGTTTTTTCCACCATGTACTAAGTCATGTTTTGCTTGGGGATCAAATACTTATTTTACTCACTGAACTACAACTCAGTTTTTAACATTTGCATCATGTGTTTTTTTTCTGGGATTTTGGTTGATATCCTGTCTCTATCATTTAAAATACACCTATGATAAAAAATTAAAGACTCTTAATTTCTTTGTAGGTGGGCAAACTTACAAAATCTGCAGGGATCAAATAATTATTTTCCCAAATGTAAGTAACTTTCTTCATGGAATACAAGTTAGAGGAAGTACCACAGAAATCGTTGATTTCCAGGGATTACTGTGCACTACAGGAGTGGTTGGCAATGTAGAAGATAAAGGGGGCCTCAAATGATATCTCCAAAAGGCCACATAAAATATAAATGATATGTAGCACCCTCTAGTGCTAGAAGTGTAGATAGTTATTTTGTGTGTGTTTAGTGTAGGTAAATTTGTCTTTTTTTTTTTTCTGGGTTGGCCAGAGATCCAGGCAGAGCTGGGTGACTCACAGACGGCATCACTGAGACCTCCCCCATATTTCTAGAATGTACTGTAACCTTCCAGAAAAATGGGAGGAGAATGAAGGTGGAGCTACTTGGAATATTCTGAGGGCCCTGACCAATCCCCAACTTGGATTGGCAGGGGGCAGGCCCCCTCAAGTACTCTGGGTCAGCCCAGCTGGGGAGAAGAGTTTGAGTGGAAACTGAAGATGGAGTGTTATGCTGTCGTGGCCTTGGAGGGAGCTCCCCAGTCTGGGGAGGGGTGACCTTGGGCCTGGTCTTGGGTACGGACGAGACCTTCTCAAATCCCACAGAGGTGTCCTAGCCAGGAGGCACTGGGAGCAAGAAAAGGACAGCAGGAGAACACTGCCTGTAAAGTCTCCAGGAGGAACAGAAACAGCCAAGAGGACTGATGAGTGACACACAGTCAGAAGGACTGGGAGGCACGCCTGAGAGGACAGGGATGAAGCAGTCTGGTATGGGTGCAAAGCCAGTCAGGAGGACTGTGGTGGCACGGGCAGTGGAAAGGGTAGCTGCAGCCAGGAGGGCTGGCAGTGCCTGAAGAGGTGGTACTGGGAGCAGTAGCCACAGATAGGACAGCTAGCACCAAAGACTGCAAAGGGCATTCAACCAGACCCAGCTGAGATTATGTTGGGTCTGAAACCTGTGCTAGCTGGTCCTGTGAGTGAAAGTCTGCAAGCAAGTGTGTGCTGGAGGTAGAAGAGGAGAGAATGTATATACTGGAGTGTATATAGTTCAAGTCCCTACAGAGTTTCATTGATCAAATGGACATCCCATATGCACCCTTCCCCATCCAAGTTCAATTCCCCTAATAAAAAAGCAAAACAAACAAACAAAGCTGCAAAGACTTCTTCTTGTCTTTGAGTGACTAAAAATGTGTGTGTGTGCCTGGCTGTGCAGGGTGGGAGATGACCACATTCACCAGCGGCCCTTACGGGGGGAGCGCTAAATTTATATATATACATATATATATAATACTACAGAAGATTGTCATAAACTGAACTAGAGGAAATGGCCAGAGTCTAGCTCTCAAAAACAGCTCTTGATCTGGACTAACAATTGGATTCCCCTCCCGGGGGGTTCAAAACAACCTACCCTATTGACAAAATTTCCCAATCTCAAATTTTTAATCATTCCTACTGATTATGCATCAGTGACCCTTTTAAAAGCTGGGTAGTTGTTGGCCTTGGCAGTGGTTGCTTTAAGTTTATAATCAGATATGCAAATTAGTTTGGTAAGCTGATAAAAATATGTAAATGATATTACACATAATATTTTTTTGTGCTAGACTTATCAGAAAGCTGGAGAATAAAAAAAAAAAGAAATTATTCATGAAAAACTTGCATAATTAGTCTTATCATTTAACACTGTAAGAGCTGTTGGATGTCATTTTCATTTTATTCTACACCCTCCCTATGAAATCCTTTGTTCTGCATTTCCTTTCATTGAGTCTTCATGTATACAATCTCATAGAATGCTATGGAATTCATACTGGAGATGCATATTCAACCTTGACATGGTTATATATTTGTTTCCTATTCCCAGAGCATTGCTGTGTGTATGACCATTCTTAGACTTAGTTTACAATTGCCATGGAGGGGGGGGGGGGGGGGGCCCCCCCACGATGCCTGTATGGGGATATACACATGTCATGGCCGTAAAGTCTTTGCATTGCAGCATGGCAACAATTATCTCCACTGTCACATTTGGTGAGCCACCCGAAGATACTATATATATTTTCTTTCTCTCTCTCTATATATATATATATTTTATATATATATATATATATATATATATATATATATATATATATATATATATATACACATTCTATATATATATTAGGAATAAATAAATATATATATAAATTAATATTACAAATTATATATAATATATTACGAATATATGAGAAATAACACACATAAAAAATCACTGAGGTAAAACCTTTTTTGTCCCAATAAAACATTATGTTTATGTTTACCTTGGCTTGGTAAGATATTGCTGAATTTGTCATTATCTGAAATGTAAAAAGAGCTATAGTCTGAGCCCCGTACATAAATGACACAACCTTCTTTTAGCCTTTGCTGTGACTGACAGTACAAAAGACGAGCTCTGCAGATTTTCTTTTAATCACTTATTTTATGTCATCAACAACTCCTTCCTTAGCTAGTGTCATTTTTATTTTTTTATTTTTTTATACCTCCTTCGGTGTTTGTCATTGCCGGGAGATTGGTGTGTTAAAAGCTTTGTAAATGAATACAAAGAAAGCCTTGATTTTAATAAGTAAGAACTCCAGTTGGTGACTGTCATCTCCAAGTATCAAAAGTCCCTCTCGGAGAAGATGTGGAGAGGAGATCATCTTGGACAAAAGTGCTTTAAGGTTGGGCAGCCCTCTACTGAAGTGGCAAGGAGAGTGACATGGTGATTAGAGCTGTGCAGCGTTTGGGTATGTGAGACACAAGTCTACATCTCCAGTGAAGTTTTCCCCCCCAAAAGAGGGAAGTGGGGTTTTTAGGCAGCACAGTAGATAAAGTGAGATAATTGATAAACGACATGGGTCAAAGATAAAAGAAAAATTGTTTTATTTTATTGGCACCACTGTGACAATAGATTTAAAAGACATGAGCCTCATTTCAAGAATGCCATACAACAATCATATAATGAAACGTACAGTATTGCATGGACAAACAGTGCTTTTCACAGTATCATATTTCCTAAGAGCAGAAACAAGGGAAACAAAAAGTAAAACCTGACGCGTTTCAACTATTATCTGTGTAAGTCTTCTTCAGAGGATTACTTTTTTAGAAAAGACGTCTTTATCTGCTGGAATATAAAGCATAATGGTATAACATGCTTGTAAGCATGGAATAAGTACAGTCATCTCTTAGTAACTATACATGGTAAATACTGACATCGACCATTATAATGAAGCTTTATATATTTACCCACGTCTGTGTGATTGGTATTATGGGCTTCTTTACTTGAGGGTCTTTCTAAAATGATTTTCCTTCTCCATGCGGCTCCAGGGCGCTTCCCCACCGATCAAGGCGAGCCAGGCAACAGATTTCCGGGTGCAGGGCTTACAGGGGGTCACACGGGTTTTGACCAGCGGCAGCCGATTGAGCTGGGTGGGGTTCGGGACGGGGGGGGGGGGGGGGAGGGGGATAGAATCCAATTCCTGCATCAATATTCCAAAAGAGGGAAAAAGGGTTAAAGGAGTGTTGTTCTAATTCTAATGTATAAGTTATTTATCTTTTTTTGAGGCATCATATGTACGTTATATTCGGATGCCTTATCAGAGGGCTTGTCCCTCTTGCGGATAATATATAGCCTGTTGATATATGACCTATTATGGCATACATAATATGGCCTACCTATCCCATGTGCACCACTTTTTCTTCACGTGTGTATACCTTCCCTTTCCTCTTTCATTATAAATTCTATGTATTGGATGTTATTGTAAACAGACCCATGTGAGAAGTGGGGCGTTCGTGTGAGGGAAGGATAGAAGGGGGAAAGGAAAGGGGACTGGGGGGGAAGGGGAGGGGGGGGGGGGGGGGGGGGGGGGGACGGGGAGGGATGGGAAAAAGAAAAGAAAAGAATAAGAAAACGGAGCATGACTGTATGGCGCGCACATACAACCAGGGGGGCAGGGAATGGGAAAAGCAGGGGGGGGGGGTGGGGGGTGGGGAGGTGTGTGGGAGGTTGGGTTAGGGGGGGAAAGACGGGAGGAAGAGACAAGGGGGAGGGAGAGAAATGGGGGAGGGAGGGGGGAAAAAAGAAGGAAGAAAAGAGACCGGAGGGAGTGATGGGACGGGGATTGAGGGCAGGGTCGGGGAATGGGGAAAGGGGGAAAGAAGGAAGGGGAAAATGGTGAAGAATTGGTGAGGTACTTGTTGGTGTCGTGATTGGGAAGTGTATAGATGTGGAGTGGGAACCTAGAGTGATGAACTCTGTGCATGGCGAAATGATGTGCAAGTGGGAGTTAACTGTGAAAAAATAGTGTAAACTGTACAGTGCCAAATGGACATAGGTCGGAGTGAATGGTCAATGTGAAGAGACTGTGGATGGGACTACATGCTGAAAGTGCCAGGAGGAAGCGAGTGACGGGGGAGGGGGAGGGGAGGGGGAAAAAAGAAAGGAAAATGGGAAATGGGAAGGGGAAAATAAAGTGGCATGGTGCAAAAGATAAAATTATGATGGTGTGTCTTGGGTATGTTTCACTAAACACATAATGCAAGTACTTAACCAGACACATGGTATGTATTTGGATACGTATGAAAAAAGACATAGTTAGTATCAATAATTACCTTGTTGGGTCGAATGCCAGAGGCGCCCCCCTTAGTAGTGTTGCTATTGCACAAAACCTAATCCCCACAATGAGGGGAGCCACAGTGCCCTCTTGGGGGACCGTGCGGGAAGAAAAGGGGTATATGTCTGCAGCGTTAGATGTGTGTCTGCAGTTTTAAACCACCTGATGGAATGAGAGATACGCAGGGTAAATACTTTGGTCAGTCATCTAAATGGGATAGTATTAGGAAAGGAAGGGAAGGTGTACTTACTGGTTCGGTGCTGGTTGGATGCGTACCCTCACATGGAGATAAAAGTTACTCTCTCCTGTGGGGTATTTATGGGTATAGGCTAATTGGACTTATGAATATCAGGTGTGTGGAAGCGGATGGTAGGAGTGGGGAGTGGGCGGGAGGTGTGGAAAATGGGAGAGGGTGGGAGGGCCAGGAAAGGGGAGGGGGGAACCAGGAAAGGGGAGGGCCCGATACCTGTCACTCCAACGTTCGGCTGCGGCCGTCATGGCGGTCATTGGACCGCCTCGTGTGGCCTCCTCGGCGTTCCCGAAGGCCTGGGCGGTCCCGCAATTGCGTTGTCTCCGTCGCAAGTGCGTGACGTCACGCGCTGTGCGCACGCACGCGGCCTCGCGCATGCGCACTAGCGCTAGACTGGTGTCCGGAAGACAATCGGGGATGCCGCCGGCAAGGGGGATGTTCCTCGACGCCAATTATCTGGACCAGCCAGGGCATTGGCCGAGGGAGTATATGGAGGAGACACTGGTGGAAAAAGCTCCTCCTCCCCTTGCCGTGAAGCCGTGCACCTCGGTATGACCTGAACACACCTAGACCGATGGGGGCGGATGAGAGCCACCTAGAGGGGAAAATCAAGATGAAAAGAATGTTTTTATTCGTGCAAAGATTACAAGAATTATCCTTGCTTAATGGGCATAGTGATCTAAAAAAAAAAAAAAAAAAAAAAAAAAAAAATGCCTAGATCGTTCTTCATCAGTACACATATAGTTACCATCTAATCTTTAACAATACATGTAAAACATAGTACACACTGTATTGAGTTTTTAAGGAATGAAGTATCAATTTTAATGTTTAATAGACATGAAAACTTAGGCGCATAAATACATATAAAGGAATACCATGCTAAAGAGTATTGTGAAACTATGTGGTTATGAAGGGAAAGAACTGATTACTTTTATTGTGTTTTTCCTGAAACGAACCCCTTCAAAAAGGGGGCGAAAGAAATGGACTCGTTGAGTCCGGGTGGTGAGGTGGCATCTAGATTGAAGATCCATCTCTGCTCACACTGTAAAAGTGTTTTGTTCCAGTCGCCACCTCGATCGGGGATATGTATCCGATCGATGGCAGTGAATGTTATATTGGGCAAAAAAAAAAAGGCAGATAGTGATTGCCTATCTGCAAAAAAAAAAATGCCTAGATCGTTCTTCATCAGTACACATATAGTTACCATCTAATCTTTAACAATACATGTAAAACACCATGCTAAATGCCACCTCACCACCCGGACTCAACGAGTCCATTTCTTTCGCCCCCTTTTTGAAGGGGTTCGTTTCAGGAAAAACACAATAAAAGTAATCAGTTCATCCCCCCTCTGGGCCTACGGGTAGACATGTTTGGACTAACAGCATTCCGGGGTGGGACTCCTGCTTTCCCTTCATAACCACATAGTTTCACAATACTCTTTAGCATGGTATTCCTTTATATGTATTTATGCGCCTAAGTTTTCATGTCTATTAAACATTAAAATTGATACTTCATTCCTTAAAAACTCAATACAGTGTGTACTATGTTTTACATGTATTGTTAAAGATTAGATGGTAACTATATGTGTACTGATGAAGAACGATCTAGGCATTTTTTTTTTTTTTTTTTTTTTTTTTTTTTTAGATCACTATGCCCATTAAGCAAGGATAATTCTTGTAATCTTTGCACGAATAAAAACATTCTTTTCATCTTGATTTTCCCCTCTAGGTGGCTCTCATCCGCCCCCATCGGTCTAGGTGTGTTCAGGTCATACCGAGGTGCACGGCTTCACGGCAAGGGGAGGAGGAGCTTTTTCCACCAGTGTCTCCTCCATATACTCCCTCGGCCAATGCCCTGGCTGGTCCAGATAATTGGCGTCGAGGAACATCCCCCTTGCCGGCGGCATCCCCGATTGTCTTCCGGACACCAGTCTAGCGCTAGTGCGCATGCGCGAGGCCGCGTGCGTGCGCACAGCGCGTGACGTCACGCACTTGCGACGGAGACAACGCAATTGCGGGACCGCCCAGGCCTTCGGGAACGCCGAGGAGGCCACACGAGGCGGTCCAATGACCGCCATGACGGCCGCAGCCGAACGTTGGAGTGACAGGTATCGGGCCCTCCCCTTTCCTGGTTCCCCCCTCCCCTTTCCTGGCCCTCCCACCCTCTCCCATTTTCCACACCTCCCGCCCACTCCCCACTCCTACCATCCGCTTCCACACACCTGATATTCATAAGTCCAATTAGCCTATACCCATAAATACCCCACAGGAGAGAGTAACTTTTATCTCCATGTGAGGGTACGCATCCAACCAGCACCGAACCAGTAAGTACACCTTCCCTTCCTTTCCTAATACTATCCCATTTAGATGACTGACCAAAGTATTTACCCTGCGTATCTCTCATTCCATCAGGTGGTTTAAAACTGCAGACACACATCTAACGCTGCAGACATATACCCCTTTTCTTCCCGCACGGTCCCCCAAGAGGGCACTGTGGCTCCCCTCATTGTGGGGATTAGGTTTTGTGCAATAGCAACACTACTAAGGGGGGCGCCTCTGGCATTCGACCCAACAAGGTAATTATTGATACTAACTATGTCTTTTTTCATACGTATCCAAATACATACCATGTGTCTGGTTAAGTACTTGCATTATGTGTTTAGTGAAACATACCCAAGACACACCATCATAATTTTATCTTTTGCACCATGCCACTTTATTTTCCCCTTCCCATTTCCCATTTTCCTTTCTTTTTTCCCCCTCCCCCTCCCCCTCCCCCGTCACTCGCTTCCTCCTGGCACTTTCAGCATGTAGTCCCATCCACAGTCTCTTCACATTGACCATTCACTCCGACCTATGTCCATTTGGCACTGTACAGTTTACACTATTTTTTCACAGTTAACTCCCACTTGCTCATCATTTCGCCATGCACAGAGTTCATCACTCTAGGTTCCCACTCCACATCTATACACTTCCCAATCACGACACCAACAAGTACCTCACCAATTCTTCACCATTTTTCCCTTCCTTCTTTCCCCCTTTCCCCATTCCCCGACCCTGCCCTCAATCCCCGTCCCATCACTCCCTCCGGTCTCTTTTCTTCCTTCTTTTTTCCCCCCTCCCTCCCCCATTTCTCTCCCTCCCCCTTGTCTCTTCCTCCCGTCTTTCCCCCCCTAACCCAACCTCCCACACACCCCCCCACCCCCCCACCCCCCCCTGCTTTTCCCATTCCCTGCCCCCCTGGTTGTATGTGCGCGCCATACAGTCATGCTCCGTTTTCTTATTCTTTTCTTTTCTTTTTCCCATCCTTCCCCGTCCCCCCCCCCCCCCCCCTTCCCCTTCCCCCCCAGTCCCCTTTCCTTTCCCCCTTCTATCCTTCCCTCACACGAACGCCCCACTTCTCACATGGGTCTGTTTACAATAACATCCAATACATAGAATTTATAATGAAAGAGGAAAGGGAAGGTATACACACGTGAAGAAAAAGTGGTGCACATGGGATAGGTAGGCCATATTATGTATGCCATAATAGGTCATATATCAACAGGCTATATATTATCCGCAAGAGGGACAAGCCCTCTGATAAGGCATCCGAATATAACGTACATATGATGCCTCAAAAAAAGATAAATAACTTATACATTAGAATTAGAACAACACTCCTTTAACCCTTTTTCCCTCTTTTGGAATATTGATGCAGGAATTGGATTCTATCCCCCTCCCCCCCCCCCCCCCCCCGTCCCGAACCCCACCCAGCTCAATCGGCTGCCGCTGGTCAAAACCCGTGTGACCCCCTGTAAGCCCTGCACCCGGAAATCTGTTGCCTGGCTCGCCTTGATCGGTGGGGAAGCGCCCTGGAGCCGCATGGAGAAGGAAAATCATTTTAGAAAGACCCTCAAGTAAAGAAGCCCATAATACCAATCACACAGACGTGGGTAAATATATAAAGCTTCATTATAATGGTCGATGTCAGTATTTACCATGTATAGTTACTAAGAGATGACTGTACTTATTCCATGCTTACAAGCATGTTATACCATTATGCTTTATATTCCAGCAGATAAAGACGTCTTTTCTAAAAAAGTAATCCTCTGAAGAAGACTTACACAGATAATAGTTGAAACGCGTCAGGTTTTACTTTTTGTTTCCCTTGTTTCTGCTCTTAGGAAATATGATACTGTGAAAAGCACTGTTTGTCCATGCAATACTGTACGTTTCATTATATGATTGTTGTATGGCATTCTTGAAATGAGGCTCATGTCTTTTAAATCTATTGTCACAGTGGTGCCAATAAAATAAAACAATTTTTCTTTTATCTTTGACCCATGTCGTATCAATTATCTCACTTTATCTACTGTGCTGCCTAAAAACCCCACTTCCCTCTTTTGGGGGGGAAAACTTCTCTTTTTTAGTTCACTCTGAAGGGGTGAGCAGCAATCCATACTCCTGAGCAGCAATCCATACTCCTGAATAAGTGTCATGCTCCCAGCAGTCAGGGCTTCCCTTCACTAGGTTGTCTATACCCTGGAATTTAAAGCTGAAGTTTAATCAATGCAGACATTACATTGCAGGCTGTACATTGCTTCTCAAAGCACTCTGCCTCAGTACTCCTCTCAGGAGTCCAAAGCCATGATGCAAGTAGTGGGCTGGCTCATACGGGGTGTTGTGCAACAATAAAAATGCCTTTATGGGTGAATGTTAGTCTGGGCTGGTTGGTGTTGTTGCTGTGTAGACTGTCCTAGGTAATGCCCACATATGATGATGAGCCTCCATACTCACTTTGTAAAGCTTGTTTACCTAGCTTAGTGAGTAAAGTGAAACTGTGTTCACATCAATCTTTTAATCATGCGCAAGGAAAACATTTTAATATTCCCTTGAACGTGTTATTTAAAGTGAACATAAATTCACCTTATTTCCTAAGATAAAGGAACATACACTTTGCAAAATAAACAGTCTCTACTCCCTTAGTAAATTAACCCAAATGTGTCAAGTTTAAGCTTGTATTAAAGTAGAAGTATGGCCAAAGCTATTTAGGCTAAACTTCTCCTGTAGGTCACAGGAGTGCAGTTCGTTCTGCACTCCTGTGACACATTTTCAGCAGACAGCGAGCTAAAGTCCGCTGTCAGCTGATGTCACTCAGCTGTTTCAGGTCTATGCAGTCCAGGCGATCCACTGAGAGACTGAGCCTGCCCCTCCCACCCCCTCCACAGTCCAGTGCTCCAGTGAGTACTGACGAGACAGAGCAGAGAGCCCATGACTGACAGTTACAGCTCGCTGCTCAGAGCAGAGGGGCAGAACTTAGCGATCAGCAGTGTTTGATCGCTCAGTTCTCACTGCAGAGCCGTCAGGGGCCAGATGCAGCATCAATTGGATTGATGCTGCATCCACCTAGGTGAGTATAAATGTGTATAAATGTTCAATGCTTATCTTTTAACCTCCTTGGCGGTAACCCCGAGCCTGGCTCGGGTCCAGCTTTTTGTGCTGGGAGCGGTAACCCCGAGCCAGGCTCGGGCTTGCGTGCAGGATGCAGGGGGGAAGTTACTTACCTTTTCCCCTGGATCCTGCGATGTCTCCCCGCTGTGTGAGCGAGCCGTCCGCTCGCTCGATTCACACAGTGCCGGTCTCCGTTCCCTGCGACGTTACGACGCACGGGAGCGGAGATCGGCTCCAAATTTAAAAAAGTTTAAAAACACAACACACATACAGTACTGTAATCTTACAGATTACAGTACTGTATACAAAAAATACACACCCCCTTTGTGCCTAGTGGTCTGCCCAGTGCCCTGCATGTCATTTTATATAATAAAAAGATTTTTTTTCTGCCTGGAAACTGGAGATTGTCCATAGCAACCAAAAAGTGTCCCTTTATGTCAAAAGTGGTTTTAGACCAGCTAGAAAACACCGATAAAAAATTTAAATCACAATTTATCATCAAACAATAAATTTAATGACAGCGACTATTCTGCAACTGAGCAAATTTCAGTGTTTTTGATTTGATTACATTATTGAATCATTTTTATATATATTTTTATTATATTATAATTTATTATTTTGTGTTTCAAACTTTATCATACCCGGGATGTCTACTAGACTCTGGTTCGGACAGATTTAAGTGAGTTATTCATAAGAATTGCATGCCTACAATATAAAAACGCCAAATTTCCATGCAAAATAATTGTACCGCTTTCAGCACCAAATTCCAGACAGAATCATACCGCCAGGGAGGTTAAGGGTGAATTACTTTTGTACTTCACCAATAGTTATTAAAGTACTGCACATGTCAGAAGGATTGCATGTTTATTCTGCAGAGATTTTGCCTCTCCCTTTTTGAAAAGTGTTGAGATTGATGCATTGTAGATGTTTTGGTGGACACTGTCATAGGGAAACTGCCAACAAAGACAACAATAAAACATGGAGAAGCTATAACCCCTTCCAAAATATAAGACAATATTTTTGAAGATCCAGCTAGAGATCCACCTAGAGTCTGTCTTCTGTGTTCTTCCCCACTTAAATCAATTTGTTTTCTGTGTTGCATTGAATTCTATCAGGTTATTATTGTTCAGTAGTATACTGACATCTAGTGGAGGTTTGTAGCCACTACAACTTGTTTACTTATGTTATGTAGTATGCCCTTCTGTCCCTCCCGTTTAGTGCTAGTTAGTATAGTCCTAGCTAGATCCTCCCTGTTTTTCTTCATCTTCCCTCAGTCAGTGATAGTAATTCTAAGAGACAGTTTTTAGGAAAGACATTATATTCTAACTGGAAAACCATCCTCTGTGCTGCAGTTAGCTGAAGTTAAATTGTGTTGGGTTCAACATATGTCTTTTGAATAGTTAAGCTTCCTGTGTATAGTGCCAAGTCAGCAGATGACCATACTGTCTAGACAGACTGGATCTAAGGAAGTATGTCAATGCATAAAGTGGCATTTGAAACAACAGCCTAGATAAAGGCTTGTCATTATTTGTGTCTAGCTCAAGAAGAATCCTGTTTGGGTATATTTGCTCTAGTAATATCAGCAATTACATAATAACAAAAAATGAAAGGAGGTCGTATTAAAGACCATTACGAGTAAGCACACCTTCCCTTTTGTCTACTTGTTCTCAAAGCATTAGATTACCTATTTATGTCAATCAAAAAATATAGTACAGTGGATACAGGAGGCTCAACATAGCAATGAAAATGTTCGGCGAGAATACCTGCCTATTTGTAGAGAAGCAGATAGGGTCAGAAATAAATCATTAATCGATTAAACATAACAAGAGAGCATGAAAGCATTTCACATTTTCTCAGTAAAACATCTTTCTGTGTATATTGTAACTAAAGCTTTGTGCCTCCTCCTTTGGCTTTTTCTTCTTACCTGCTGACAAGTTATAAATAGGAATGCCCTCCCAAATATAAAGTAACAAGGGTCACCAAGCTATTTGCTGACAGGTACTATCTCTCATGTCAATCCACAGCTGAAAACCTAATTGACTGAGACAGGAGTTGGAGAGGAAAACGTTTAGGGCTAACTCCTCTGGGATAAGACATTGCTGAGAAAAGCAATAGCATGCCGAGGATGGCCTACCTTCATTTCCTTCGGGTTAAGATTCCTTTTTTTAAGAGATATATGTTGTAAGGCTTTCATTGATTAGATGGGTTGACTTTTCTTTCTCAGCAACAGTAATGATCTTGCAGGAGAAGGAGAATCTGGGGACATCTGTGCACTAAAACTCCAGCCGACATGAAAGGATAGATTACTTTGTGGCACTCTTATTTCTCTCTTTGATGTAGCTTCATGAACCACAACATGAACACTAAGTCCAACTGACATATGTCCAATGAATACAAAAGCTATTCAGGGGGAAAATTGTAAGAGGTGTTAGGGAAAGGGGCAATTACTTTAGGTGTCTTCTGTGAAGTTATCAACTTATCCCAGGTGATGTAATGGCATAGATAAGTGTGCCAAGAAACCTATACCTGAGAAAACTGCATGAATCTATTTTTGAACCATAGGAAAGTTTGAACAAAGGATTCAAAGATGTACTCATTGTAAGACCAAGTTAATCATTTGAGCGATTCAATATCTAGTATCATTAAGGAATATGTTTTGCTCCCATACTTGGACTAGTAGCTCTAAATTATAATGTGAAAATACTGTCATGTTGTCAAGTTGTTGACAGTTTGATGACAGTATAGACTGGAGAAACTGAAGTGAGATATGTTAATGCACTATTTATGTTCCACTTCCTATCTTTTGGCTGCAACACAAGCAAGGTGCATATATAAATAGTAAGATACATTTAGAAATTCACCCCAAGAAAAGTTACTATGATTCTCTAAGCTTGGTTTATATATTATTAAAGTGGAAGTAAACTACTCCCATGCATGAATTTTACCTATAGGTAAGCCTATATAAAGGCTTACCTATAGGTACTGTACTGTATAGGTATAGGTACTGTAAATAACTCCTAAACATGCACCGTTTAGGAGATATTTACTGTAGATGCCGCAGGTGACTTCATTGGTGCATGCGCTCTAAAGGAACCGCACTCCCATACCATTCCTATGCCATAAACAGCGGCTCCCATGTGCATAGAAATACAGAACAAGGGCCTTAGGCCTGCACCTAATGTTCTGTACCTACGTAGCAGCAGCTGTCTCCAATAGCAACAAAAAAAACTCACAACACCGTGCAGGGTTTTCCCAGCCTTTTCACAGCCCCTGACTCATGAAGACTAATCTCTGGTACTTCATTTTAAAACTCCATCCTTTTCCTCATGCCCCCAGGCAACAAGAGGTTCTTTCTCTCTGGCAGGACTTCCCCAATGCCCCAGGCAACAGTCTCTTTCTGGCAGAGCCTCAAACACATGGCCAGGCCTTAGACTCCAGGTCTCACTGTCAGGGTGGGCATGCCAGTAGACAAGATAACTCCTCTGGATGGACTTCTGTGCACAGGCAAAAACATATTCCATTTGTCTTGCTCACAAGAATCGGGCACTGGTTAATGCATATGCACATGCACGAACTTGCGCGCACACACAAGCCATCGTGCATTCTCGTGCGTGTTGGCGCTTGCATGCACCTGAGACAGATGCTGGTGCCAAATGGGCTATTTAAACTCAGACAGTGCTCAGAATCCATGCTTCTTTGTCTTCAGCCTACTGTGTAACCTGTGATTCTTTACCCTGCTTCCAGTTGCTGACCCAGCCTATCATGACCATTCTCTGAACTCCACCTACATCGACCTCTGCTTGTCCCCTGACCTCTGCTTCTGTCTGCTCTTTTGACTCCTGCTTCACTGATCAGTTCCAGACCCAGCTTGCTTCCTGACAACGCTCCTATCTATGCCCTGTACCCGATCTATCCCATCTGTGAATGACCCAGCCTGCCTGACTCTGCTACTCTGTCTATTGTCGCCAGTATCAGCAGCCTACCTGCTTGCTGAAGCCATCTGATGACTTTTCATGCACAGCATGGACACCTGCTGCTAGCAAGACCTACAGGCACTCTTGCCACTCTGCACTCTTGAGCCTCCTGTCTACACTATCAGGGGCCTCAAATCAGAAGTGTACGAGAGGCCTTCCTCATCATTTCAGGCTCTGCTACCAGGTACTGTACATTATACTCACCTAACGCAGCTGTTCCTCACACATCCATACCAGACCAAGGTCTGGGTGGGAAGACTCCGATCACCTGACTTCCTCCAAATATTTACTCTCTTCCAGCATGCTCAGTGGCCTGAAACTTCTACTGCTTGGCTAAAAGAGATATGCATATGCATAACTCAGTCTTACTGCAACTGTGGCAACAGTGACACCTATTGACAGAAGGGAGGAACGACAGTTAAACCAGGCTTAGGAGAAACCCTGAATGATCACAAAGACTATAAGTCAGCCAGGTTAGTTACCACCTAGCACAGCTAAATTTTATAAATAGACCCTGTTTAAGACAAGTGTGCTACAGCTGTTTTAAACTGACCATGCTAGGACTTGAGAGCTACATGATGCCATGCCTATGCAGGGTGTACCTGTAGTTCCATAGTTCCATAGTCAGTTTAAGCTGCCATGCCCTCATCCAGCCCTCCATCATGTGACTGACAGGTGCATTCTGTCTGCAGGGCGGATTAGTGAGTTCCTTGTAGGATGACGGTGGAAGCAACCAAGCATCTTCTGCAGGATCTGTCCCCAGCTCTTTGAACTGTGGGAGTGGAGGGGGACAAGCTGTCATGACCACAGCAAGAGGAAGCTAAAAAAATATAGCCAGTTCATTACTTTAAAAGACCATGTGGCTATGTGATGTTTAAATGTCTGATACCATTGCATGTTTTTTAAATCCATATCATTCAAATACACTTTAAGTTTAAAGGCAAGTTCCTTTTATGGTTCCTTTCTTATGATCAAAGAACAAATGTTAATTCCTTAGGGCTTACTGTATTTACTAGGTGCAAACACTGTTTTATTGCACAGAGCACAGTAACCCACAATTAGGCTTCTGTAGTGGAAAATCTGATTGGGTGATATTGTTTACTATAAAAAGCCATGGTGAGTAAATTTTTATAAAATAGAAGTATAGTAAAAATAAATAAAGGTTGCAGGAAAAAAAATTGCACTATTCCCCCATAAACACAGACAGCGATGACAGGGGAATCCCTTTGTCTGCTCCCAGCAGGAGGGGGCGGGACCAGGCAGAGGAAGCCGTTCCCCCTGGAAGAAGACAGTGATTATTGCTAGTGGCCATAGCAGCTGCTAGCAATAATCATAAGAAAATCCGGCAGGCATGTTCAACACAAGTTGAACGATCGATCAACCTGATACATTCAGCCTGCCCATTACGGTTTGAATCTCGGCTGGTTCCTGCTAAAGCGGCCGAGATTCGAACTGTGTATGGCTGGACAAAGTAAGTACATGTAAACCTAGTTACTAAAATAATGTTGACCACAAAGGGACTGCAGGAGATCAGTAGTATGCAATAAAGATGAAAAAAATATATTTTATAAAAAAATGGGAATTGTTTATGCTACAATGCTTTAGCAAACAAAATGTCATTTAGTAATTTTTTTTTTTGGGGGGGGGGGGGGGGTAAATTGAGCTTTATTTTGGCAATATTTGTCTATAAAAAAAAAATATTTTTATAGACAAAAATGCATTAATACAAAGTACAAATACAATACAAAATAGGTTTTCCTAAATTGAACATTTTTTAAATAGTTTTTTTTTCCCAAGAAAAAGTCTACATTTAATTCTATAATTTGTCCTATTAAAATTACAGTAAAATGATATTTTTGGTACAAAACAACGTTTTTTTTGTAAATGAAAACATTTTTCTTTTCAATTGAAAGGATATTTTTTGTAAATAAAATAAAAAATATCAAATAAAATTAATAAAAGAAATGAAAAAAAGATAATGGAAAAAAAAATAGAAACAGTATTTATCCATGTCTCCATGCTTTATTTTGTTGAGAAATTGCTTTCAAAAACATCCCCTTAGCATCTATAGCCGTGGCCATCTTGAATAAGGGCAGATGATTCCTGTGGCATCCTTATTTAACTGCCTTGGAAAGTGGGCTACATGACTTTTGCTGGTAAAGGTCTTCAGTCCCCTTTTGCATTGACACAAGTCCGTGCCTTGACATTAAGTCAGAGGACTTGTCAGAAACACAACAGGATGTGGGTGAACATTTTTATTAAAATGTTGTACTATTTTCAACATATTAATCTTTTCTTTTAAAGTATTGGGGGGAAAACAAAAACTCCCTGAGGATCAATTGCTTGTCCTCGAAAATGTTTTTTTTTTTAGCTTACAAATCTTTTTTCAACACAGAATTTTGACAGATGGACTTTTGTAGGGATATAGAACAATTGACAGCCATTTGAGAGTTTTGGAGGATCAATTGTCTGTCCTCAAATATCTTTTATATAATGTGATTATTATGCCCAGGAATCCCTTTAGAAAAAACAAAGCTTTTTTCAACACAGAATTTTGACAGATGGACTTTTATCGACATAGAGCAATCCACAGCCATTTGAGAGAACTCTTAAATCTAGAAGATACATTTTTGTCTAATTTTGATGGTAAATTCATAGTTTCTAAAAAAAAAATTGAAATTTTTACAGTAGATACTTAGCAGGGACTTTGAAAAACAGGGATTTTGAAAAGCAAGAGTAATATATTATTTTTATAATAAATGTTTTTTAAGATAAGAATAATAAATATACTGTATCATTACTGGTGTCCCACTGCTACCATAATCACTAATAATTATTGTTTCTGTTAGCAATAAACATCTGGCAGAAGTTTGAACCATTCCCTAGTCTATCCAATAGTAAAAAAAATTATATTTACCTCTTACTTCGCTTAAAGGCACACACCACCTTTTGCAAAAATGTACAAAAAAGGGGGGGATTTTGGAATTGGGACTTTAAATGAGGCGTACATATGGTAATATGGGCCTCCATCCCTGAATCAATGAAATGTAAAAGGGGAATTGGGACTTTATATGAGGCAGGTGGCAATTAGAAAAATTAATACATACGTGGTAGGCCAATGAGTTTATTGTCACACAGAGGGTATAAGATCGAACTCAGTATGAAATACATTGAAACCACCAATTATGTGAATTGAAGTAAAGTACAGTTCATAAAAACATACAATAAATTGTAAAATTACATATTCTAAACAGTTCATGCAATCATAACCTTAAAAACAAAATAGCAGCACATTCCAGTTGCCAATGAAGGAGTATATACTCTGTGTCGGAAAATGACAATTGTAACAAGGATAGTGATTATATGCAATGATGATAGACTAAAACAGTTTGCATTCTGTCAACGCGTTTCATGTAAACACACTTCATCAGGAACAGATGCATCAGTTGGTCTGTAAGAGATATAGATAAACAGATACTGGTAAGTTCTGCTAAGAACCCCAGCATCAAGGGAAGGGACATGGAAAGGTCATGAAATGGTTACTTACATGGGACTGGAAAGCAGGAGTATGTAATGCTGCAACTGGGGGGAGACCACTAGGGTAAGTTGTCTGTCACGGGAGCTGAGGAGACTAGACCACGCACGGGGCAGGTGCTCAAACACAAGACCCCCAGGAAGTTAGGTTCTCCGTATGGTGTAAGTGGTAATGCCGAGTGAGGCTTGGAGGGAGTCTGTGAATAAATGTGATACTATGAAGAGCTATCATATAATAATGATAGTGTATACCAAGGGAGAACTAAGTGTCCAAGGGGGAAGATGGGTGAACGGAGTGCAGAGGTTTACCAATAGCAACCATAGGACCATCCCAAGAGGGTGAATCTAAGGGCTCGGAGTGTATAGGACAAACGTGTGAATAGAAAGCTTGTAATTGCATGAACTGTCTAGAATATGTCATTTTACTATTTATTGTATGTATTTATGAACTGTACTTTACTTCAATTCACACAAATGGTGGTTTCAATGTATTTCATACTGAGTTCGATCTTATACCCTCTGTGTGACAAACTCCTACCACGTATGTATTCATTTTTCTAATGCATTGAATACTAGCACATTATGAAATGACAGTGAAAATTTAGAAATCAGCGCTGCTCCTACATCTATATGTGTTTATATCCCACATAAATGAATTAAAGTGCTATACACAATGACAATATGGCCAATTGACCAATTGGCCAATTAAAGTGCTATATGCCAAACTACAACATAGTGCATTAAAAAAATCATAAAAAATATTTTCATAAATAATACATGTAAAGTCCATGTATAAGTGTCCTATATTGTCAGAGGAAATTCATCAGAATATATCCTCTGTGTGACATTATTAGTAGTGATGGAAGCATATATCACTGGTGTGCTTGGAATAGTTCATCAAACATGCGGTTTGTGTTAGATGCAAAAATCTGATGTGATTCAGGTATTTTTCTTGTGCGCCCTTCCTGGTTCCCCACTCACCAAATGAAGCAGACAAAAAAGCCTGTATAACAGATGGCCTCCGTCCAAAGGATAGGTCGGTAGACTCCTGGGTAAGTTGGTGTGTTGATGTATCCTTCTCCGGAAAGGTATCCTCCCTCCTTCGCCACTGTATTGTAGGTCCTACACACACTTTACTCGGTCATAGACCATAAAGGTAAAGTTTGGACAAAGATGGAGGAAAGGGATATATAGTGTAATACTGCAGAGTTTATTTAAAAAGGGGTTTAAAATCATTACACTTACATCAATGCATAAAAAACGTTCAAAATTGTGAGGATTGTTTGGCATCCAAACAAATCCTCACAGATACTCTCTCGCTTGACTAGTTTCACCCCTCCCTCTGGGCGTCATCTGAAGCCATTATGAAATACTCATCTTAGAAGGAAGCCCTCACAGCGGTACCCGGTCACTCCTGAGAGGGCCTACTTCTTCTCCCGTCCTTTCTTCTGGCATCGTGGGCTCCAGCTCTGTGAGTGGCCAGAGCTGTGATGACGTCACTCCTGCACAAAAGCCCTCGGTTCCGGGCAAAAATTTCTGAAGGTCCGGCATGGTATGCTGGACCTTCAGAGTGCATGCGCCGCTGACGTCAAAGGCTGCATCCAGGGTGAATATCTCCTAATTGGTGCAGGTTTAGGAGATATTAATTTTACCTACAGGTAAGCCATATTATAGGCATACCTGTTGGTAAAAATAACAAAGCAGGGTTTACAACCGCTTTAAAGTATATGTAAACCCAAAGATTAAAGTTTTGTAAATACCTCCCTTATTGCTTTGTGAATGTAGTTGTGCAAAGTTTTTATACAGTACTGCATTATTGTTTGTAAATGTGCAAGTACGGCCTCATGTACACTGAACATTTTTACCATGGCTGTTAGGGATGTCGGGCTTTATTTCTGCCTCTAAATGCCCCTAGCTTTTGCGTCCATTGAGCTTTAATTTATTTTGATGGCCAGAATAATTTGTTATGCTGACCAATAAATAAATTGATGCCTAAGCGCTTTAAGCGCCTAAATGTGCCTAAACCTTTACAAGCATCAAGTGTTTTTTCTGCCAAAACGCTACTGCCAGGAGGAAAGGCATCTGGGAGAGATAGCCAAACGTCCAGTGTGCCTACATTTTTATTAATTACCCATGATCCTGCCTGCTTTCCCTTGCTTTTAAATGTATGATCAACATTATCTTGCCTGCTACAAAAGCTGCAGGAGTTTTGTCACTGCCTCGTATGAACTAAAGGCCTTTTAGCCATTTAGCAATCAAGACTGACACTGATTTACTGTAGCTGTAGTTGTTGGGAATATACAGTGGTGTGAAAAAGTGTTTGCCCCCTTCTCATTTCCTGTTCCTTTGCATGTTTGTCACACTTAAGTGTTTCGGAACATCAAACAATTTAAACAATAGTCAAGGACAACACAAGTAAACACAAAATGCAATTTGTAAATTAAGGTGCTTATTATTAAAGGTGAAAAAAAAAAAATCCAAACCATCATGGCCCTGTGTGAAAAAGTGATTGCCCCCTAAACTAATAACTGGTTGGGCCACCCTTAGCAGCAACAACTGCAACCAAGCGTTTGCGATAACGTGCAATGAGGCTTTTACAGCGTCCTGGAGGAATTTTGGCCCACTCATCTTTGCAGAATTGTCTAATTCAGTTACATTAGAGGGTTTTCGAGCATGAACGGCCTTTTTAAGGTCATACCACAACATCTCAATAGGATTCAGGTCAGGACTTTGGCTAGGCCACTCCAAAGTCTTCATTTTGTTTTTCTTCAGCCATTCGGTGGTGGACTTGCTGGTGTGTTTAGGATCATTTTCCTGCTGCAGAACCCAAGTTCGTTTCAGCTTGAGTACACGAACAGATGGTCGGACATTCTCCTTCAGGATCTCTTGGTAGACAGCAGAATTCATAGTTCCTTTTATCACGGCAAGTCTTCCAGGTCCTGAAGCAGCAAAACAGCCCAGACCATCACACTACCACCACCATATTTTACTGTTGGTATAATGTTCTTTTTCTGAAATGCAGTGTTCCTTCTACGCCAGAAATACTTGGACACACACCTTTCCAAAGAGTTCCACTTTTGTCTCATCGGTCCACAGAATGTTGTCCCAAAAGTCTTGGGGATCATCAAGATGTGTTGTGGAGAAATTGAGACGAGCTTTGATGTTCTTTTTGCTCAGCAGTGGTTTTCTCCTTGGAACTCTGCCATGCAGGCCATTTTGGCCCAGTCTTTTCCTGATGGTGGAGGCATGAACGCTGACCTTAACTGAGGCAAGTGAGGCCTGCAGTTCCTTGGACAATGTTGTGGGGTCTTTTGTGACCTCTTGGATGAGTCATCGCTGCGCTCTTGGGGTAATTTTGGGCGGCCGGCCACTCCTGGAAGGTTCACCACTGTTCCATGTCTTCGCCATTTGTGGATAATGGCTCTCACTGTGGTTCGCTGGATTCCCAAGCTTTGGAAATGGCTTTATAACCCTTTCCAGACTGATAGATCTCAATTACTTTCTTTCTCAATTGTTCCTGAATTTCTTTGGGTCTCGGCATGATGTGTAGCTTTTAAGGATCTTCTGGTGGACCTTACTGTGTCAAGCAGCTCCTATTTAAGTGATGCCTTGATTGTGAACAGGTGTGGCAATAATCAGGCCTGGGTGTGGCTAGAGAAATTGAACTCAGGTGTGGACAACCACAGTTATAGTATGTTTTAACAAGTGGGGGCAATCACTATTTCACACAGGGCCATGATGGTTTGGATTTTTTTTCACCTTTAATAATAAACACCTTCATTTACAAATTGCATTTTGTGTTTACTTGTGTTGTCCTTGACTATTGTTTAAATTAGATTGATGTTCCGAAACACTTAAGTGTGACATACATGCAAAGGAACAGGAAATGAGGAAGGGGGCAAACACTTTTTCACACCACTGTATATATATATACAGTATCTCACAAAATTGAGTACACCCCTCACATTTTTTAAAATATTTTATATATCTTTTCATGTGACAACACTGAAGAAATGACACTTTGCTACAAATGTAAAGTAGTGATTGTACAGCTTGTATAACAGTGTAAAATTAGCTGTCCCCTCAAAATAACTCAACACAGCCTTTAACCACTTCAGCCCCGGACCAATTTGCAGCCAAAGGACCAGGCCCCTTTTTGCGATTTCGGCACTGTGTCGCTTTTAACTGACAATTGCGCGGTCGTGCGACGTGGGCTCCCAAACAAAATTGGCGTCCTTTTTTTCCCACAAAATAGAGCTTTCTTTTGGTGGTATTTTATCGCCCCTGCGGTTTTTATTTTTTGCGCTATAAACAAAAATAGAACTTTTTGCTATAATAAATATCCCCAAAAAATATATATAAAAAATTTTTTTTTTTCCTCAGTTTAGGCCCATACGTATTCTTCTACATATTTTTGGTAAAAAAATTGCAATTAGCGATTATTGATTGGTTTGCGCAAAAGTTATAGCGTTTACAAAATATTTTTATATTTTTTTTTTTTTACTAGTAATGGCGGCGATAAGCGATTTTTTATTGTGACTGCGACATTATGGCGGACACACATCGGACATTTTTGACACATTTTTGGGACCATTGTCATTTATACAGAAATCAGTGCTATTTAAATGCACTGATTCCTATGTAAATGACAGTGGCAGTGAAGGAGTTAACCACTAGGGGGCGGGGAGGAGTTAGTGTGACGTGTCGTGTTTTTTTTTACAGTAGGGGGCGCGGCTGATGTCTGACGTCACTGATCGGCTGTTCCCGATGACAGGGAACAGCAGATCAGTGACAGGCAGTGTAGGAAGCGCGGGGAGAGGTTTGTTTACACAGACCTCTCCCCGTTCTTCAGCTCTGTGACCCGATCGCGGGACAACAGCAGCGATCGGGTCCACTGGTCCCGCTGGCGTGGTCACGGAGCTCACGACCGGGTCGCGAGCACGCCGCTGGCGGTGCGTGTGCGACCCCATGGCTAGGCAATTAAAGGGCACGTATATATACGTGCTTTTGCCTAGCCGTGCCATTCTGCCGACGTATATTTACATGCAGCGTTCGGGAAGCGGTTAATGTCTAAACCGCTGGCAACAAAAGTGAGTACACCCCTAAGTGAAAATGTCCAAATTGGGCCCAAATTGTCAATATTTTGTGTGGCCACCATTATTTTCAAGCACTGCCTTAACCCTCTTGGGCATCAAGTTCCCCAGAGCTTCACAGGTTCCTGCTGGAGTCCTCTTCCACTCCTCTATGACGACATCACAGAGCTGGTGGAGGTTAGAGTCCTTGCGCCTCTGCACCTTCTGTTTGAGGATGCCCCACAGATGCTCAATAAGGTTTAGGTCTGGAGACATGCTTAGCCAGTCCATCACCTTTACCCTCAGCTTCATTAACAAGGCAGTGGTCGTCTTGGAGGTGTGTTTGGGGTCAATATCATGTTGGAATACTGCCATACGGCCCAGTCTCCGAAGGGAGGGGAATCATGCTTTGCTTCAGTATGTCACAGTACATGTTGGCATGCATGGTTCCCTCAATGAACTGTAGCTCCCCGGTGTCGGCAGCACTCATGCAGCCCCAGACCTTGACACTCCCACCACCATGCTTGACTGTAGGCAAGACACACTTGTCTTTGTACTCCTCACCTGGTTGCAGCAACACACACTTGACACCATCTGAGCCAAATAAGTTTATATTGGTCTCATCAGACCACAGGACATAGTTCCAGTAATCCATTTCCTTAGTCTGCTTGTCTTCAGCAAACTGTTTGCAGGCTTTCTTGTGCATCATCTTTAGAAGTGGCTTCCTTCTGGGACGACAGCCATGCAGACCAAATGAATGCAGTGTGCGGCGTATGGTCTATGCACTGACAGGCTGACTCCCCACCCCTTCAACTTCTGTAGCAAAGCTGGCAGCACTCATACGTCTATTTCCCAAAGACAACCTCTGGATAGGACGCTGAGCATGTGCACTCAACTTCTTTGGTTGACCATGGCGAGGCCTGTTCTGAGTGGAACCTGCCCTGTTAAACCACTGTATGGTTTTGGCCACCGTGCTGCAGCTCAGTTTCAGGGTCTTGGCAATCTTCTTATAGCCTAGGCCATCTTTATGTAGAGCAACAATTCTTATTTTTCAGATCCTCAGAGAGTGGTTTGCCATGAGGTGCCATGTTGAACTTCCAGTGACCAGTATGAGAGAGTGAGTGCGATAACACCAAATTTAACACACCTGCTCCCCATTCACACCTGAGACCTTGTAACACTAACGAGTCACATGACACTGGGGAGGGAAAATGGCTATTGGGCCCAATTTGGACATTTTCACTTAGGGGTGTACTCACTTTGTTGCCAGTGGTTTAGACATTAATGGCTGTGTGTTGAGTTATTTTGTGGGGACAGCAAATTTACACTGTTATACAAGCTGTACACTCACTACTTTACATTGTAGCAAAGTGTCATTTCTTCAATGTTGTCACATACTACAGTTGTACACAAACTGCAAACTGTGAGGGTGTACTCACTTTTGTGAGATACTGTGATGTATATATATATATATATATATATATATATATATATAAAATGCAACATTACCAACGTACCCCCCTATATTTTTGCTATTAAAGCAGTATTAAACCCAAAAGCCAACATTTATTGTATTGCAGCTTACCAATTCTTAGTTTTCTTTTTTAGATTTTCTTTTTTCTATTGTCATCTAGTGATCCAGCCAGTAAGTCTTTTGTTTTTCAACAGAACAAGGTCTCTTCAAGATGTACAAATTTACAGGGAAGAGACAACCCAGTTAACACTTACAGGGGTGCTTACAACGATTAGCTTTTATTTTTTCATGTACAGTAAATAATAATATCCTAAAAGGAAAAAAAAAAGTTTGCTGTAACTGTGTATAAGGCATTAGTGGGAGTTTGGCTTCAGTTTGTTCATGTATTTAAATGTGCTATCTTTGCCCATTATCCAGAGTGGGGTGTACTTTAATATGGTGGGTGACTGGCCAGATCACCAGGTGAAAACATAGGGCAAAAAAGGCTAAAAGAAAAATGGTGCAGCCACCACATCTAATGATTGGTAAGCTGCTATATATTACATTTTTGGTTTTGGGTTTAATGCTGCTATACTAATAAAAAAAGATTATATATCATATGAGCCTGAGGTAGTGGAAGTGCTCAATCATGCTGGATAAATATTTAAGTTAATACATGAATTATGTTGAAATAGCATCATTTTACATATGATGCATTCTTTTTTGAATGAGAATTGAATTAGCATTGAACAATTTTGTATCTAAATGAAATGTAAACAATATAAATTGTATCTTTTACTTTTAAATATGATCTAGAAAAAATTACCTTCCTAGACACTGTAACCATCATAAATAAGGATAGAAAAATAATAACAAAGTTATGTAGAAAAGCATAGTCTATTAATGTATTGAAAGCAGAATATATAAAAATGTTGTCCCAATGGAACAATGCTTGAAAGGGAAGTTTAGTGTTTTTTCCCCCTTCCAGACCAGGGATATTTTGCTATTCAGCACTGTACTAATTTAACTGGCAATTGCGCGGTCATGCAACACTGTATGCAAATTACTTTTTATAATTTTTTTCACACAAATGGAGCTTTTCTGGTGGTATTCGATCCCCACTGTTTATATATATATATATATTTAAAAAAAGACTGAAAATGTAAATGTAAAAAAAAAAAAATTTTCCACTTTCTGCTAAAAAACATATCCAATATGAAAAAAAATCAAAAAGCCAAATTTCTTCATACATTTAGGCCAAATGTATTATTCATGTCTTCGGTGAAAAAAATCCCAATATGTATATATAAATTGGTTTCTGCAAAACTTATAGTGTCTACAACTACGGTATATATACTGGAATATACGCAGCTCTATGTTATGGTTATGCAGTAATCTTTCCCTGTTTGCTTACCTCTCCTCATGTGTTCCAACTAAGAGGCCAGCCACTCTCACCTGGTGGGTTTTATAACCTCTCCTCTAAGCATGGCTCCACCCTAGGCCCTATCAGGGAACCCTATATTAACCTGTGCACTGCAAAGCCAGTGGTGCTGATCAACCATTGTGTATCCGTGGTGTGTTTGGCTTCCTGGTTCCTGCTTGTCGTGTGCTCTATGTTTATCTCTGTTACCGACCTTGGCGTGTTCTCAACGATTCCTGTCTGCTTGTGATCTTGACCCTTTGGCATGTCCCCGACCATCCCTGTCTGCCTGTGACCCTGAACCTTTGGCGTGTACTCTGTTGTTCCTGTTTACCCTGACCTCTGCCTTATCCCCTTACTATCCTTGTCATTCCAGCCTGCTGCTTCCTTCTCCTGTAGTCTACTGTGGGCGTGAGCTGTGAGACCCTGGGGGCCGCGACCTGGAGCCAGACTGCAGCGAAGTCCATCCTCACCACTAGAGGCTCTGGCGAACACCTGCTGGCTCTTAAGCCCCATACACACGGTCGGATTTTCGCATGGATTCTGTCCGATCGGACAATGTTGTTGAAAAATCAGACCGTGTGTATGCACCATCGGACAGTGTATGTCGTATTGTCCGACGGACAAAGTCCTATCTCCTGCTGGATAGATTTTCCGACAACACGGTCCGATCACACCAAATCTGATCGTGTGTATGGTAGTCCGACTGGACAAAGTGCTACGCATGCTCAGATCACATTACAAGACCAAAGCTATTGGCTACTAGCCTCTACGTAGTCCCGTCGTAGGCAACAAACGTCACCATGTTCAGAATGATCGGATTTTCCGACAACTTTGTCCGTGTGTACGCAAAACCAACATCAGACAAAGTATGACGGACATGGTCTGACGGACCTGGTCCTCGGATAATCCGCGCGTGTGTATGGGGCTTTAGACTCCGCGCCCTAGGTAATCTATGCTCTAGTTCCCACTGGGATCTGTTAGTGATCCAGTAGACCTTTGTCCTGAATCTCCCTGGGTACAATCCGCAGCAGTCAGTCCTAAGGTCCACTACCTAGTGGTGCACTTCCAATTCCTACTGAGGGCACCTGTCACCTGGTCTCAGGTGACCTGACACTCTAGAAGCTATACTATAATGGCGGTGAACAGCAACTTATAGCGGGACTGTGATAGGGTGGTG
>CM053028.1:459427213-459457634 GCA_028564925.1 Lithobates sylvaticus
ATGCGATGCTGTACCCAAAACAAAATTGATGTCCTTTTGTTCCCACAAATAGAACTTTCTTTTGGTGGTATTTAATCACCTCTGAGATTTTTTTTTTTGCGCTATAAACAAAAAAAGAGCCCCAATTTTGAATAAAAATAAATATATTTTTTTACATTTTGCTATAATAAATATCCCAAAAAAATGTAAAAAACTAATTTCTTCATCAGTTTAGGCCAATATGTATTCTACATATTTTTGGTAAAAAAAAATAAAAAAATCGCAATAAGCTTATATTGATTTGTTTGCGCAAAAGTTATAGCGTCTACAAAATAGGGGATAGATTTATGGCATTTTTTTTTACTAGTAATGGCAGTGATCTAGATTTTTAGCGGGACTGTGACATTGAGGTGGAGAGAGCGGACACTTTTGACACTTTTTTGGGATCATTGACTTTTATATAGCGATCAGAGCTATAAAAATGCACTGATTACTGTGTAAATGTCACTGGCAGGAAAGGGGCTAAATGTGTTCCCTCATGTGTGTTTCTAACTGTGGGGGGAGGGACAGACTGAAGGAGGAGACAGATCGCTGTTCCTAATTACTAGGAAGAGCAGATCTGTCTATCCTCCCCTGTCAGAATGGGGATTTGTGTGCTTATATACACAGATCCCCGTTCTGGCTCTTGTGCCCGTGCCAGCGACCGCAGGTGGTTGGCAGACATCACGGCCGCGGGTATCAGGCGGTGTGTGCGCGCCTGCTATGGCTCTTTAAGGAGCCGACGTACCAGTACAACGATTCGCAGGAATAAGCCGACCTGCCACCGCATAATGATGGTGGCTGGTCGGCAAGTGGTTAAACAAGTTGCAGGATCGGGAATCATTTACTTTGATTCATTTCTGTACACTGTTGATTTCCTAAAGGAATGCGAGTCTCCTCAGTCTCCAGAACTTATGTGTACAAGCTGCCACCAGCCTGTGCACATCCCCCTGCCCCCTCCCTCCACTGCTGTGATAGGGGGTGCAGGCAGGGAGTGTTCACTCCATCGCTCTGAGAGAGACTGTGCAGCCGAAACTAGAAGAAGAGCATTGGGACCTGTGGCTCTGAGCTGCTGTATCCCTGCACAGCAAGTTCCTGCCCACTCACATTGCTTTGCAAGTTTGCATCAATCCAGGGTGGACTGATGCAGTTTTGCAAAGCAATGTGTGTGGTCCAGGCAGGTGCATTTATGGGGGTGCTGGAGGAAATTTTGGGGGTGCTTCAGCACCCATCTAGTGCTGCCCCTGTCTCTTCATGTCATCTCAGACAGACTTGATGATGTTGACATCAGGGCTCTGTGGGGACAAAAACCATCACTTCTAGAACTCCTTGTTCTTCTTTACACTGAAGATATTTCTTAATGACATTGTTTGTATGTTTGGGGTCATTGTCGTGCGGCAGAAAACATTTGGGGCCAATCATATGCCCCACTGATGGTATGGCATGATTGATATGTATCTGCTTGTATTTCTGAGCATTGAGGACACCATGATCAAGAAACGTTGAGGACTGTAGATGCAGGGGTCAGCTAAAGAAACCTAATGCAGCAGATGAAAGACACATCATGAACTTGACGGGGCATTCAATAGTTTCAAACTCTTAGGGAATCGCATTGAATACTGACTCAGAGAGGTTCTGATTTTTACAGATTCGCCACCTACTAGAGTTCTTAACGAGCAGCCATGACTGGTCTAGTCATCAGATGGCGTTCAAATACAGGTGCCGTACTAACCCGACGACTAAGGGTCTGGTCTCTTTAATATATTCTTCCATATTGGATAATACAACTTTTCTTACACAGATCTATTGTTCAAGGTGGGATTGAGACTTTGTGACCTTGAAACCCCCTGAGGAATGGAACAAGAGATTCACAAATCTTCTTGTAATGTTACAGCAATTGAGAATTCATATAAGGCTCTGACTTGATGGTATTACACTCCAGCTAGGACTGCACGATGTTTTCCAACCTCCCCATCCACCTGTTTCAGGGGATGCTCGGACCAAGGTGATATGAAACATATTTGGTGGACTTGTCCAAAAGTTAAGAGGCTATGGATCAGGGGCGTACCTAGAGCATTTGGCACCCGGGGCGGATCCTATATCTGGCACCCCCCCATTAAAATGTAAAAATACCCCACTGTGCCCCCTGCATCCTTCAATATCTCTTTGTCACTACTGTGTACCCCCTCTCCACAACTGCACCTCTGGACCCCTTTATGTTACACAGCACCCTGCATCTCTGGACCCCTTAACATTACATAGCACCCTGCCCTTCTGGACCCCTTTACATTAAACAGCACCCTGAACCTCTGGACCCCTTTACATTAAACAGCACCCTGAACCTCTGGACCCCTTTACATTACACAGCCGCTGTACCCCTTTACATTACATAGCACCCTGCCCTTCTGGACCCCTTTACATTAAACAGCACCCTGAACCTCTGGACCCCTTTACATTACACAGCACCCTGCCCTTCTGGACCCCTTTACATTACATAGCACCCTGCCCTTCTGGACCCCTTTACATTAAACAGCACCCTGAACCTCTGGACCCCTTTACATTACACAGCACCCTGAACCTCTGGGCCCCTTTACATTACACATCACCCTGCAGCTCTGGGCCCCTTTACATTACACAACACCCTTATCCTCTGGACCCCTTTACATTACACAACACCCTGCAGCTCTGGGCCCCTTTACATTACACAACACCCTGCAGCTCTGGACCCCTTTACATTACACAACACCCTGCAGCTCTGGACCCCCTGCATGTAAAGCCCCATACACACGGTCGGACAATCCGCGGACCAGGTCCGTCGGATCATGTCCGTCGTACTTTGTCCGATGTTGGTTTTGCGTACACACGGTCGGACAAAGTTGTCGGAAAATCCGATCATTCTGAACGTGGTGACGTTTGTTGCCTACGACGGGACAACGTAGAGGCTAGTAGCCAATAGCTTTGGTCTTGTAATGTGATCTGAGCATGCGTAGCACTTTGTCCGGTCGGACAACCGTACACACGATCGGGTTTGGTGTGATCGGACCGGGTTGACGGCAAATCTTTCCAGCAGGAGATAAGACTTTGTCCGTCGGACAAATCGACGAACACTGTCCGATGGTGCATACACACGGTCTGATTTTTCAACAACCTTGTCCGATCGGACAGAATCCATGAAAAAGTCCGACCGTGTGTATGGGGCTTTACACAGACCCCCCCTTCAGTGCAGACCCCCCTTCAGTGTAGCCCCCGTTCAGTGCAGACCCCCTCTTCAGTTTGGCCCTGTTCAGTGCAGACCACCTCTTCGGTGTAGCCCCCGTTCAGTGCAGACCCCCTTTTCGGTGTAGCCCCCGTTCAGTGCAGACCCCCCTCTTCTGTGCAGCCCCCCTCTTCAGTGCAACCCCCCCCTCTTCAGTCTAGTCTAGCCCCCGTTCAGTGCAGACCCCCCCCCATTCAGTACCTCAGATCAGCGCGGCGGCACGTGCTCAGCAGATCCCCTCCTCCTGTTTACACATAAACAGAGAGGAGGGGGAGGCGGCTGCTCGGCTCTGCCTGTGTGACATCCGGGATCGCACAGGCAGGCAGACAGCCCGCAGCCGCAAGAGGCCACCGCTTCAATCGCGGAGGGGGGTGCCGGCCTGACACCCCCCGTGTGTGGTACCCCCCGCCGCCCACTTAGTACGCCTCTGGGCGGCGCCGGCGGCTTCACTCTGCTCGGCTGTTTGAGACAGCCGAGACAGAGCGGCGAACACCCCCCTCCCCCTCACCTGCCGCTGCCTGTCACCGCGCCGCTGCGGCGCGATGTCTCTGCTTCAATCGCGGAGGGGGGCGCCGGCCTGACACCCCCGCCAGTGTGTGGCACCCGGTGCGGCCCGCACCCCCCTTAGTACGCCACTGCTATGTATCCAGGTGTATATGCTGATCGATACGATCCTCTTCCTTAATTTGCAGAAAAACCCATGGGAAGCACTCCTTCACTAACCAATCCCAAACATAACATCTCAGGAGCGTACACTAGTTACTGATATCTTTATGGCTACAGACCTCGTACCCAAGAGGAGTTTGTCCACCGTATAAGCTTCCCTTGCCTAGTACCAGCATTATCCAAGATCCCTTAGCCCACCCAGTCACTAGCCATAACTCAGTGTAGGGTGGTAAGAAACATAAGACTGTTTATTGAAACACAGGCACAAAGAGATATACACTCAGGTACAATCCCCCTTAATTGCATAATGACACAGGGTGGGGTAAACTATATTCAGTAATAAGAGACACAGGTATATTCAAACTTTTTAACAGTAGACAGTCTTATCAGCAGGAAGGGCTGTTGGAGAACCCCCCCCCCAGCAACTAATAGCTGAAGGAATTAAACTAATAGGAATTGGGGTGCAGAAAAATGGCCTGATGCATCAAAATTTGGAGAGTGGTACAATAATGAGTGTCTGCAGGCATCAGTAATGCATGGTGGAGATTTCTTGCAAGTCTGGGGCTCCATTTCTGCAAATGGAGTTGGAGATCTAGTCAGGACAAGACCTGGTGTCACTGTGTAAACCCCCTCCCTCCTCTGATGCCATAAAATGCAAGGAGGATTCTATTATCGACCTGGCGAGAGCAGCATGCTGTCACTTGTAAACACACATGAAAGCAGAGGAAGCGAGTAGTAGAAGACTTCCTCTGCTTGCTTCTGTGTCTACAGGTGACAGTGGAAGGTTGGTGAGCACAGGGTCAGTGCCAGAGGTGCATTCTGTTATCATTGTGTTTGGTTGCAGAAATATTTTAAATATCCCATCTGTTAATGGGGAAATGTCATATTTTCTTATTAAAGTCACAATTTCTAATAAAGCCTCCAATGCCTAGATACCTTATCTGACTTCATACAGAAGGAATGTAATTACAAACTGACCAAGTCCTTAACCACTTAAGGACCGCCTCACGCCGATATATGTCGGCAGAATGGCACGGCTGGGCACAATTACTTACCTGTACGTGGCCCTTTAAGAGCCCAACCGCTGGCAGCACGCTCGTGACCCGGTCCTGAGCTCCGTGACCGCCAGCGTTGCCAACCTACCAGATTGAAATTTACTGGCACTACACCCAAAATTTACTGGCACAGCCACGTTTTTACTGGCATTTCACAAAAGTAACAAAATTAAATTTTTAGGTGCAAATTTGAGTATCTAGGCTACAAACAAGTACGCTAGGCAAATAGCAATGTGATTTAAGGTAGATATTAAGGTAAAAAAACATATTTTTGTTATTTTCGATATAAGGGCGGATTATTTAGTCCAAAAACCTCCTGCCACCATCACGCCATGCGGCCTGCCTCCATCACCCCCTGCGGCCTGCCACCAACACCCCCTGCCACCATCACCCCCTGCGGCCTGCATCCATCACCCCCTGCGGCCTGCCTCCAACACCCCCCCTGTGGCCTGCCACCAACACCCCCTGCCACCATCACCCCCTGCGGTCTGCCACCATCACCCCCTGCGGCCTGCCTCCAACACCCCCTGCGGCCTGCCTCCAACACCCCCTGCAGCTTGCATCCATCACCCCCTGCGGCCTGCCTCCAACACCCCCTGCGGCCTGCCTCCATCACCCCCTGCGGCCTGCCTCCAACACCCCCTGCCACCAAGACCCCCTGCAGCCTGCCTCCATCACCCCCTGCGGCCTGCCTCCATCACCCCTTGCGGCCTGCCTCCAAAACCCCCTGTGGCCTGCCTCCATCACCCCCTGCGGCCTGCCTCCAAAACCCCCTGCGGCCTGCCTCCAACACCCCCTGCAGCCTGCTTCCATCACCCCCTGCGGCCTGCCTCCATCACCCCCTGCGGCCTGCCACCATCACCCCCTGCGGCCTGCCTCCATCACCCCCCCTGCGGCCTGCCTCCGACACCCCCTGCGGCCTGCCTCCGACACCCCCTGCAGCCTGCCTCCATCACCCCCTGCGGCCTGCCTCCGACACCCCCTGCGGCCTGCCTCCATCACCCCCTGCGGCCTGCCTCCGACACCCCCTGCAGCCTGCCTCCATCACCCCCTGCGGCCTGCCTCCATCACCCCCTGCGGCCTGCCTCCATCACCCCCTGCGGCCTGCCTCCATCACCCCCTGCAGCCTGCCTCCATCTTCCCCCTGCGGCCTGCCTCCATCACCCCCTGCGGCCTGCCTCCGTCACCCCCTGCTGCCTGCCTCCATCACCCCCTGCGGCCTGCCTCCGACACCCCCTGCTGCCTGCCTCCGACACCCCCTCCCCCCTCTGTCTCCATCTTCCCCCTCTGCCACCATCTCCCCCTCTGCCTCCATCTTCCCCCTCTGCCTCCATCTTCCCCCCCCTCTGCCTCCATCTTCCCCCTCTGCCTCCATCTTCCCCCTCTGCCTCCATCTTCCCCCTCTGCCACCATCTTCCCCCTCTGCCACCATCTTCCCCCTCTGCCACCATCCCCCCCCTCTGCCACCATCTTCCCCCTCTGCCACCATCATCCCCCTCTGCCTCCATCATCCCCCTCTGCCTCCCTCTCCCCCCTCTGCCTCCATCTTCCCCCTCTGCCTCCATCCATCCCCTGCGCCAGCAGCCTGCCATCATCACCTTCTGTCATCGTCGTCGACTCACACTGGGCTCAGCCGCTCAGCTGTCACTTCGTCCATGCCCGGCCTCTAAAATACTCTGCGTGGAGTGGACTCAGGATTCGGAATATGGATGCAGGGCTCCGTTCCGAATCCACATGCTGCTCAACCTCCTCCTGGACTGGTTATAGAGAGTTTTAAAAACTGGCGCTCCTGGCGGTGGCGGGATGTTCTATTTCATCACTCGCCTCGCCACTCGTCAGCATAGCGCGCTGCACAGCCTCTGAGACCCGCCCCTTCCGCCGGCCGAATACAGGAGGATCTGCTCGGCTCGGCAAGCTCCGGAACTGCGCATGCGCAGTTCCATGCCGGAACGGTCACCGATATTTTTACTGGCACGTTCCCGTAACTACGGACATTTACGGGCGCCTGAAAAAGTGCCCGTTTTTACGGGCTGCCCGTAAAAATACGGGCGGTTGGCAACACTGATGAGATTTTGTTTACCAAAAATATGTAGAAGAATATGTATCGGGCCTAAACTGAGGAAAAAAAAAGTTTTTTTTTATATATTTTTTGGGGATATTTATTATAGCGAAAAGTAAAAAATATTGCATTTTTTTCAAAAATTGTCGCTCTATTTTTGTTTATAGCGCAAAAAATAAAAACCGAAGGGGCGATCAAATACCACCAAAAGAAAGCTCTATTTGTGGGAAAAAAAAGGACGCCAATTTTGTTTGAGCCACGTCGCACGACCGCGCAATTGTCAGTTAAAGCGACACAGTGCCGAATCGCAAAAAGGGGCCTGGTCCTTTGGCTGCAAATTGGTCTGGGGCTTAAGTGGTTAAAAGAACACGTTGCTTGCAGTGGGGGTTGACCATTTCCTTACACACAAGTCCTATTACTACAGATATAACTTGGAATATTCAGTCTTGCCTCCAGAGCTACATCATGCATGCGTCTGGTCTGACTATTTGTATCTGTCATTGCTTAATTAAATCTTATACCTTACAAGTGTTTGTGTGATCTCTCTTTGCACATCTCGAATACAATAATCGTGATAAAACATCTGTTCACTTGTTCTGCTGCTAAAGTGCCAATATTTCCATCACTCCATTTTTGTGATGCTGAAAAAAAAAAAAAAAAAAACTCTCTGACAATCAGCTAAGTGGCTCCTTTTCTTTTTAACTCTACTGCTTTTTAAGATGACACATCTACATACAAAATGTACTGATAAATTCTAGTTTAAAGTGGTTCTAAAGGCAGAAGTTTTTTTTTTATTCTTAATGCATTTTGTGCATTAAGATAAAAAATGTGCAGCATCCCCCCTAATACTTACCCCATCTCGATCCAGCGATGTTGCCTGACTTCACAAATGCGCTTCTTGAAGAATGATCAAACATTCCTATAGACACACTCCTAAACCTTGAGGCCTAAGGCAAAGGAATGAGATGAAGAAATGATGAAGAGAGAAATGGATGGAGGAAGAAAGAAAGCGGGAGAGAGGTATGGAAAGACATACAGAGAGAGAGAGAGAGACGGAAAATGGAAGGAAAAGCCATCTAGAATTATCACCTGTAAAGCGCCTGAAAACCTCCCATTTCAGTGTGACTTTTCACACTGGGGCGAGGTGCTTGTGAGACGTTGGGAAAAGTCCTTCAAGCAGCATCTTTGGGGGCGGTTTGGCGCTGTATTTAGCACTCCCAAAACGCCCTGCCCATTGAAATTAATGGGCAGCGCTTCCAAAGCGCCTGAAACTCGCTTCGGAAACACTGCAACACGGGTGCTTTTAACCCCTTCTTTGGGGTTAAAAGCGCCCCGTTAAACAGTGGTAAAGCGCCGCTACAACGAGCGGCGCTTTAGCTCTAACGTGGCTGCAGTGTGAGAGAGGTCTAAAAAAACAAAACAATGCAGCTACCTAATTTAGGTAAACTGCAATATATTATATACTGTCTATATTACATTTGTTTTTGGGTTTAATACGGCTTCAAAGTCCAACTCCAGAAAACTATGAAACTATCCCTTTGCAGTGGGGCTGCACCCAGCCCGCACCTCATAGGTTAAAGGTGTTGTAAAGGTTCGTTTTTTATTTTCTAAATAGGTTCCTTTAAGCTAGTGCATTGTTGGTTCACTTACCTTTTCCTTCAATGTCCCTTCTAATTTTTTTTTTTCTTTGTTTTCTTTGTCTGAATTTCTTACTTCCTGTTCCTCCTCAGTAAGCTGTTCTGGCTGACTAAACACCGCTCGGATGATGGTGTGAAGTTTACTGAGGAGAAACAGGAAGTGAGAAGTTCAGACAAAGAAAAAAAAATTTAGACGGGAAATCGAAGGAAAAGGTAAGTGAACCAACAATGTACTAGCTTAAAGGAACCTATTTAGAAAATAAAAAAGGAACCTTTACAACCCCTTTAACTGCTCATTTCGCCTAGTGGAGGGGATAAGTGCCTTCACTTTCCTGATCCTCCTCTCCTCCATACTCTGGCCATGGACTGTCCATGAGCATCATGTCCAGTGCAGGGCTATGCATGCTGCACTGGTCTTGATGACGTCAGGACCTTAAACCAGTGGAGCATAGGTGGGGAAGATGCTACAGGGACTGGTCTAGCAGTGCAATTGAGCATAGAATTGTGTACATTTCTTTTTATTGTTCCCCTAGAACTAAATAAGCAATTAATCCTTGAAGTGTGGGCACAGCCCCACTGCAAGGGTATTGTTATAGTTTCCCAGAGTTGGGCTTTAAAGGATAAGTCCACCTTTGGGAAAATGTTACAGGTTACACCCGATTTTAGGGGGGAACATGTAACATGTTCCCAGTGCTGCAGCCGCCACCCGCTGCCCCCCCCCCCCCACCCTGTGGCAGCATTACAGAGAAAAGTTCACTGTCCTAGCTGTCACTGTTTAAAAACCACACGGCTGTGTCATTCATACACACATTCCTGTGGGTCTGAATGAACTACAAGTTCCAACATCCTTTATGGCTGTCAGCTTGTAGTTCTCAATGAACTACCATGGCGCTGTGGTAGTTCATTGAGTCTTCCTGTCGGGGAGTATCGGCTTACCCATATGGGATGTAGTGGCAAGCAGATACACTGACAGTGTGCAGGAGCCCTGCATGGCATCAGCGATCTCCTGATCACTGGTGCAATGCATTACAGGCTCCTACTACAAAAATAAGAAATGCACATTTTTTTACCTGCAAAAAAATTAGCATTTATTATTTTTTTTTTTTAAAGTGAACTTATCCTTTTAGCTGGTCATACACACAGATTGTTTTGTTCAGCCTGCAGAATTTTATAAGGGTAATCAGGAACTGTATGCTCTGTGTATGGCCAGCTTTACCAGGCATGCAACATTTTTTGTGAATGCAACACACTAAGGCCCCTTTCACACCGGGGCGTTTTTCATGCGGTGCAGCGCTAAAAATAGCGCCTGTTCACCGCATGAAAAAATCCGGCCCCATTCACTCCAGTGTGAAAGCCGGCGGGCTTTCACACTGGAGCGGTGCGCTAGCAGGATGACAAAAAAAGTCCTGCTAGCAGCATCTTTGGAGCGGGATAGGAGCGGTGTGTTCACCGCTCCTATACCGCTCCTTCCCATTGATTACAATGGGAGACCGCGGTAAAACCGCGGCAATACCGCGGTTACCGCGGTAATACCGCGGCTACGGCGGCGCTCTGCGGGGGGTGTTTAACCCTTTTTCGGCCGCTCGCGGGGGGCCGAAAACCGCGGTGAAAACGACGGTAAAGCAGCGCTAAATATAGCGCTGCTTTACCGTCACCGCGGCTCACCGCCCCGGTGTGAAAGGGGCCTAAGGACCCATACACACGATATGAAAATCGAAATATGAAAGGGAAAATTTGTAAGACGAGCTGTCTGATGATTTTCGGATCGTTAGTACGGTGCTTTCAACAGCCGATTTTGCTTTTTCGTCAGATAAAAGCTAGATGTGCAGACTATAAAATTTTTGTTGGATGTGAACTCAATGTCCGATTTTCGTTTCATTAGTACGGTTTTCGTACGAAAACAATTGTAAGAGCAAGACTACGCATGCTCAGAAACGAAAAAATACAGACAAAACGATTCAACACATTACATCACTTCTGACGTTGTATTCAGTCGTCCGAAAATTTTCGGATTGTCAGTAACCTCTTCACTTTCGACATGAGACGAGCATGCCACAAAAATCAGACATTCGGTCGTCTGAAAATCTAAGCGTGTGTACGAGGCTTTAAATACAACCACATTTTGCTTTGCTGCCTAGGTGCAACATGGGGTGGGGAGAGGGTGGTGCAGTTTTATGGCCCATGCACACAATCCGAAAAATACCACTTTCAAAGCGATCGTATGATAATCGGATCGTTAGTACAGAGCTTTTGAAAGCCGATCACGATAGTTCATCCAATCTTTTCCGATGGTGCATGTACGAAAATTTTTCTCGTATGATACCAGACCGTATGATTTTTGTTGAATCAGTAGTGTTGTCATCCGAAAATACAATACAAATACACTACAAATATACAATAGAAACACATGACATCAATTCCGATTTTTTATTCTGTTGTACGAGAATTTTTAAAACTTTAGAAACCTCTCCATTTTCTAAAACATGCAAAAAAAATAAAAAAAACATGATCTGTCGTCCAATTTTCAGGTGGCGTGTACGGGCCATTAGGCCACGTTCACATGGGCGTGTTATAGCATAATGGGACTGCCTGTGTTCTATCAAAATAGCGAACCCATCAGATAATGTAACGGAAGTGACGTTCCGTCAGCTGCGCATGCGTTCCACCGCTAGCAGGTTTGCTAATCTGACAGAACACCTGCAGTCAGAGTAATTTTAGCAAAAAAGTGAGCGTATATAAATAAATATAGTATATTGACATCTGTGATGCTGTTTGGATGTTTAACCCCTTCAATACCCGCCCATAGTCATATGACGCCCACAAGGTGGATCTACCATCCTGGGTGGGCGTCATATGACCTCCTCCCATTCCCGGCCGCCTGGGGGGCGCGCGCCGTACACACAGCTCCACGTCCTGTCAGCGAGCAGGAGACCGATCATGTGATCCCAGTACGGAGGAACACATGTCTCCTCCCCTTGAGTCCCCTCCCCCCACAGTTAGAATCACACATATAGGGAATACATTAACCCCTGCAGCGCCCCCTAGTGTTAACCCCTTCCCTGCCAGTCACATTTACACAGTAATCAATGCAATTTTATAGCAACGATCGCTGTGTAAATGTGAATGGTCCCAAAAATGTGTCAAAAGTGTCCGAAGTGTCCGCCGCAATGTCGCAGTCACGAAAAAAAATCGCAGATCGCCGCCATTACTAGTAAAAAAAAAAAAAAAAAAAAAAATGCAATAAATCTATCCCCTATTTTGTAGACGCTATAACTTTTGCGCAAACCGATCAATATACGCTTATTGCGATTTTTTTTACCAAAAATATGTAGAAGAATACGTATCGGCCTAAACTGAGGAAAAAAATTGTTTTTTTAAAAAAAAATGGCATATTTATTATAGCAAAAAGTAAAAAATAGTGTTTTTTTTTCAAAATTGTCGCTCTTCTTTTGTTTATAGCGCAAAAAATAAAAAACGCAGGGGCGATCAAATACCACCAAAAGAAAGCTCTATTTGTGGGAAAAAAAGGACGTCAATTTTGTTTGGGTGTAACGTCGCACGACCGCGCAATTGTCAGTTAAAGCGACGCAGTGCCGAATCGCAAAAAGTGCTCTGGTAAGGAAGGGTGTAAAATGGCCAGGTGCTGAAGCGGTTAATTTTGAAAGCCTTATGCCCCATACACACGGTCGGACATTCCGACAACAAAATCCATCGTTTTTTTTTCCAACGGATGTTGGCTCAAACCTGTCTTGCATACACACAGTCGCATAAAGTTGTCGGAAAATCCGATCATTCGGAACGAGGGGATGTACAAAACGTACGATGGGACTCCGTAGAGGCCAGTAGCCAATAGCTTTTTTCTCCAAATTTATTCTGAGCATGCGTGGCACTTTGTGCATCGGAATTCTCTACACAAGATCGGAAAAAGTCTGATCGGATTTTATTTTAGATCCAGTGCTCAAACTTTTTCCATTGGAAAAATTAGACGGAAAAAGTCCGATAGAGCCCACACACGATCGGATTTGTCGACAACATAATCCGATCAGACTTTTTCCATCGGAATTTCCGACCGTGTGTACGGGGCATAAGGCTGGGTTCACACCTATGCGACCTGCTCTCTATGGAGCTGGTTCCCACTTTGGTGGGTGTAAAAAGATGTCTGCTTGCCGCCTTCTGACTATAGGTTTACTGCGGACGAGTGCAGGTGTACCAAGATGGCACAGCCCACGTGCAGAGCCCGACAGGAAGTCGGCACTGTGCTGCGCTAATCACAGGCAGTGAGACATTGTCCCGATACGTGGCTGCAGAGATCGGGAAATGTCTCACTGCCTGTGATTAGCGCAGTGTCAACTTCCTGGCGGGCTCTGCCCGTGGGGTGCGCAAACACGCTGGAGCTCATCCTTAGCGAACGCATCAGATTTGGTAATGAAAGTGACATTCCGTCAGCTGCACATGCGTTCCACAGCTATCAGGTTTTCTAAGCTTGGAGAACACCTACAGTCAGAAGAAGGCAGCATGATAGAACAAGGGCAGTCTTTGCCCACTTAGAGAATGTACAGGTGTTCTGTCTGAATAGAGAACGCATCAGATTTGGTAACGAAAGTGACGTTCCGTCAGCTGCAAATGCGTTGTGGGTAGCGGCTTTCTGATAGCACACCCTCACACGGGTGTGCGCTGTAGTACACTTGCGTGAATGAGGCCTAATTCACTTGTGATTGGAATTGACTTGCAAAACTGCGAATGGGCCCGTCACTGACAATGGCTAGTATGACCTGGCCCTGAGCTAGACATTTGGTTTCCATAGTGCAGGTTCTGCGTACAGCACTGAGCATATCACCATCTCTGCACAGCCACGCCAGCTCAGATAGCAATGAATACATAATAATATAATAATATTTTTTCTCTGGGAGCATTACGTGACTATTAAGTCACGAAGATTAACATCAATTTCACAACACAACTGTTTATTTAGAAGATTCACCAGGATTATGGACGCTCAGGATTATTGTCACTAATCTATCACTTTGATGGACTTTTTTGATGCATACACATTTTTTCTTGGATTTCAGCTATTGGGTTTACTTTTTCACACTATTTGGGATTATTTTTTTATAATCTTATTGTGTTAGAAGTCTGCATGGATCACTTTCATTATTATTTACCGTTTTTTGTGTTCAGTGTACACTTCAGATCTTGCAGCGATTTTACGTACTTCACATTATTAGTTTTCATTGTTTATTCACTTAATTAGTAGCGCAAAGGACCTCACTTTACATGAATACACAGCTCAAGGCCTCATATGGTTATGACACTAATGCTGACTGCACATGGCCCACACGTCCGCAGTTGTGTAGAATGTAACCCCCTGTGTACACAGCAATCCTATGTCCCCATATCCTCCCAGCTTTTACTTTCGAATGTCTAGTCACCACTATCTACACCGACGCCATCTTTGATAAAGGCATTACTCTTCCTCTGGGCTTCTTGTATGAAAACAAACCTTTCAATTCCAGAGAGATTATACCGCCTTTGGCCGTTATTGAGCATATACAATAGGAAATAGAACGTTTCAACATTCCATGAACGTTTGCAAACAGATATCAGTCAGCATTGACCACAAGAAAAATGGCCGCTGTTCTGCCACGGGGACGTCACCTTCCTGTAGCGAAGCGGAAATGACCCCTGGGAGGTGTGGCGCTTCCAGGAAAAGGAGCCGGTAACTGTAAGTATCGTGTATTTGGGTTCCTAGATGGAATGGGGGTTCGGGTTTTTATTGCTAGGGGGGCGGTGAGCGTGGATATAGAGCGCGCTGCTAGTCCTCGGTTCTCATTTCCGGTCTCTGTGTCTGCTTTAGTTATGTCCTTCTTAGCATGGAGAGAGCAATGAGTGTCCCAGTGATACAGGAGATGCTCAGTGTGGGGCTGGGGACAGCAGAGGAGAGCTTGTCATCAGTGCAGGGAAGGGAGACTTCAGCTATATGGAAGCCCTAATGAAATGACCTGACTTGCTAAAACACCGGAGCAGCTGTGTATGGCAAGTGGCAACCCATCAGCAACTAGCTTTCATTTTCCAAGCTTAAGTGGACAAGCTGAAGGTAGAAGCTGATTGGTTGTTCTGCACAGCACAAGTTCTCTCTGCTCTAACCTCCCCCCTTTAGGTATTAAACAGTTGTAAATATTTTTCATCTAATACTGTTTCACTTTGATTTCGTTGTCCATGTAGGAAATGCACAGGAAGTGCTGGGTTTCCTGCATCGCCTAGAAATCGCACTGTTGTACATGCAATCTGTTGCAAGGTAAAGCGATAATAAAACAAAAAGTGTAAATAGACAAGGCATATGTCTAAGCAGTATGTCCAGCCTACTCATACCAATGTGGTTCTGTCACTAAGCCTCAAAGCATACATGGAAAAAATGAAAGAAAGGCTACGAGAATGACAGAGAGTGCAGACTGCTATTAATTGAAAAATGTTGTCATTTTATTAATCAAAAGATGGTATCATCTAAAATCATGGTGCTGCATACAGCCACTAAGGTGAGGAACATACAAATCACTCAGCATTGCAGGAGAAGCATGCTGGTGTATATCAATAAGGATGAGCTCAGGCGTGTTCGCATGGTCCACGTGCAGAGCCCGCCAGGAAGTTGGCGCAGTACTGCGCTAATCACAGGCAGTGAGACATTGCCCGATCTCTGCAGCCGCACATCGGGGCAATGTCTCACTGCCTGTGATTAGCGCAGTACTGCGCCAACTTCCTGGCGGGCTCTGCACGTGGACCATGCGAACACGCCTGAGCTCATCCTTATATATCAACACACAAACACATACAGAGAACATGAAACAGAAACGTCTGGATGCCAAATGAATTGGCACATGGGGCACCTCCACGGCAAATGCCATATCTCAGTGAATACTCTGTATGCAGTTGTGCTCATATGTTTACATACCCTGGCAGAATTTATGATTTCTTGGCCATTTTTCAGAGAATATGAATGATAACACAAACATTTTTCTTTCACTGATGGTTAGTGTTTGGCTGAAGCCATTTATTATCAATCAACTGTAGGGTTGCCACCTCATCCCTTTAAACCCGAACACATATGAATTACACAGGTTCTCAGGCTAATTAACTGCAGATAAGGCAACAAGTGAGTTTAATTACCACCTTAATCAGCCACAGAACCTGTGTTATTAATAAGTGTTCGGGTTTAAAGGGATGAGGTGGCAACTCTACTGTGTTTACTCTTTTTAAATCATAATGGCGACAGAAACTACCCAAATGACCCTGATCAAAAGTTTACATACCCCAGTTCTCAATAAGGTGTGTAGCGGCCATAACCCCTTCGGGCGACCATGTATTTTCTGGGCTTACCAATTACCTCCTCCTTGTAGCTCGTCGTTCGTTGTCTAGGGGTTCCCAGGGATAGTACCCAGTAACTTCAGAAGGATTTTTATTTGCAGATGTAACGTTCAACTATAACACAGTCTCTCAATTGGGAATAGAGGGCACGGGTGATAAAACTCAGGCACTTCAGAACTGCTGACATCAATTGAATGTCTCTTTAGATAGCTCAGAGAGTAGCCATTTGCAACTGGGCGCTTCACTGCTGGATAAACCTCTAACTGTAGATTTAGCAGCCAACAAGTGATCCGGAAAATTTGCAAAGTCTCTGCCACAGACTAGATTGTAACTGAAGATAAGTTAGGAACTTTTCCCACGTTACCTGGATCTTTCAGCCTTCTTGGCGATACCGTAAGAAATGCGGATTCACCAGTGTCCATACAACTTCAGCGCCCAGGCTCTTACCGAGCAGCCAGCTTCTTGGCCCTCCTCCGAAGAGTCCTCCCCTGGTCGCTTGTACGAGTTGCTGTGTCTCTCCAATACCGAGAGCACACCGGGACACCTCCGAATTCTTCTTCAGTTACTGGGCCTCAAACTAGCCAGTTCCGAGGCTCGGAATGGATGGATCCCCACCCCAGACCATGAGGGCCTCTGGGGCTGGTCATGGTGACCATGCTTACGGGGACGGCAGACACTCCTGGGTCCGGGACCCCTCGCGGGGTTGGACTGGAACCAGGAATCAAGGAGCAAGCCGAACCCAGAACACGTGACACCAGCATCTTAAATACCCCTTCCCAGACTACACATGGGGGCCAGACGCGCCCACTGATTGGCTCCAAGAATGATTGGTACCTAACACGTCCAACCAGGCTTGGTTCTCAGCCTGTCATGGGTGCCTCACTGCACCTATGACCAGGCAGAACTCCAGTACAGCCCAGCCAAACTGACGCCAAAGCAAAAAAACCTATACAATTAACCCCTAGAACTCCGTTAAATTTACATTATAGCACACACTTTAGAAAAGTGTCGGTGCTACATGTGTATTGCCCCCTTTAACATCAATGACAGCTTGAAGTCTTTTGTGGTATTTGTGAATGAGGCTCTTTATCTTCTCAGATGGTAAAGCTATCCATTCCTCTTGGCAAAAAGCCTCCAATTCCTGTAAATCAGGGGTCTCAAACTGGCGGCCCTCCAGCTGTTGCAAAACTACAAGTCCCATCATACTTCTGCCTGTGGGAGTCATGCTTGTAACTGTCAGCCTTGCAATACATCATGGGACTTTTAGTTTTGCAACAGCTGGAGGGCTGTCAGTTTGAGACCCCTGCTGTAAATTCTTGGGCTGTTTTGCATGAACTGCACATTTGAGATCTCCCCAGAGTGACTCGATGATATTGAGGTCAGGAGACTGAGATGGCCACTCCAGAACCTTCACTTTATTCTGCTGTAGCCAATGACAGGTCGACTTGGCCTTGTGTTTTGGATCATTGTCATGTTGGAATGTCCAATTACGTCCCATGCGCAGCTTCCTGGCTGATGAATGCAAATGTTCCTCCAGTATTTTTTGATAACATACTGCATTCATCTTGCCATCAATTTTGACCAAATTTCCTTTGTAGCTCACACCCCCCCCCCAAAACATCAGCAATCCACCTCCATGTTTCACAGTAGGAATGGTGTACCTTTCATCATAGGCCTTGTTGTCTCCAAATGAAGCGTTTATGGTTGTGGCCAAAAAGCTCAATTTTGGTCTCATCACTCCAAAAGTGCCTCCTTATTGTGGATCTTGAAACAGCCACACCAAATGTTTTTAGAGTCCTGTATTTCATCTGAAGATATTTGTGGGTTTTTCTTTGCAAAACAATTTTCCTGCTGAAATTTTAGTTGGACTACCTGGCCGTGGCTAGGTTTCAACAGAACCCCTCATTTTCCACTTCTTGATTAACATTTGAACACTGCTGATTGGCATTCTCAATTCCTTGGATATCTGTAAAAACAGACAGGAGGATGCAAACGTCTACGGCATTACTGCATAGACCTTTATTGGAAAACACCCAACACCAAAAACGATCTCACAAGTATACCAATAAGCAATGCAGAGATGTATAACACTGCAGCATGGTCCAGCAGTAGGACGGTGTCACCAGTCCCAAACCGTCACTCGAACTGGTGGTGTAACTCATTTCGGGGACACACCCCCTTCTTCAGAGCGAAACCAGTCTAGGGCCCACATCTTCCTTCATATCCATTTATGTACATTTATGAGCATGGTCTCTATTTGAGTGACCATGTGTAGTGACAGGTTCGAGTTCATCAATTTATTCTAGAAGGAAACTTTTCCTAAAACGTTTGATCTTCAAGCAGGTGCATACTTTTTTGTCAAACAGGACAATCAGTGATACCCTTGCTGACATCTGATACTTACTGCAGCCCCATAGTGGTTTATATAGAGACATAGGACAGATCCTCCTCTTCTCTGGTCCCTCTTTCGGCTCTCCTGGCCCCTGCCGCCTTTTGACTGCTCCCACAGCAAGCAGCTTGCTATGAGGACACCCAAGCTGAGTCGCAGCTTCGTGTATCCATTCAGGCCCAGCCCCCTCTCTCCTCCTCATTGGCTGACTGAATTTGACAGCAACAGAAGCCAATGGTGCTTTGCTGCTGTCTCAGCCAATGAGGAGGTAGAGTCCCGTACAGCCGAGTCTCTTGTGCCACATCGCTGGATCAGAGGGGGCTCAGGTAAGTATTAGGGAGGCTGAGGGGGGCTGCTGCACACAGAAGGCTTTTTAACTTAATACATAGAATGCATTAAGATTAAAAAAAACCTTCTGCCTTTACAACCACTTTAACTTAATTGCCCTTGCAGTCTTCCTGGTAGACATTACAATAGTGGTGACCTCTAGTTTACTGGCATCCTTAATACCTTGCATATTTTGTGCATCTCATCTGGTCTCCTGATGAAACAGAACTTGATTCTGGGAAACGCGTTGAGATTCGGGCTTGTCTCAACCCCACCTTTCATATGTTGGATATGTTCATGTATCTGGGATTGCATATATGTGGATTACCACATTGTTGGAGTACGGTATTGTACTGGCTGGGAGTGCAACATAACTCTTCCGATTTATTTGTAATTTTGGTTGAATGGATATTTGATTTCTGGTAAAGTAGTGTTTTAATATGTAGGTGTATCAATAAAAAGTTACTGGTTGTTATACATCAATGTGTGGGTGCCTTAATCGTCCGCTTGATACGCAATTTTTTCTGGTCTTCTTTTTAGTTCTCCCTATACTGGATGTTTACATGCCCCCACAACAAGTAGTCATTCTAGGAACATGGGTAGACTACCAATCCATCTGTTTATTGACTGGGCAGTATTGTGGATGAGTAGTTAGTACATCTGCCTTCCAGCTCTGGGGTCCTCGGTTCTAATCCCGACCAGAACACTATCTGCACCTTCTTTATCATTCAGTGATGAAATCCTTAGTGGTGGAAGGAATAGAGCCTAGCCTTGGAGATAAGTCTAATGTGCAGCCTGGTCTTATGATCCAATATAAGAGCTAACAAACTGCAGAAAGTCGCATCCAGGGGAGACCCCTGGTAAGAAAGGAAAATAAATACCTATATAACAGACATTGAATACAGTTGGTTGATGTGTGGTATTTGTAAACTAAAAGTATGGAAAATGGAGATTATAGTGATCTGGTGTCCCAGTCCTCAAGTTTAAGGAGAAGGGGGGAGTGCTGTCTCCCATAAACTGTGTCATAGTGGTTAAGAATGGAGGGGAGGGGGGTCTTCTTCTAGTTGGATAGACAGTTCACTGCAACATAAACAGAGAGGGAAGAGGCATAGATCCTGGGTACAAGAATAAACTCCTCTGTGCATGTGTAGGAGTTTTGTCATCCTGAGCTGGCCAATAGGACCTCATGCACACTGGTTTATTGTAAAACGCTGCTTCTTCTGACAGGAGGAAATCAGTGTTAAAAAACTCACCTAAGCTTCATTTTTTCAAACCAAGTTAAGCAATGTTTGGCGTTTGGGCATGCATTTGTTTAATTGGCCAGAATTTTAGTTTCTTTAATTTAAGTTTTAAAATGAATAATACGCGCCTAGTATTTAGGCACATTTTTTTTCTGCCAAATATATATTTTTTCTTTGTCAAAACTCTGTTGCTTTTTTTTTTTTTGAATGGGGTGCAATTTGCACTGCAAAGAATCACATGTGATTTGAACCGGAATGCGGTGCGATTCCTGTCGAACTTGCATGCGATTTCCCCCCACCGCTCCTGTGTGTGAGTGTCTGTATAGAAAGGGATTAAAGTGCCATCTAGTGGGCAGTATAAAAATGTTATAACTCACAGTTCATATCTGGCAAAATGCAAATTAATCTACATAGGTGTCCCGGTCCGCCAATTATAGTAAATCACGGCCACTGGAGGTGCTCCCAGGGCTGGAGGAGATATAGAGGCAGTCCGCCCCCAAGCTAACATCACTTCCGCCCTATACCCACAGGGTCTTGGGTACACCCAGCCTGTCAGATTTTTCATGCAATTATAGCTAGCCACTATAGCGGCTAGCAATAATACTGTGTTCTCCTGGCAAGGACAGCTCCCCCTGCCCCCCAACCTCTGGAGGGATTCCACCATCAACACTGACTTTTTATTCCTTCTTGCAACCCGTGGTTGCAAGAAAAAAAATCGCACCATCTATGGCCAGCTTTAATGTTTACTCCAGGTCAGTACAGACCCTATAGCTGGAACCATTAGGGCATTATATTCTTTTTCAAGATAATTTGATAGTCATTCTTTTTTTTTTTACGAGGGCAAGATGGTGTTCAAGGAGTGGTGAGCAGGTTGAGATAACCTTTTTAAACTACATTTGTTTAGATTACTTCTAATTCTGATATATTATTTTCCTTTTCTGCAGATACTGGCAGCAAGATGAATTCACTGTGGCTACTTCTGGGTTTTGGCTTTTGCCTGTCTTCAGCGAGTACAGATTCCAAGGGTGTCACCATGTCCCTCACCACCAAGTGGGCTTCTACATCCCTGCTGCTGGAGGCCAGGTAAGACTCATCAATGTGTGGAGCCAAGAAGGATATTTCAGAGTGGACCTCCAGGCAAATCTAAAAAAAACACCATTTAGTCTAAATATTACATTGTAGTTCCTTTTGGTTGCTGAGAAGGTCGCCTAATATCTGTATGTAGAAAGTTGTAGGCTTAGCAGAGATCACACATATAAAAAGAAGGGGATTTTAAGGTTTCATGCCACATCCTATAGTACAGAAAAACAGAGAAAAGGATCCCCTAAGGGTTTGGACTTTTAAGGCATGTAGGATATATAACCCCAGATATAGTATGAAAATTTATGTATTTAAGAGAAAACGTTTTATTACAAAAAAATTATTATTATACATAGAACATTTGACAAAATGACAATATAAAAGCTTTTTTGAAAAATTCGAACAACGATACATACATACAGTATATAGATATATATTTTTTGTGTAGGCGTTGACTCACACCTGACGCGTTTCGGAGGTTTTTGCAAATTTCCTCCTTCTTCAGAGGTAGGAGCGCAACATTTCTAATATCTGAAGGATATTATGATAGAACAATTTGTCAAAAAAGGTAAACCTTAGTGTATAATAATGCTTTCAGAAAACATAACAATTTTTTGTATAAAGATATGCACATAGGAAAAAATATTCATATACCGTTTACAGGAAGATTTTTCAATGTAGTTAAAAACAATGGCTGGGAGGAGGAGCTCCTTAGACTAAACTTCTTGAGAAGGCAGATTTTGATCAGAAGTTGGTATCCGTATAGTGGGTATGACCACTCCTAAAGATTATGTCATATGTCTAAGATGTTAGAATCGCAAGACAAATTGCAAATGGCTTGGCACGATGACAGCAGGGGGTGCCTGAGAGACACACTGGGGTCGGGTATGAAGGCCCTGGTAGATTGAAACATGTGTAAGTAGTTGCAAATGCATAAATATATGCGTGCTAGATATTTGTTTAACAGACCTGTGTTATAGATCTGTAACGTATCCTCATCAGCCTTGCACTGGTAGTTGGACACCAAACATTCAAAAACTATAAAGAGAGAGTCAAAGATGTCTAGATAAGATATCATAGTCACCAAAGAGTGTCCTACCCGAATGATCCCCATAATTAAATCCCCATGCTGTTAAAATGCAGTGGGATATAAGGGTATGGTGTGGCTATATTTATATGTGTGGATGTTGTTGAGCCCAGTCTATATATATACATATATTTTTTTCTCAGTATATGTTGGCCATTGCAAAAACGGCTTGCATTTAAATTGTATTGGAGACTGTCATGATGGCTCATTTGTAGTTATATATAGTGTTGATGTGCCATATAAAAAGCCCCAGTTTGGAAACAGGCAGGACGTGTCTTTTGCACGCCATTAATGTAGCAAAAGCTATAAAACAGAATAGAGTGTAGGGATCCAACCCAGAGAGCAAAATAGGCATAGGGTATAAAAGTTTGGAAAGTAAGATTATTAATTACCTATTTAGCCGTTTATGCTCCGCTCGTCTCCTCCTCAGACTGGCAATTGCAGTCTGCTGGACGGGACGAGCGGTCTATTTCAATAGATTCCCCGCCCCGCAAACAGCTGTTGAGAGTACAGCTGATTGCTAGGTGAAGGGGAAGTAACAGGTACTTCGTATGATCCGGCCCCCCGAGGGCTGCGCGCGCACCCGGGTCCCGCGCACCAATCAATGGTTACGCATTGTGACCCGGGCACGCCCACTGCTCCCGCCGGCACGTCAAGCTTCACCGACGAGCGACGTGCGCTCGCCGGGTGAAGCAATATGGAGTCCCGGCGTCGAAAGACGACGCCGGGAACTTCCGTCATGCCGCCCGTCCATTGAAAAATGGGCGGGCGGCTGGGCGTGCCGGGCGGTCCCTCAGAACCACCCACAGCCTGTGCCGCTGCCAAGTATATGCAGAGTGATGGATGTAATAATGTCTTGGAGCTCCTCCAGCCAGATACTGTGTAGCGATTTTTCAATGAATTGAGGGGGAAACAAAAATCAAATGGGAAGGAAAACACAGAAATCAATTGTACAGATTGATCACAGCAATTTAAACATAAAATTACAAAATAGCGCATATTTATATTCAGTGAGTAAAATATATGGACTTATATGTATACATAATAGATGGCATATATAGAGTAAACAGAAGGTATATATAGCAGGAGAGCTATTATAGAATATTGTAATACATGGAAGGAGATAGCTAGATGGTGTATATATAGTGCTTATGCTGGTATTTGAATGATAATGATGCATATGTCTCCGATCTGATGTCTAGCTTGGATATCCTGTGCATTCTGTGCGCACAAAATAGAGATCATTTGGCATCAATATTTCATTTCTACATGTCCCTGAACGGGAACAGTATATATATATATATATATCTTTATCTACAGCCGAATAGTTTGTTAGATATCCTATAGACTATGTGTAGACGGATGCAGAGATCATTACATTAAATGCTCCATATTGTGTCTACACTATGCAGAGATCAAAGGAAGAGCGTTGCTGGAGTCACTGGTTAGAACGATGTAGTTTTCCAAAAGCGAGCGTACAGACACATGCATGTGTCTGTACGCTCGCTTTTGGAAAACTACATCGTTCTAACCAGTGACTCCAGCAACGCTCTTCCTTTGATCTCTGCATAGTGTAGACACAATATGGAGCATTTAATGTAATGATCTCTGCATCCGTCTACACATAGTCTATAGGATATCTAACAAACTATTCGGCTGTAGATAAAGATATATATATATATATATATACTGTTCCCGTTCAGGGACATGTAGAAATGAAATATTGATGCCAAATGATCTCTATTTTGTGCGCACAGAATGCACAGGATATCCAAGCTAGACATCAGATCGGAGACATATGCATCATTATCATTCAAATACCAGCATAAGCACTATATATACACCATCTAGCTATCTCCTTCCATGTATTACAATATTCTATAATAGCTCTCCTGCTATATATACCTTCTGTTTACTCTATATATGCCATCTATTATGTATACATATAAGTCCATATATTTTACTCACTGAATATAAATATGCGCTATTTTGTAATTTTATGTTTAAATTGCTGTGATCAATCTGTACAATTGATTTCTGTGTTTTCCTTCCCATTTGATTTTTGTTTCCCCCTCAATTCATTGAAAAATCGCTACACAGTATCTGGCTGGAGGAGCTCCAAGACATTATTACATCCATCACTCTGCATATACTTGGCAGCGGCACAGGCTGTGGGTGGTTCTGAGGGACCGCCCGGCACGCCCAGCCGCCCGCCCATTTTTCAATGGACGGGCGGCATGACGGAAGTTCCCGGCGTCGTCTTTCGACGCCGGGACTCCATATTGCTTCACCCGGCGAGCGCACGTCGCTCGTCGGTGAAGCTTGACGTGCCGGCGGGAGCAGTGGGCGTGCCCGGGTCACAATGCGTAACCATTGATTGGTGCGCGGGACCCGGGTGCGCGCGCAGCCCTCGGGGGGCCGGATCATACGAAGTACCTGTTACTTCCCCTTCACCTAGCAATCAGCTGTACTCTCAACAGCTGTTTGCGGGGCGGGGAATCTATTGAAATAGACCGCTCGTCCCGTCCAGCAGACTGCAATTGCCAGTCTGAGGAGGAGACGAGCGGAGCATAAACGGCTAAATAGGTAATTAATAATCTTACTTTCCAAACTTTTATACCCTATGCCTATTTTGCTCTCTGGGTTGGATCCCTACACTCTATTCTGTTTTATAGCTTTTGCTACATTAATGGCGTGCAAAAGACACGTCCTGCCTGTTTCCAAACTGGGGCTTTTTATATGGCACATCAACACTATATATAACTACAAATGAGCCATCATGACAGTCTCCAATACAATTTAAATGCAAGCCGTTTTTGCAATGGCCAACATATACTGAGAAAAAATATATGTATATATATAGACTGGGCTCAACAACATCCACACATATAAATATAGCCACACCATACCCTTATATCCCACTGCATTTTAACAGCATGGGGATTTAATTATGGGGATCATTCGGGTAGGACACTCTTTGGTGACTATGATATCTTATCTAGACATCTTTGACTCTCTCTTTATAGTTTTTGAATGTTTGGTGTCCAACTACCAGTGCAAGGCTGATGAGGATACGTTACAGATCTATAACACAGGTCTGTTAAACAAATATCTAGCACGCATATATTTATGCATTTGCAACTACTTACACATGTTTCAATCTACCAGGGCCTTCATACCCGACCCCAGTGTGTCTCTCAGGCACCCCCTGCTGTCATCGTGCCAAGCCATTTGCAATTTGTCTTGCGATTCTAACATCTTAGAAATATGACATAATCTTTAGGAGTGGTCATACCCACTATACGGATACCAACTTCTGATCAAAATCTGCCTTCTCAAGAAGTTTAGTCTAAGGAGCTCCTCCTCCCAGCCATTGTTTTTAACTACATTGAAAAATCTTCCTGTAAACGGTATGTGAATATTTTTTCCTATGTGCATATCTTTATACAAAAAATTGTTATGTTTTCTGAAAGCATTATTATACACTAAGGTTTACCTTTTTTGACAAATTGTTCTATCATAATATCCTTCAGATATTAGAAATGTTGCGCTCCTACCTCTGAAGAAGGAGGAAATTTGCAAAAACCTCCGAAACGCGTCAGGTGTGAGTCAACGCCTACACAAAAAAATATATATCTATATACTGTATGTATGTATCGTTCGAATTTTTCAAAAAAGCTTTTATATTGTCATTTTGTCAAATGTTCTATGTATAATAATAATTTTTTTGTAATAAAACGTTTTCTCTTAAATACATAAATTTTCATACTATATCTGGGGTTATATATCCTACATGCCTTAAAAGTCCAAACCCTTAGGGGATCCTTTTCTCTGTTTTTCAATATCTGTATGTATGTTAAACTTCTACAGTCCACTGCGCACCAGAAAAAAATGAGTGACAGATTTTGCACTGTTAGCCATCCAGGCTTTATTCTAATGTATGGTGCTCAGAAAAACGCCAAAGCTGGAGTCCAGATATAAGTCTATAAGTTTAGAGGGCTGACAGAAGCCTTGCTGTGGGACCAACATCTCTTGTAACTGTAGTAGCTGGTAGGGGGAGCAGTACTTCTATGAGTGCTGTGTATTGTACGGTGTTGTCTTGCTAATGTTGTAGGTTATTGGCAGTTAGAAGAGAACAGGTAAGTCAGGTTCCGGGAAAGAATACAGAAACGACCCCACCTGAGTTATATTACTCATTCATTGTTCAAGTTGTAGGGCTGCATGTTCTGAATAATGGTGTCACACTATGTCTGTGTGATGTGACTTTCAGCCATACAAACTGTATGGCTGAATTTGCATCGCATTCGGACCAAACGTGTGCAGGACCCTTTGTTTGGTCCGCACCAGAATCAGATTGCATGCGACCTGATTCCTGTCCAATTTCACAGTTTGCACTGCAAACCGATCTGAGGTGTCATTAACTTTGTATTGACACCTGCAGCGGTTCGCAGAGGGCAGTGTGAACTGCTTGCTAATCAGGTGCGATGAGGGCACTGGAATGGCAGAGTTTCCCGCATTGCACCTGTGTGAACAGAGCGTTATGCCGCGTACACACGGTCGGAATTCTCGTCGGAAAAAGCTCTGATGGTTTTCCCATCGGAATTCTGACGGAATTTCGCTCAAACCGTCTTGCCAACACACGGTCACACCAAATTCTGACGGTCAATAACACCGCAACATACAACGCGTTCGACAGCGCTATAAAAGGGAAGTTTAATGCTTCCGAGCATGCGTCGAACTGTTTCCGAGCATGCGTCGAACTGTTTCCGAGCATGCGTCGGAATTTTGTGTGTCGGAATTGCATACACACGATTGAAAAATCCTATAGAAAGGTTTTCCGTCAGAAAAATTAAGAACAGGTTCTCAATCCAAAGTCCGTCAGAAATGCAGACAGAAAAAGACTGATGGGCATACAGACGGACGGAAAATCCGATGATAAGCTCCCATCGGACTGTTTCTATCGGAAATTCCAACCGTAGAGGTCAGTCAATACAGTTAGTCATCAACACTCACCTATTGGTTCTGTGAGAGTATTGTGAAGAAAATAGGACTAAAGCTGTATGGTAATCCTCGTTGACATAATAAGTGATCAATTATTCACCTGTTGCCAAGCATCCTTGTGCATAGTTTTTTGGTATGTTTTACATAATATATTTGGACACAAAGTGAAAGGATTTTTTGCTGTTACATGGTTGGTAAGGTTGAATAAAGACACCGATCCATCCTGTGTGGGCGTAGGTGTGTGCATGAGTTTCTGTCAATATTAATTACCATATGTGCATTCGCTAAGATGGTCACATATTAGTTTTTTGAAACTATTGACACTCACGCTGACACCGCCGCTTGTGGAGTTCACATCTTTACCGCTCTGACAGCAGAGAACTCTCTACGCTCTTTTATGGTAAAACCGCTTCTCCATTTATGAGTGGCTGTGTGTCTGTAAACTGCAACTGAATATTTTTTTCCCTATGCTAGAATCAGCATTGAGGTATTTGTATATCGCTATCATATCTCCTCTCAAGCGTTTCTTCTCCAGGGAGAATAAGTTCAATGCTTGTAGTCATTGCACTACAAGTTAAAGTAGTACTAAACTAGGTGTTTTTACAATAATGCATTCACAGTATTAAGGTAAAATACGCCCCAATATCATAACTGGGTCTCTGTGCTTCTCTATGTAATGCAGCAGATCATGACTGGTTGGAGGGGCCAGCAGAATGCTGTACATAGCATCCTGAAAAAAATCACAGCTCTCTGTATCTGCCTCAGTACACCGCTCAAGAGTCCTCATCCTTGATGACTGGCCCTTTGGAGAAGTTATGCAATCATCAAAATGCATTGATCAGTGGATGTCAGTCTGTACAATTGAGCATTATTAGGTAGGCTGCATTTGCATGCAGAATGCCCTAGCTGAGCCTCCATGTTGGAGAGAACTGAAATTCAGGAATAAAAGAGGAGCGCTAGGGACAGTAAGGCCCCTTTCACACTGGGGCGCCTGAAAAAATCCGGCCCTATTCACTCCAGTGTAAAAGCCGGAGGGCTTTCACACTGGAGCGGTGCGCTAGCAGGACGGTCAAAAAAGTCCTGCTAGCAGCATCTTTGGAGCGGTGAAGGAGCGGTGTATTCACCGCTCCTATACCGCTCCTACCCATTGAAATCAATGGGACACCGCGGCAATACCGCCGGCAAAGCGCTGCTGCGGTGCGGGCGTTTTTAGCCCTTTTTCGGCCTCTAGCGGGGGTTAAAACTGCACCGCCAGTGGCCGAATACCATCGCTAAAACCATAAATACCAGGGATAGGAGGAGACTGCTGGCTGCTGGGGGAGGGATTAGGTAAGTCCCTTTTTTACTAGTACCCTGGGTATACACGAGCATTTAAACCTTGCAGTTTGAGGAGAGCCCCACTGCAAAGAAGGATTTAAAAAAGTTTTTTTTTTTTTTTTTTTTTTTTAATGAACGCACACCTGTCTTTTTATCTACCTAGCATTCAGCATTACATTTATAAAGTTATTATTACCATTCATTTATTTAGAGAGTTGTTTTCCTTGAAAAGTGTGGCAAATTGATCATTTCACAGGCATCTCACCAGCTGACACGGGTTGGAGATGTGGAGTACGTGTCTTGCCATTGCTGCAGGCTCAGGAGTGAAGGCTTCTTTGTTTGGATAGTTAAATCAAATAAAGCAATGAAGTTGGCTGCACTGCCATTTCCCCTCTCGTGTGTTTACCTCCGTCTCCTGGTTCCTGGTCTGGCATCCTTTACTTCAAGGATCAGGTCCCGGTTGTCTTTTTGGGTGTAAGAGTCATAAGCATCTTTTACAATCATTTTGCTGTCCTCTGAACTGCTGTCTGTACGGAGTATAAATACGTATTCATGTCATTTACTGATCTGGTTGGAGTACTTTCCACTGGAAGAAGCAGAAACTACAGCCAGATGGGAAGCTTCACAGATGCTCAGTTTACTCTTCAGTTACGGAAAACACAAACACAGGAGCACAAGCCTGAAACCATATACCGTACATGTTCTTTAGAGGCTGCTCCTAATAATAAAATAATAAGCTCATTCTTCTTTTCCCCATTAGGCTTTAAAATGTTTAGAGCTGAACTCAAGGAAGTTTGTACCTTGTGCACTGTAATGTTTAAGGGGGTTGAGGAAGAAGCTCTAATGCTTACCTTATTGCCCACTGCGGCAGGCTCCCTCCATCTGTACAACTGGTCCGCCAAAGCCTCTTCTCTTTGGCATACCACCAGTGGTCGCTCTCTGATGTCTTCATGTCCAATGCTGGGCCAGTAGTAGTGCATTGTACATGAGGACAGTGAGGGCCTACCCAGAATGTCAGAGAGAAGAGGGGAGTTGGGGAGTGACAGAAGCCGGCCAGAGCAAAGGACAAGGTAAGCATTACAGCTTGTTCTTCCACATTAAACTGTTGGAGGGGAAGGGGACATGGGGGCTTATTATTCTGTATTTGACACTGCAGTAAGACCCCTTTCACACCACACCGCCCATAGTGTCGCTATTTTTAGCGGCGTTTTACCGTTGGATTTGCGGCGCATTTCGGCCGCTATCGGGGCGCTTTTACCCCCGCTGGCGGCTGAGAAAGGGTTAAAACCCCCGGCAAAACGCAGCAATGGCGGCGTTTTGCCGGCAGTATTACAGCGCTGCCCCATTGATTTCAATGGGGAGCAGTGCTGGAGGAGCGTTGAGTTCACTGCTCCTTCACCGCTTCAAAGAAGCTGCTGGCAGGACTTTTTGTGACGCCCTGCCAGCGCACCGCTGCAGTGTGAAAGCCCACGGACTTTCACACTACAGACAATGGTGCAGCTGTTTTAGGGCAGATTGCAGGCGCTATTTCTAACGCTATAGTGCCTGCAAAACGCCCTCGGTGTGAAAGGGGTCTAAGCAATCCACACTGCCTACATTTTATGTTTCATTTATAAAATGCAGAACACAATGTGGAGCCGGTGGTGTCCTTCAGAGTGTTCTTTGCATAACACTGCAAGTAACATTTCATGTTAGAAGAAGAGCCCAGTCACCTGATCTGTCAGGCAGGGGTCACTTCCCCCAGAACTTTTTCCTAATTTTCTGTGAATGGAGCTATACTTGTTTTGGGATCTTAAAGCACAAAATTGTTTCTTTGGAGAGCAGTGCTAAGTCCAAATGGCTGCCTAAAAAATTGGGCCTTAAATGTTATCAAAATAATTCAGTTGTTCTTAGTACCAGCTGATTCTTAAACATTTCCTTCTCGTTTAC